>OX453279.1:2372500-2390000 GCA_949710005.1 Ricordea florida | reverse complement strand
CGGGTCGACGTTGTCTTGGCGGTTTGAAACTCAAAGAAGATCAATTCCTTTACAAATTCTGTGTTTTAAAACTCAATCAATACCAGAGAAAACAAGGCTCTTAAGTACTATCGCTTGATTATTTGACCAAAAAGAAACCACTGATGGGTTATTTTATTTGATACGGGTGAAGTTCCGCCGAACGGAAGCGCAACATGTAAGAATTCCTTAATTTATCTTTCCACAGTTTTTGTGATATTTGAGAAATTCAAACATATGCATGCTCTGTTGTTGTAATGTTGAAGTTTGTGTACTTCGGTGTTAGGAGGTATTTTTTCTTTTAGGATTGTTTGAATAGATCCATAACCGAGAGCCTCAAACTAGTGTTTTGACAAAGCAACAACGCAGTTGAACGCTTACATGATAAGTAGCTTGTTTTAAAGCGAACGGTCATTTATGGGTCAGAGGTCCCGTTGTGTGGAGTTTGATTTCATCGATTAGCGGTGTTGTCAAACTTCTGCGAACACAGTCTAGCTTGAGAGCGTCCGAGGAATGCCGGTTTTATCGGATATGCCTTTCTTTATCGGAGGATTAACGCCGCAAAGATCTGCAGAACGCAAAATATTCAGAACATCATAAAATCATACTGAACAACATAAAATAAAACATTTTAACGTCTTTTTCCATACATTTTGTACCATATTACACAAGTGTGGAGACTGATTTTGTTGTTGCATCCACAAGATTCTCCTTACTCATCTCCATAAATTTTTACCATATCAGAGTAGAGATTTTGGATGTTTCAGAGAATTCTTATTGGTCTCCATACAGTTCTTTAACCGCCGACCGGTTAACTCAGTTGGTAGAGCACATGACTACCGTGCGGGAGGTCGCGGCTTCACATGGGATTCAAACCCCGGCCGGACCAACAGTCAGGGTCTTTAGATTAATTGAGGAGAAAGTGCTGCCTTTGTAATGACATCAGTAAATGGTTAGACTCGGATAAGGACGATAAACGGTAGGTCCCGTCTCACAACCCTTGTTCGTGATAACTTAGTGCGACGTTGAAGAACTCACACACTGATCCTAAAGAGTAGGGGACGTAGTTCCCGGTGTTGTAGTCTGGCCTTTGACTTGGCCCTTCACACAGGGAAAACCTCATTGCGTCTTTCCCCCTTGGACAGAATTGTCCAAGAAAAATAAGTATGTTCTATGTTCTATGTACTTATCAAGTTTATAACGTGGACATTTCGAAGTTACATCAACTACATTCCCCTCACTGATCTCCATGCATTTCTTTCCACTTTAGTGTGGAGATTTTAATTTTACATCAACGCAATTGTTCTAACTTATTCTCTCTTCACATTTGCCGCCATGTTAGTGCGGAGAACATGGGTTTACATCCACACGATTCGCCCGCGAAGCTCTTGCCGTCTCCCCTCTAGGTGTGTGGTCTCTCAGTATGACTACAGGTATTTCCCTTGACTCGATAAGTGCAGTATTACAGCTGTTAAAAGGGCAAGTAGAGCTATAGATAAAAAAATAACGTTTGTAAGTTAGGGACGGACCATTAGAAAAGTGATGGGGGGTGGGGAAAAAAACCAAAAAAATTCATGCAAGGGAAAATGCCAAAAAAAAAAAAATCATGCAAAGAAGAAGGTAAAAAAAATAAAATTCACGCAGAAGGAAGGTCCAATTGTGACTTTTTCACACGTAGTAAAAAAAATTCGTGCAGAGGGGTTCACCTGAAAAAAAATTCCACAAGCAGTGAACGAAAAAAAAAATTCGTGCAAAATGGTCCGTCCCTTTACTGATGTAGTTAAATAACTGCAATGTTTTTTTTCTTTTCGTTACAGAACGAATTACCGTCAGTTGCAGGAAAGATGAGATGCAGGTTGATGTTGAACGCGATACTTTGGATGGATTCAAATCTGTATTCCTGCGTCTAAAAAACGCGTCATGTATCGCAGCAGAAAATGCGACTCATTTTAGCCTCGTCGCTCCTCTGATGTATTGTGGGACGAACAGTAGGCACACTGAAGATTCGGTTGTCTATAGCAACGAGGTGCAAGAATACGAAGTCGGTTTTGAAGGAGTTGTTACGAGAATGCCGGAACTTTCAATTCCTTTCAGCTGTTACTACACAAAAGAGGGTACCACCTCCACATTAGGACTAATTCCTAGCAAGGTGAGACAAGTAGCATAAGTACAAGACAAATTAAATAACAACAACGTCGACAATTATAATAATGATAACAGTAAATAGTAATATTGATAACGATTACGATGACGATGACGATGACGATGACGATGATGGTAATGATATTAATAAGATGTGAAACATGAATACTACCATAATCCCAGGCCTCGACAAAAACTTGACCCTCAGCTTGCCCAAAGGGCAAGCAACTCTCCCGTTTTGCTTACCCAGGTCACTTTTGACTGGTTGCTCAAATCTTTTAAATAGTAAATCTGTGGCTACTTAAACTGAAAGGATCAGGCTGAGCTTTCTTTTTAGTGTACTATGGGTCGAATACTTCTGTCCAAAGATACGTTCAAATAAACCACGATGTTTGACGCGTAAGTAAAGAAAATGCACCGATAGCCAGCGGGGCTTGACTGGTTTTTCCCTTAGGCAAGTTATCAGGGAAATTTAAAGCAAACTCCACCTGTCTTAGACGGCCAGAGGCGACTTTCTTTGTCGAGCCCAGAGTCCCAATCACGGGCCTGAATCCACTATAACGCTATTTAACAATCATTCTCAGAAATCGATAGTGGCAGAATATTGAAGCAGCAGAGAAAACCTTTTTAAAGCCACTATTCACAGAGAGTAGTATATACCAATAAAGTAACCTCGGTCACATTTCTCGGAAAGAGCTGTAAAGCGAGAATTGACGCCGACCGTGTTTGTCTTTCTGACTTGGACAAGGATTTAGTAGAATCCCGGGAAGTATTCACCTCATAGAGGGTGGATAGTTTTGAGATGGTGAGCCATCCAGATGACTCAAAATGCCAGGTTTGCTCAATTGGTACTTACCTCTTATTAACCGAGCTGGAGGTCTGTATGGGAGAATCTTGACCGAGGTCGTGAGTACACACGACCGAGGTCAAGATTCTCCTATACAGACCGACTTAGCTCGGTTAATAAGATGTTTATTATATGGCAAAGAAGGAAACTTTTGTAACTGGGTTGCTGACATTTTGCTTGCGAACGGCGATGAGCTCAATTTAAACCTGCCGAAATTTGCTCGTCTTCTTTACTCTTTTCTTGTCATCAGGCTTTTTGGCACTTCCATAAATGATTGAGACGAAAATAAAAGAAAATGGTGAACATTTTTGTATTTTAGTTTGCTACTTTTTCAACGCAAAAGAAAACCGGTCTACAGATGCCGGTCTAGATGGGAAAATCTAGACCGCGGTCAATATCGATTTCAGCCAATCAAATTCGTGAATTCGGTAGTTCCCAGTCCTTCTGAGACACAGCCATATAATAAATACTAATATTAAATGCCTACTTTTTCGATTTCTTACAGATCAAAATGAGCATGGACGGGGGCGAGACCACCACGGAATTTGTCCTCGAAATGTCAGTGTTTAAAGACCCTCAGTACCTGCTTCCGTTTGGTGCTGTGGACTTCCCAATTAAAGTGTCTCTGAACAAGCCTCTCTATGTACAGGTAACGAATCAAAACTAAAGTATCAATAATTATTGGAAGAAACTGAGTGTGATAAGAAGAAACATGCAGATCCCAGATTTACATAATTTTTCATATCATACGGATGTCGATTCCTTCAATTGACTTATTATGCATTTATAGGCCAAACATGATAGACTTTTTAGTGATTCAGTGTCCAGCAAGCGTAAGTCCACAAACAACAAAAAACAACAACAGCAACAACAAACAACAGCAACAACAAACAACAGCAACAACAAACAACAACAACAACAAACAACAACAACAACAACAAATTTTATTGAAAATTGGAAAATAACTAATTACATTACTTTCCCACCCGCAAATAGCTTATAAACTAATCGAGGCGGGGGGAGCTGAAGACATGTTACAAAACAAGATTTATATATAGATGGACTAAATAACAGTTAAGACACTACTATACAGTAAATAGAATTAAAACTAACATAAAACAAAGCAAGTTCATAACGATTACGAAGACAGGCTAACCTAAAGTATTAAATAACTTAATAAGACGGGAGACTTCGACGTAATCATCTTCTGACCGCAAGAAATTTACACGGTAAATGGTTGCTAAGACTCAAATGTATGTGAATTTGAATAAGGAGCACTTTTAATTTACTTAGAATTTGGAAAAAAATGTAACCGAGGGAGTCCATGAGACAAAGCTTAGGAGTAGAGTTGAGTGAGAATTGGAGGACGTTGGTCGCTCGTGCACCTCACCCTCCCCTCCCTCCCTCCCCTTCCTTGTGATGAGAAATATTAACGTACAAAGGACTGGAGAAGGTTGCTCAAAGTTTGTTTATATGTTATTTATTATTTGTTTTAAATTTCCGCGGAAGATAAACATTGGCCATAGAAGATTCACGGGGTACAATTGATCGGAACCAAGAATCTTAACAAGTCTTAAAGTAATCAAAATTGAAGACATAGTTTGATGCTACGCTGGTTTAGAATATTGAATGTAACTTCAAAAAGTCGCCATTCACCGACCTGGACGTTTCGACACTTCTTTCTTGTGTCTTCTTTAGGGTAGATTAGGTTAGCTGTGGCGCTTCCATTTTTGTTTTGTATTTTTGTCAACCTCGAAGAAGACATTAACTATGCAGGAGTGTCCAAACGTCTGGCCTGTGAATTGTAACTTCTTAAGCCAGGGACCGTTCATTTTTTACTAGGGAGGGGGTGGGGGCTGGTGTGATCCGGGAAGAATCATTTAAAAATTGAGTGACACCCCTCATGTTGCCAATTTTTTCACATGCCCCCCCCCCCCCCCTTAAAGCGGCGATTTCATTGATAGGCCTCTGTTAAAATATTATGCCATTTCAAAGTATTCCGAAAATATTTCGGGTGACCCCACTTTTCCCTATTTTTTGGGGGAGAGCCCCCCTCGAAATCCGTTTATTTTTTCGCATGCCCCCCCCCCCCCCAATCCTACCAGTCCCCTCTTCCTGGTAAAAAATGAGGCCAGATCGTCCTCCTGGTTGCATTACACGTAGACTTTTCTTTTAAATAAATACTTCATTACTAAGTCAGTAAGTTGATGTGCTAATGTGTTACGCTGTTGTTTGTACCTGGTTTTTACTGTTAGCTCGCTGTGGACTCACCAGACACAAGACTGACAATCAAAGAACAGAATTGCTATGCTACACCCACTCAGAATCCCAGCGACAAAATGAAGTATTACATCATCAGAGAAGGGTACATATAAACAACGTATTTATAGACTAGTGTAGCTAGGGCTATGAAGGTGTTGTGACTGCGATCGTTGTAGGAAATTAAACTCTACCACTGCGCATTGCCTCGGAAGAATGGCTTGCTTTCTTAGCGTGAAAAAAGCCGTGCAATCGGAAATAAATGACATAGGTACTTGTATTAAAGTGTTGAATCTCATAATTGAGAAGAGAAGATATCACCAACAAACATTAAATCTCGAACTGCTAGCGTTAAATACTGTGCTTCATTATAATACAAGAGTTTGTTAGTCTCTGGCACGGCACGACGCGATACAGCGCCAGACCTCTTTTATATAGATAACAAGTATTGCGGAGGTAGTTTATGAAGAAACTGGTGCTGCGTCATTGAGATATTGAAACACAAAAAGTTGGGATAATCAAACAAGTTGATTAAGTAAGTTATCTTGTGGTGGTATAATTTACTTAGTAATAATACTAATATATAATAATAATGCTTTATTCACAGTATATCCACAGAGTGGCTGTTCACCTGTGAAAGGCCTAAAAACTTAAACGAATTTACCTATATACCTATACTACGAAAAAATTATGTGCAATACATATATGCTATTTACCGGGCGGGAGGTCCGTATGGGAAAAGACCAAGGGCACAGTTTTTTCCCATACGGACCGACCTAGACCAGTAAATAACTTATTTATTTTTTCTGTTTGTTTGCTTTTTTTTTTCGCAACAATTTCAGTTTGCCGCGAATAGCGCGGATAAAAATCCGGACTGTGGTCCGTATCGTAAAAAGCTGGACCGGTTACGTGCGCGCGATTAGCCAATCAGATTCGAGGATTTGGAATTCCGGCCCGCTGAGATGCTTGAGAAAAAAATAATGTAACTTATGACTGACTATTGACATTTCAAGATGTATATCGCAGCGTGGCGCGTGCTTAATTAAATTTTCCTTACATGTGGTGCAAACGCAAGAAATAGGACGGTATTTGGCAAGCGCAAAAAGAGGATAAACACTGTAGCTGAAAAGTTCCTAGAAAGTGACTCTTCAGATTCAATTTATTTAGAACTTAGTGCGTGGCACGTGCGTGGGCTTTTAAGTGTTCCTTACAATGGGTGCAAAAAAGACGAAAATGGGAGCAATTTCTTACATGCGCGATAATAGAATTAAAAAGTATGGATTCTGAATGTTGAAAAGTACCGGTACTAGGAGGAACAACTAATCTGGTTGCTGAGTTAGATCTAAGACATATATAGTTGTTTTAACAGTTTCTAAATTAAGATAAGAAGGCCAGGGGTTGCTGTAAAGTGATTTAGAAGTTAGTTTTGACAGAGAGTAGTCCCTAAGTTCAGTTACAGGAAGTCATTTTAAATCTAGGATGTAGAGATACATCTGAATTAGCATATTAAATAGTTACAAAACTGGCCACAGCGAATTGTAAAAGTTGCAACCTTACTAGAAGGAATTTAGGAAGCGGATAAAATACGGTATCATATATAATAACCCAAATTAGATAAAATGAGTATTTCTACTAAATATTGTCGGAGCTTTAAGTCAGTAAAATGTTTTAGTCTTCTTAGCGTCCATAGTGTTCCATAGCAGGACTTGAGAAGTTGGTTATAAATGTGGTGATCCCACTTCAGATGAAAGTCCAAGTGGACGCCCAAAAGCTGAGAGACTGCCTGGAGCTCTTACGGGACATCTGCTGCGACGTTACTAACATCGCCTGCGTCTTCGAAGAGTTCAGGGTAAGACTGCACTTGTCCGACCAGCTGCTGAGGTTCTTCAGGGCTGTATTCAGGTGCTCCACCTCCGACGTGATGCTTGGAACTGGGCAGCTGCTGTAAATGGTGGGGTCGTCTGCATATTGAAAGCTGCTAACTGTAGCAGGGAGGTTATCTCGGAGATTAGCGACATAGAGATTGAACAGCATCGGACCAAGAATGGAGCCTTGTGGTACTCCAAACTCGGACTGGGCTAGTGATGATTTACGATTAGCAATTTGAACATAACGCTGCCTCCCGCAGAGGTAGTTGGCTAACGATTCCAGAAAGTTCCTAGAACAAAAAACCGAGATGGCACAACTTGTTTATTGTCGTTTTGAAACACACCGTATCAAATGCTTTCGAAACGTCCGCTAAGACCCTTATCGACTTGTTTGATTATCTCAATTTTTTACATATAGATATGACAACTCACACCATTATAACATGAGATAAGTAGAGGTTAAACAACAGCAAGTCGTTTTATACGGCTGGTATTAATATTTTTACAGACTAGTGAAAGATAAAGTTCATGACAGAGCTGCAACATGTCAATTCACCACTGCCACCACTCCTACTATATTGAATAAATCTTAAGTAGCCTTAAAACCTTTCATTAATGGTAGCAGGGAACTCAAGGATAAGCGAATGGTTTATAGCCTTGGGTTTTTCTTTCTTTCCTCAATAGATGCATCGCTGATTCGACAGTAACCTTTTATGATACTCCTATCGGGATGCGAAGGTTTAGTTTCGACACCTTCCAGTTTACCGGAAACAACGGCAACTTCGTCTACTTGCACTGCGACCTGGTCGTGTGTAACGCTTCCGACGCTTTCTCCCGCTGTTCGGTCGGGTGCTTGGTGTATCCGAGGAAGAGACGACAGCTTGAAGAACCTGGAGTTGCCAAGGCTGCTCTTACCGAAGGTCCGTTTGTGTTGGCCAAGGAAGGTGTGGCTAAGAGGACGTCTAATGCTGAGGGTAGGCTCTTGATATCTTACTGAGTTAGATATTCCACTCACGATCTGAGTCGAAAGTCGTATGCTATTTGCGGTTTTCAGTATTCTTGTCCCATTGATTGTTCCGTCCACATTGTGTCGTCAAATGTGATGATTTTAGGTTCTAATTGTAACTGGGGTCAAAAGTTGAGCATTGCTCTCCCGTGTCATGTGCGTTGCTCTTAAACCCTGTTCTTATTGTCTTACTCAGAAGCCTCATCCATCGATCTCAATACGTGGCTTGTCATAGCGATGGCCGCCTTCTGTGCTTTGTGCTTGGCTATTATTGTGTATATGAAGGTGAAACCAGCCCCCAAGACTTCCGCAGACCCGGATCGAGAAACTTATATCTAGACGCCATGTCGACTCACTGCACTGGGTCTGAGGATTATTGTAATCTCTTAAAGAACGCAGTTTCTATATTAAACTCTAAATTTATTAAGTAAAAACTTCTAAGAGAGAAGATAATTTCAAAGGAGCATTGTCATCGTGAATGTTAATTTTTCGTTCAAAAAAAATAAGTCTTCCAAACCCACACTAAGTAACTACCTCTGAACTAACTCTAAACAAATGCTAACAATCGGTTGTCTTCCTTGATAAACAAGTTAAAGTTTTTAAAGTACAGCTCCTCTTTATCTTGCTTACTGAGTACTTCAGATGCTTCTAAGAGCACATTCCTAATCAAAGTAATCCACTAATGGCACATTTAGTGCTGTTTTAACAATTTGACTCTAGCGTTATCCACTGAGCTCAAGAACTCATGTAGAATTCCTTAACACTTGTACGTGGACAGCCTAGCTGGATCTGTTTCTCCTTTTTTACCGTTTTTGTAACCTGTAAAACAATATTTTTTTTATTATTAATATCGGCAGCGGCTTTAGACAGGGCTGGTCCAGCTGTTGCTAAATCGAAAATAAAGTGAGTTTACTGATTGTCACCCAGAGTTGATTATCTTCTTGTCCCATTCTATCATGATGAGCTTGTTCAGTGTCGGTAAAAAGCAAATTTTGACATGTTTATAAAAGTTATGATAAAAATAATAATAACAGATAGTATTAAATTGATTTACAAATATAGTACGATTAGTAAAAGAAATAATGGAGTAACTAAAGAACTCAGGGCCACTTTTGGAGTGGTAGTAAGCAAAGTGGCTCGGCGGCTCGCCAGTCAAGTTAATTTTGATATAAAAGATCGAATAAGGTATATTACTGTGGTTCGGCGGCTCGTCATTCACGACAAGTGTTTAGAGAAGGAGTCAGGTTGCCATATTTGTGGCTCGGAGGCTCGTCAGTCACGACAAGTGTTTAGAGAACGAGTTAGGTATATATTTTGGTGGCTCGGCGGCTCGCGAGTCGCAACGCCGAGCCGTTTAAATAACACTTGTCTTGGTTTGACTGGTGAGCTGCCGAGCCACTTGAATTAGAAATTCTGAAAAAAGTGGCCCTGCATTCTATAGTTAAGCCGAAATAATAAGCGTGAAAATTAACAAGCTAATACCAGGAAAAGGAACAATTTACATTAATGGCATTTCTGATTCCAAATCACCATAAACAGCATTAAAATGTATCGCACGGAACAAGATTGTAGTCAACGCGTACTGTAACAGTATCACCGACGGTGCCTGACTCCTAGCACGGAGAAGTGGGGCCGATGTGGCTCTCAAGCGTTTTATAAAGAAAACACTGAAAATATGAAAACTTTTCGAGTCTTGGGCTTCTAACGTTCCTGTGTTTATTAAGGAAAAGGGCCCTGCATGACAGAGTGGGTTGAAAAGTTTTCTCTGAAGTTGTCGCTACCAATCTGTTGTCATGGTGATAGCCCTTAACTGCCTATCTCCTCCCCATTAGGGTTTCTATTTGTCTCTCGTATCCAGTGCCTTTCTCCCTTGTCTGCTGACAGGTAAATGTTTTTAAAAAATACCAAACTTTAAAATTATAACAAAGGTATGTTTGACTTATTTTAGCAATAATTATAATAATTGCTGTGTAGTTTTCTTGCTATTTGTCTGGGACACTATTTAATGAAGGCGAAGATATCGCTAGAACTTTCTTATGTCTCTAGTTTTGAAATGATTTTAACGGTGATAAGGGTGAAAGAGCTCCAACAGATGCTTAAGTTCCTTTCGCGTCCTAGGACAACCTTCTCACGACAGCTATGGCAAATTTCATCGTCGTTGAAGTTTTAGCATCTATCGCGTGTCACCATCAAACATCGCTCGAGACGCACGCGAAATACCACGCATGAAAGCGCGAACAAATACACGCGAGGTTTGTGATCCTCGGTCTCGCGAGAAGCACAAAGACGCGAGAAATATTTAATAATGCATAATGTGAACAACAATTTGTCCTTTGACGGTTCCTGGCATTCTAGTTTTTCTTTGTGAGTGAAGAAGTGTTTTACCCCGCTTCCTTGCGCAAGCAGTTCCTTCACACCCAGTTTCAAAAGAAATTTGCGGTTAGGGAGTGGCATACCGACTGATTCAGCTACTCATATTTCCAATGTTTCTTTAAAACCCCAAAGGAAGTTACTTGCTATACTTTTTTTTATTTATATCAAAGCTTGCCGTCTCAACCTCAACGCGTGACGTGTCCAAACAGCTTGCGTGACATCACTCAGTCCCTAGTCACGGAATGTGGGTGGGATTTCTGACAACCCAGCTGGGATTGGTAACACGATTGCTTCTTCATCCTACAAACTTTATTTTTTACTAGAATAACAAAGTTTTAGGGACCACATAGGAGTTAATCTCTTTTTGCACTTGTCTTTTTTTTTAAATACTAAGTAGATATTTAAATCTGCTCCATTTCCGTTATTGGTGGGTTTGATCATGGCACGTACTGTCTGTACGGAAACCGTAGAATGAATTGTTGTTCATTCGCCCTTGTTTACACTGTCGCAGACTCATAGAAAAATCCAAATATTTATTTTCAGGGCAGGGTAAGGATGTGGCAGATACGGGGATTTGTCGCCCGAGGGGACAATTCTCAGCCGTGCTATAATTGCCAGTATTTACCTCAGTCATTTTAAAATTGATAAACACCCCTGGAGCATGTGTACGGCAAAAAAAAAAACTTTTTCGGGCTCCAATTGTTAATTCCTTTCGTGTTCTCCTACTTTAATCTTCGCTAAGTCGAAAATATATCCTTGTGCCGGAAGGAGCGAACTATAAACCCTGTATACAATAACATGATCTGCAGTAGAAGATCACGCATGAACTCAGCCGAGGGTTTCAACCGAAGTATTTAGTTACATTGTTCGTTCCGACCGCTGGAAATTATTAAATTTCCCAGAGCAAAAGAATTCTCTCACTTTGGCGAATGGTCAAGTTTATTGCTCCGTGCGTGTGGACCTCTGCTGAGAATCGGGTTTAAACGGAACTGGTGTGAGTATTAGGACAGGCGTTCAAAAGTGACAAGTTTTATCCCAGGCAAACTCTCACCTACTTTCACGAAAAGCCAAATCTCCATCTTCTAAACGCTTTGTATCGTTGGAGAGCCATACACAAGTCAAGGAGACATAGATTCCGCTGTAGCGCCGGCATGGTCATCTTTGGAGGAAATAACCCAGTTGTGTTTATACTATTACTTGTTCTTCTGTCTTGCGGTATGTTGTCTGAGTTTAATCGCAGAGCGGTGGTCGGAGTTATCGCTTCGCATCACTACACTTCAGTGGAGCGAAGGCTTGAAAAATCCGAAGACAGTTTTGCGATTAAAATGTGATGTTAATTAATCTCTTCAAACAGTAACCTACAATTTAGATTTCAGTGGTTGATTAGCAGCTTCATGACCAATGTAATGATATCGCTTTGATCGACTAGAGCTCTGTCAACGGTGAAATGACAAGATGACCTCTACATAAAACAAAACATATCGTAGTCGTTGCCTGGAACCATGGCGATTACATCTGTATTGATCTTATCTTTCAAAGACAGCAAGGGAAAGTAATATTAATCAAAACCAGGCAAAGGTGTTGTCTATCAATGATGCGAAATTACTGTCGAAATTTGGGAAAATTTTCTGTGAAGTGGAACGGGGATTGCAGAAAAGGAATCATTGTCATCTTAGTTTAGTTGGAGCATTTTTATGACTTATTTCGGTAGATACCTAAACTAACGAAGTGAGCTTATATGTTATTGAGATGGAAAAAACTGTTGTAGTTTCTCTGATCCAGTTAGTGCGGTGTTTTTGTAAAGTGCGGCTAAGAAGCTTCACAAAACAGATGAATTTTTCTAGCGGCAGCTTAACTTAAATTTTGTCAAGTTTCTGTTTTACCCAGGATATTTCAAAGAGTTCAAGTCTTTCACTCGTCTTTATCCTTGAAATCTGAAACCGCAAAAATAGTAAACTTGCTTTTCTGGAAGATCACGAATGGCATTTGCTTTTTGGCGAGTAAAACCCGCAAAATATGGAATTGAACCCAAAAGTGTGAGAATAGATTCTTGAGATCGATAGTATTTGTTGCGTTGTCCAAAAGAGACAGTTGGTTTTGTTGGTCTCCGAAGGAATTTGTTAACCACAGGTGCCCAAACTGGGCTTTGCATTATTCGCAGCTGGATTGCAAAGCCCAATCGATTTGAGATTAGTGCAGACTAAGTAAGCCTTTATCCCTAAATAATTGCTAAATGCGAAGCAGTAAGTTGTTTCGAAGAAGCATCATTTACCCCTTTCAGTTTCTAAAACAGTGCTACGGCTTTTAATTCCCATTGATACGTCTGATACTTTGTTCAACTGGGCAATAAGTAAGATAACCTTTCCAATCGTGACATAGGATTGAGTGTCCCTTTTGTCTGGCTTTGAGAAATCCTTATGATAAAGTAGACAAAAACTGCGAAAGTAGTCAACAAACGAAGCAAACAAAAATAATCAAAGAAGGAGGGTAATGAAAACAATGCCCAAGAAAGATCTCAGTTCAGTCGATTTTAAAAATAGATTCAAAAAATTTTACGGCGTTGCAATTTCCGGTCAGGAAGGGGTGGTTACCCTAGACAAAATTGATCGAGGTTCCCTCGGAGGACGTTTTCAAACCTTTTTTCTATTTCAGAATAAAAAAGGTGCGATTTTTGTTATCTCATGACAGAAATAAACCAAAATTTCGCAGACGCATGACCTGTTTTAGATCAGCGTCAACATTTGGCTCCTGCGGAAAGGCTACATTCCAAAGGTTTTGGGATAAAAAGCTGCATCTGCTGAAATAGTCACAAAACATACCTTAGACAATAACCAGGTTTAAAACAATGGGCAAGGCGCCAGCATTTTTAAAAGTCAAGAGGTTAAAATCGACACCCATATTCAGAGCAAAATGGGACACTGTACCCCACGTGTGCGACATTGCTATTGAAGAAGGTCTTTGTTAGTCTCCTCCACGGTCATCAAGTTTTGGTGCCTCGGTTTGCTTTACAGCAATTAAACTTTCAAGAACACATTCTAACCACTGAAATCAGAATTCTTATTAATTAAGGTAATAAATCACAGAGAGAGACACAACAGAGTGGTAAATTTCCAAAAGAGCTTTCACTGAAATGAAGCCCAGTTAAGAGCAGGGGTATTCGTATTATGTAAATCATTCCGTACTCGTATAGCGACTATACTTGAAACTGCGCAAACAAACCCTTAACATTTCAAGTGTGCGAACAACTGCATGATATCACGTGAGGAGGACAAAAGACGGTTGAACTCTGGAAGGTTCTAATAACATAGACACCAACAAGTTAATCTGTTAGTGTCGGATCGAGGTATAAAACTTCAGACTGCCGCAAATTTTAGAGTGTTTCAAATTGGTTTGCGAAATGACAACCACATCCCGACAAAGAACAGCCAGCGATCAAATACCTAAGCGGCTCGTCTGGCTAAGGTCGAGGTTATCTAGCGCCTTATTGCACGACAGGGAAATAAGACTCTTGTCAACCATTTGTCATAGTAATGGTATGTGTAACAATGGTCACTCTATATTTGAAGCGAAAGAAAAGGGAGTGATCTTTCCTGAATATTGAAGGCACAGTCTATTGTCTCCGGATATATCCATTATGCTCCCTGTCACCGGTTGACCACCCTGCAGCGGATGCATCGTGTGCTAACGTTTGGCGGGAAATTAGGGGAACATGTTACTGACAAGGGAGGGGTTAGGTTGACGCAAAGTCATGGGCTCACAGCAGCGGTCAGTTGTTTTTGGTTTTGCAAAAATGTATTTAAAACCTCTACAGAAATATGTTGCGTGACGAGCAAGACTACGACTGCCAAGGAGACTCTATAAAGCCCGAACCCAATATGTCGTCCAAAATAACGATTCTTTGAATTTTTGCGATAAAAGCACGCTCAATTAAACACTACCTTACAATTCAGTTGATCCGCTCCAAAAGCTAGGTTGCCGATAAGTGCTCTTTAAGACCTCACTTGTTATCTAAAAAAACTGAATTTTTTTATCAACAGGTGTCAATGTCCGTGGTGGTGATTGCCCGGACTTTCCTCAATCCTTGTCTCAGAACTGTTCTCCTCATTTTTCAAACGACCAATGTAAATACCATGCCGACTGTACTGAGTCCATAAATCACAAATGCTGCAAAATAGGCTGTCAAAAGATGTGCCTTGATGTTGTGGAAATCAGAGCTTCAGTCCTTGGTAAGTTCTTCAGTACTGTTCAGTACTTTTTCAAAGAATGGTGACACTGCATGGTTTGATCAACAGGTGAAAACGTTAGACCCACACTGTATAGTAAAACAAACAGTCCCACAGTACAGTTCTGTTCAGTAACTTTTCAAAGAATGGTCACACTGCATGGTTTGATGTACTGATGAAAACGTTAGAACCACACTGGATAGTAAAACAAACAGTACCACATACAGTACTGTTCAGTAGCTTTCCACTAGCTAATATATGGATTCATCTGGTTCTGAAATGGTTGACTGCTGTTCATAGGCAACAGTGTATGCCCGGAATTGCCACGCCCTTCACGGTGCTCAAATAAACCCAACCAGTGTATTGACCAATCAGAGTGCGGTGCTGGGAGAAAGTGCTGCTCCAATGGTTGTCGTATGGTGTGTGTTGAACCTGTCATTGTTCCAACAACGACAGCACCCAAAACATTCAGTAAGTTTTGTTCTTTAGTAAGTCAATTTTCCACCCAAAGGAAAAAGCTTTAATCTTAGCTATACGGTACTGTTCTATAGCTTTGTCTATCTATCTATCTGTCTATCTATCTATCTACCTACCTACCTACCTATCTATACTATCTATCTATCAACATGTGTTCTGTATCTATGTGTTCTATATCTATGTTCTGTAGGCTTATTTTCTTCACCTACATGCACTCTATACGGTACTGTTCTGTAGCTTTGTCTATCTGTTGTAAGAGACAGTTAAATTAGAATGTAAAAGCCTCTCCTAGTTGACAGTCTTATGCTTTTCCTTTTACCAGAGTGGAAGAGTTGTAATTCGTCTGTTGATCTTGCCTTTATCGTGGACTCCTCCGGAAGTATTGGACGAACAAACTACAAAAAAGTCAAAGCCTTCGTAAAATATGTCGCGAGGACCTTTGGAATTTCACCCACAGAAAGTCGCGCTGGAATTGTCTTGTATAGCACTGATGCGTCCGTGAAAGTTCACTTCGATCAATACCTTGCCATTGACGACTTTGTAAAAGCTGTTGATGCTCTTCCTTACGAGAGAGGCTACACACGCATTGACAAAGGACTGGAGGTTGCTTCGAAAGAACTTTTTGTGCGTGTGCGAGAAAAAGTGCCCAAGATTGCTATGGTGTTAACCGATGGCGAGCAAACGAAAGCTCCTGACGCTATTAGCCTCAAAAAAGCTTCGGAACCGTTGCGGCGGGCTGGTGTGCGCGTGCTCGCGTACGGTATTGGAAAGAAGATCAACGTACGAGAGTTGAGGTCGATTGTGGAACGAGACGAGGATGTGATACGAGTGATGAAGTTTGACGATTTGATTAACAAAGTGCGAAATTATAGCGCCATCCTTTGCAAAGCTTCGGGTAAGAGACAAATAAGGTTCGTTTGAATAAGGCGTTCACGCGAAGCCAAGTAAAAATAAATCCATAATTAAAGTGCTGTTTAGTTCCGGACGTTGCTTATGGACATTTCAAGCTCCGTAATAATTCTCTAACCCTAACTCTTTTTAGAGGCCGGGCTTTTTGTGTCTAATGGACTTGAAATATCTTTAAAAAAACAAACCTCTGTTGCAATTCTTTAATTGGAAGCCAGGAGCACAAGTTCAGAGGAAACTGCCGATAAGATTGGTACATTTGGCGCCATTTTTACATGGTGAAGAGGTCAAAGCGCATTCATTAATATTTGAATAATGGCAAGAAACAAAATGTCAGATTTCATTCTTTGTGGTAAGCAAATAGTAACGAAGTGTTCTCATGAAGAGACGCAGAAGCTGTGCAACTCAAGTTCATAAACTTCTCAAAGGTAAATACTACGTTATGTGGGCTTAAACGGTGCTTAACCAAATGTCTGTGAGGAACCATAAAACCGTAGAATTATGTAGAATTATAGTAAGTTCATTGGTAATCAAGTTATTCCGTTTTGATTATTATGGTTACTTAATTTCAATCCAGAGACCGAACCCATAAAGCCAGATGCCGACATCATTTTCCTGGTCGATTCTTCAACCGGGATCTCAAGGGAGCAGTTCGAATGGCAAAAGAACTTCGTTCGTCGCCTTTCGCGTTACTTCATCATATCTCCTCTCGGGCCGCGGGCCGCCTTTGTAAGCTACGCCTCCACTTCGTACACTGTTATTGGCTTCAATGACTACCAAAGCCCAGCGGACTTCAGTTCCAAGATAAACGGCGCTCCGCTGCTCGGTGGAAGCAGGAGGATTGATCAAGTTGTTGACCACGCTGCCAACATGTTCCGTCAGTCTGGGAGAGTCGGCATGAGGATTGTGATCCTGCTTACCGCGGGAACTTACTATACTGGTCCGGGATCAAAGACTGTATCGTCCGCCATGTTGCCGTTACGCAGTCTGGGTGCTAATACCTATGTTATTGGGATAGGACCGTTCTTCACGCCAACCACTTTCAGACAGATGGTCAGCGGTCCCAGGAATATTTTCCAAGTTCCTTCATTCAACGTTTTGCTCTCTAGGGCACCTTCTTTTGCTAAACATTTGAGATTATCTACAAATGGCAGTAAGTGATATTTTATGGCCTATTACTACATTGAAAATTTAGACTGGTCACTTCCATTATGGATGTCGTGATCACATTATTCGCTAATATTCTCTTGTTAACGGCCCTGTAATGGTTCAAAAAGGAAATGATTATCTAAATGAAATCGTCAGGTCGAAAGTTGTGACTGCGTAATCTCATCAAAATTAATTTCCTTTCGACGCCAAACTCCTTAAAAGCCGCTAAGCA
>OX453279.1:2012500-2367500 GCA_949710005.1 Ricordea florida | reverse complement strand
AGTCAATATGCGAGTCATGCGAGTCAATATGCGAGCCATGCGAGTCAACAAGCGAGCCTTGCGAGTCAGCATAAAATAACTTTGTTTTTAACGTAAACTACAAAAAAAACTAGCCTCTGTAACTAAGTAACGTATTTATTCCTAAGGCACGTCATTTAAAATTCAGCTTCAGAAAAATTCGCCGACATACAAATTGAACGAGGTGAAACAATAACAAAGATTTGAGAATTCGTTAAACAAAGGTTTAAATGATATGCATGAATTTTCAATCGTTTGCGACTACACTCATAAATAAAACATCAAATCTCAAAATTTAACTTACTGAACAAACTTACCTGAACAAAAGATGGAAAAGATGAAGGCAGATAACAAAACTATATTGAAAGGAGAGCGAGGATAACGAAAACTCGTGTCCAATAGCCAAAGGCTGGGGAAAGGAAAATGGACTGGGAACTAAAATCTGTCTCGCATGGCTCACATGATGACTCGCATGACTCGCTGGCTCGCTGGCTCGCAGTTTATCAAGACCCTTTAATTACGTGTGTGTCTCCAGCACTGAAATGACAAACGCGCATTGATTTAAATTAAATTTACAAATCCGCACGCCGCACTGCAATGCCAGCTAGAGTAGACTAATAGTTTGGGAACTCTGCGAAACAATACATGTGTAATGTCAAAACCCGCTAAGAAAGTCGTACAGCAAGGAGCTATAACTAAAATGTTGCGAAAATACCTGCCTTAATGTACTATTTGCTTTACTATACAGTGTGGTTCTGGTGTCTTCAACAAAGAAAACCATGCAGTGTGACTATTCTTTAGTAATCTGCTGAACAGTATAGTACAGTAGTACTGTTTGTTTTACTATTCAGTGTGGTTCTAACTTTTTCGTCTGTGGGTCAAACCATGGAGTGCGACTATTCTTTGGAAAGCTGAAGAGCAGAACTGTGTTGCTGTACTATACTGTGTGATTCTAAACTTTTCTTCTGAAAACCTAACCATATATATCTTAAAAGGGTTACAGTAATTTGCATAGCGACAATTCTTCGACAGTTCACATAGGTCAAGAAGTGGTTTTAACCTATTTCCGGAGCTCATTTAACTCCCCTACTTTTACGATCTGATAAAGTTTGGACCCTTTCCCTACGCCTGTCTGATATGAAAGGAAAGAAAAAATATTTTAAAACCATTTTTCGCCAAGACACAAGTGTTAAAACTGTCATTCAACGTTACATTCCGAGCAATTACAGTGCATTATTTCAATTGGAATTACCGTCGCATAGTATGACGACGAATTTTTATCACTGGAAGTAAAAGTTGAAAGTCATGAAAAGCGAGAAAAATAACTGAAGACATCCGTAAAGTGTTTCGACGAAATTCCAGGTTCTGTTTCTCTGACCATTTTTCCAGGGCAGAGGGTGCGTGCCTGAGCTAATAGAAACAACTTTCTGTCAAAGATGACAGCTTCTTGTTGTTTTAAGGTTACACTAAAATTCTCCTGAGAGTTGTGGTATCTATGGCATTCCTCGAGACCCTAAAATATTCCTCACAAAATAATATTTATTATAACGCGACCTGCCTGTGTCCAACAGTATTACTTTATACCAATAAGCAAATAAACCATCTACTGTTTACCTGTTTATGAAATTGGCCTTAATCGTAAGTAGGCAGTAAGTGGCTTGTGTCTAACAGGATTATCGAAGTATAGCGAGCTTCTCGCATTCGCTGTTCTCGTGGGAAATATTAAAAATGTCTTTTTTGTGTGTTTACAATATTCTGTGTTTAGTTATAAGCAGAATAGAAATGTTTGAAGTCAGTCTTTATTTAAAGCATTTATCAAGGTTTTTTAAATTCCTTCTGGCAAAGAGGCCGTAACCATGACATTGACCTGGATGTACAATACAATTTCTGTAGTCAGCCTGTTACCCCCTGTTGACTTACTGCAGCACGAGCCGCGACTAAGTTGTTTATAAGGCAGTTGGCTTGAGGCGTTTGTTTTTGCAAATATTTGAAGTGCTTTGATAAAACTTAGATTACGACAATATCATGAAAGTAGCAAATGGACATATGTGAGGGAATTTTTTGAATTATTACTCGAATTCTAATTAATCAGGTGCTGTAGTTTCGCAGAAATACATGGCTTAATATTAATCTTAATTTAAATTTACGTCTACAATGCAGTTCATAAGGAACAGAAGGATCTTAGAGCGGCCTTCGCTTTCCCGAGGATGATAAGGGGCAATGCTTTCCGAGACTCTTAAGCCCTGTTTTCTTGACACTTCCTCTACTTGTCCTTAAAAGGCACTGTGATAAGGAAAACGCGTCTTTGGAATGCTGTTTGCAATCAGCCGTTGCTTTTTCAGAAATTGGGCTGTGACTTGTGAGCCCTATTTTCTCTTCCCTATTTGATAATGCCTCGAATGTTTTTTTAGGAGAGACGAAGCAATTACAAAAACGGGTACCAATTACAGTCCTTGGCAGAAAGTTTTACGAGAAGTTCTGTTTTAGGCCACAGAGCATTTTAAAGCATGAGTACTTGCCGTATTCTCAGGTCTTTGTTTAGCATGGTGTTCCATCAGGCGGTCGCCTGGTGTTCCATGCATTCAATATGAACTGAAAGTTCGTTGATTGCTGATAAGCTTCGGTGACAACAGTATGTCAATTCGCAGTTATTACAAAGAAGAATTATATGGTAAACGCCTACAGCTGGGTGCGCAAGCACTGGACAGGCGCCGCTTTATGTTTCAATGTATGAAATAAGATAGGTAGCAAAAATTTGTTCCAAGTCAAATCTATCGCGATAATATTTAAAGCTAATGGAAAACTCAATTAAACAAGAGCAGGAAATTATTATATCTTCAAACATCTTTCAAGTGCATTGCTCAATTTTTTAACACCAACCAATCACGAGTTAAAGCTACTCATTGATCAGTACATGTATTCTAGAACCCAGCTGCGAACATGGGCGATCACTATGACCTCAAATATTTCTTAGATACCAGATGTTCGATTCAACGTCTGTTGAAGGTTTGCACTGAGCTTAGATTTGTTTATTAAGGTCACCAAGCGTTAGAAGCTGGTGTTGTTGAAACCTCCAGCTCAGCACCGACGGATTGTTGCGAAAAACGCTCCGTTATGCTTGTGACATTTGCATTCGTGCTTGCAGGTATTTCAGAATCTCCTCAACTGCATGGCTTTTATAGCCTCAAACAACGTATATTGTAAAATTTTTGTATCTTTCAATTTCGTTCCACAGTCCTTCTAGCACCTTTGAGCTTCGCAGCCGACATTGTCTACCTGATGGACTCATCTGAGGATGTTACACCGGAGAATTACATGCACCAGAAGGACTTTGTCATATATCTGGCACGGTACTTAAACATGATGCCCACCCGCTCCAGAGGTGCCGTAGTCACGTACGGTTCAACGACGACTGTCGCATCAAACTTCAGTGATTCCAGTAGAATTCAAACGTTTGAAAACCACGTGAACGATGCACCACGGCAAGGAGGTCAACGAAGAATGGACCAAGCGCTCGACGCCGCAAATCGGATTCTTACGAGCGCGCGACCCGCCATTCCCAAGGTTGTAATTCTAATCACAGCGGGAGTTCAAAGCAAGAGCGTCCAAGCCGGTATTTTGGAAGCGGCAATGAAACGATTACAAGACGCTGGAGCAAGAGTGTACGCTGTGACCATAAACACGCCAAACATCCGTCTACCACTAAAGAGCTCGTCTGGATCAGACTGGTTTCCGGTTCAGTCCTTCACAGACCTGCCTGTCCTGGTGATGCCCTTAGCAAGACACGTGTTATCAGATACAGGTTTGTTTGGCCAGTTGATAATGGCTCTTGTTGCGTAATACCTCTTTCACTGCCAAGATCTTAAGAGGAATTCTCCGGAGTGACACACTTATATACCAGTTCGGAGAATTTGATGTGAGATCAATACAAGTGTCCTTAGGTTGATGATCTTTTAAATTCTCCTCTTATGTCTCCTAGACAGTGTATTGATGGTGGTAAGGAGAAGTTTTGTGTTGGTCGCTTTTGGGTGTGAAAGTTCTAGCATTAGAAGTATATCTTATATTTAAGCGGGAACCATATTGTGGTAAAGTCTCGAAAGGTGACCATGGAAACAGCTTTCTGCCCATTTATATTTATTAATTTATGTTCAGTATTTTAGAGAGATGCCCAGTTCAGCATAGCTGGTTTAACTCTTAATAATAATAATAATAATAATAATAATGATAATGATAATAATAATAATGTTTTAAGCCCCGATAGTGTCTTGAGAGATTTTACTCTGGCTAACTCCAGGAGATTTTACTCTGGCTAACTCCAGACGATTTGTCTCATCACAGGGAGACCCCTCGGGGCTTAAAGGGTTAAATGAGGCTCTGCGAGTAAAGATATATATCACAATTCATTTACATACATAAAGATATAAGGACTAAGTTACACACATAAAAGTATAACTTTAACTACAAATTAAGATAAATGTTTACAGGTAAATATATTCAGATAAAGGTGTATGTTTGATTTGCGTAAGGGGAGGGGGACTCTCTCTCTCTCTCTTTCCCTCACCCCTCCCCCCCCTCCCAGCCCTTACAGCAGTTTAGTATAGCAAGAAGATAAGGCTAGGGGCCACTATCGGTGATTGAAATTGCAAGCCTGCAATCTACATTAAGTGCTGAATTGCTCAAATTGTGCAGCAATTTTGATGTCTGGAGCAGTTCGACCTTCATGCTCGTAGCTTAACTACTGATATATTTTTTTTAGCTGCCGTTGGCCCAGAAGACTTTGTTGCTGATGTGGCTTTCATCATTGACTCTTCCTCAAGCATCACACCCACAGACTACCTACACGAAAAAAACTTCGTAAAGCTTATCACAAAGTATCTAAATATTGTACCAGGCAAGTCGCGCGCAGCCGTCATGTTCTACAGCAGTACTCCAGCAGTCGTGTTACCCTTCGATGGATACTCAACAATCTCCGGATTTAATTCCGTGCTCGACAGAGCTTCCCAACTGAAAGGAGTACGACGCACTGACAGAGCCTTCGGTGCTGCGGCAAAGTTGTTTGAGAGTGCCAGGCCGTCTGTTCGTAAGGTATAGTTTTAATTTTTTTAACCAGAAATTCCAGGATCAAACGAGGGAAAAACGTTTACACATAAACCATCCATAATTGTTGCTGTAATTAGAAAAGATTAACCAACTCTTAACTTTTTTAACCAGATGACTAGAAACAACCAATGCTGCAATTCCCTTCCCTTTTCTGGAACTGTAGACTTCAACAATTGCATTTGTATCTGTTTACTCTGAGAGTTAAACCCATTAATGTTGCAAAATTAGTAACTCTCATTTACAAGCCGGGCCTTTGGACAGGTCCTGCTTTCAATTTGAAGGCAGCAATAAGTATGAGCAATTTAAGCAGCAGCCTTATATAATGACTTCAAAGAGCGTATCGTAAAATAATTAACTTGATTCGTAAGTGACAAGAAACAACCAATGCTGTTTTCTTGAAGATCGCTCTTCTGCTGACGGGAGGCAGACAGTCACGTGGTGGAAGCCCTCTAGAAGAAGCGGTGCAACCACTGAGGGACCTTGGAGTCACTACCTATGTCGTAGGCGTGGCAGCCACATCTGATGTCCCAGTTGAAAGACCAGAAGACACTTTCTCCGTGCCATCATATGCTGCACTTCAGAAATACGTAGAACCAGTCGCAAAAGAGATAACCAAGAAACGAGGTGCGTTGAGCCAAACAAGTGCTAACCTTTATGAGGCATTTGTGCCCTAGAAAATATATTCAATTTTGTGTTGTGTTCCCGCAAACATCATTGTCATTTAAGTGTTACCTGAAAGGTATAATATTTACTTAATTTTTTCACGTGTTTCTGTATTGATTATATTGCAGATGGCTTGGAAACCAAGCCTAAAGCTGATCTTGTCTTCGTTATGGACTCGTCTAATGAAAGCGCTTCCTCGTTTAACGTTGAAAAAGATTTTGTCAAATCTCTGGCCAGGTACTTCAGTATCAATCCCGAGGGGTTCCGTGCCGCTCTTATTGTGTTCAATGGACGGCCCTCAGTTATCGCCGACTTTAACGCCTTCAGTTCCGCATCTGACTTTGCAAGAACTGTGGATGGTGCGCCTTATCTCGGAGGGAGTCGTGGGATCAGTGAGGCTCTTAATGCTGCAGCAGGCATCTTCCCACAGTCACAACTATCCACTTCAAAAATTGTGTTTTTAGTTACTCCAGGAAAACCGATACGCAGTCAAGACGGAAGGTCGGTGAGTGAAGTACTGCAGAAACTTCGTGCAATTGGCGTGAGGACGTACGTCGCTCTGATAGGTCGAGAGCCAGATGTCGAAGTCTTCAAGACTGCAATAGAAGATCCCGGAAGAGTATTCTCGATCGCATCACGAGATGATATTACCCACCAAACCAATCGCGTTGGAAAAGATGTTCTGACCGACTCTGGTGAGTAACTGATATAGCAAAACAATGGCATATAACAGTACTATTCACTCGCTCTCTAAAGAATGGTCAAACTGCATGGGATTCGCAGATGAAAACGTTAACCACACTGCATAGTAAAACAAACAGTATCACAGTACAGTACTGCTCAGTAGCTTTCCAAGGAATAATCACATTGTATAGTTTGATCCGCAGTCTGAGGCCACATTCCATAATTGTTAAAACAAACACGATCAAGTACAGTATTGTAATTTTCAATCTTTGTGGTTTTATCAAACGATGATATAATAGGCTTAACACAGTTATGTCATTTTCTCAAGTGATTCTTTCATGTGCGATTTCTTGTTTCAGCCACGCCAAAGAAGCTTAATCTTACAATGTACGTCATGTTTGTGGTCGACGCGTCTTCTGAAATCACTCCAACGAATTTCCAACAAGAAAAGGAGTTCATCAAATCACTCCTCCGTCACATGAATTTGTACCCAGAAAACAGTGCAAGTCGAGTTGGAATCATTGTATACGGCGATGGGGCAACTGTTGTTTTAGACCCTGACAACAGGGAAACAAAATCAAGCATTGACACCCTTGTCGACAAACTCCTTCAGGTAGGAGGGGGCAGAAGAATCGACAAGGCATTGAGAACGGCCGATGATGCGTTTAATAAGGTTAAAACCGATCGACCGAAATTTATTGTTCTTTTGACAGCTGGACCACAAACAAAGGCCGCTGATGCGGTGTCTTTTAGCAAAGCAGTCCGACCTCTCCACGACTCCGGAACAATCACTCATGTTTTGGGAATCGGCGACGATGTGGATCCGAACGATTTCCGCGGAGCTGAACAAGAAAAAACTGAGGTCATTACTGTACGTTCTTTTTCAGAATTGCCTGAGTACGTGGAACCAATATCCAAGAACCTGATTAAAGGTTATGGTAGGTATTTAAAAAAATACCTTACCAAAATATTTGGCTACTTTAAGTCCAAATGAGAGACTTCAGTAAATTGCTAATGTAGTACGTACTAAGTCTTTCTCAGCGCAATTAAACTGCCACAGTTCACAATGGTGCAAAGTCGTTTGGAAATGTTCAACGAAACTTAAGAATATTGGCCAAAGTGTGGGAAATTGCGAGCTTTCCTTTTTGTCATCATTTTTATCTTTCTCGACTTTTCCATGCAAAATGCTTCAATTAAACATGTGCGATGGAACTTAATCCATGTTACGCTGAAAATAAATGTGCTGGCTTAGGTCGCAGTTCTGTAAGTGGAATCTTTTACGGAAAGAGTTCTGCCTTCGTAAATAGAAAATGGTTGAAAGAGTCTTATAGTAATGTAGCAGTTTGTTTGTTATTTCATAATGAATAATAAAATGAATAATAGATTGTTCTGGGCTCTCAGATATTGGTAGAAGAGTGGGAAAAGCGACCTCGCCTTCTAGCGCTAGAAAGGGTTCATCTTGTGTTACTTGGTATTTATTTGTCATTTTTCTGCCTTCAGTTGCTCCCAGAAAATTAGTGGAATTCCAACTGTGTCCGTTTTCCTCGTATCCGCGTGGCTGCCCTGATTTGGTGTCAAATGAATGCATGACAGATGAAGAGTGTTTTTCGTCGTCCTCGTTTTGTTGCAGTGACGGTTGCAGAAATATCTGCTTTGACATATCACCAACGACTCAAGTGGTACCTACAACAAAACAAAGAACCACTACTAAAACGAAAACAACTAAGGAAAAGCCTACGACAACAATTAAAACCCCAACAACCACAGAAAAACGTACTACGATTGAAGGAATCACCACAACTGACATCCCAACTACTACACAAAGAACAACCACAACGAAGAAACCAAGTACAACAAAACAAACGACCATAACAGGAAAGATAACAACAGTAAGGCAGTTAGAACGAAAAGCCAGTGCGACTGAAGTAACTGAAACTTCAGAGCCTGTTACTAGCAAAGAAACAGAAGTCGACAGCAGAACTCCAGCTCGACCCAGGACCACAACCGAACCACAAATCCGGACGACATCTCCGCAGGTGAAAGGTAGAAAGAGGAAATCTTTTTAAAGTTCAATTTGTGTAATATTAACGGTTTCGCTTTTACTTCATCTTTTGTGGCCAAAATATTTAATACGATTCTTGGTTGAACACTGAATCTTTCCAGAAACAAGCCACAGTTCAAAAGAGTGCATTTGCTTTGCTTGATTTTGTAATACAAAGTATACCTATATCCGCTATAAGTATAAACAGTAGGCTGATTCTGGCTCTAAGATACTGATAGGAAAGAGTGAGAAACAACCTCGTCTTTTTCGCTTACTTGCCTGTCCTTTCATATTGTTCTCTCACCATTTAATAGCCTGAAAAGGGACTATTTGGAAAAGTTAGTATTTGTGACGATATAGTTTAATTGACCTGACAAGAGAAAAGTACTCGTTAAGTTTAAACCAGTAATTTGTCGATTTATGTGTTTAACCCATTCCTCTCTTTTCTTTCTTCAGTTGCATTTTCTAGGCCATCCGATATCGTGTTTCTTATTGATGCGTCAAGGGATGTTAGCCAAACAGAACTCGCTAAACAAAAAGAATTTGTCAAACTCATGGCCAAATACTTCGGTGTGTCTCCTTCCCAATCCCACGCAGCACTCATCACCTACAGCGATACAACCCGTCTGATTGGTGGATTTTATCACTACGTCAGAGGCCAGACTTTCGACGAAGTCGTGGACTCCGTCAGGCTAACTGGAGGCCGAAGACGGTTTGACCAGGCGTTAGGTCGTGCCAGAGACGCATTGACAGAGGCGCGAACATCAGTTCCAAAGGCGATCATACTGCTTGCGAACGGACAACAAGCTCCTGGGTTTGGTTTCCCGCGACTTCAAGACGCCACACGAAGTCTTCGTGATACTGGTGCCACTCTCTATATCACTGGTGTTGGTCTGAAGCGAAATGACCCTCAGCTCAGGCCCGCTGTATCAAGGCCAGGAGACTTTTTCGCGATAACGTCATCAGATGACTTGTTGTCATACGCGCCGTACGTTGCTTATTACGTGGGCTCTAGAATAGGTAGGTTGTTATCAAGAACCCGTCAATATTACACGGTCATGAAGGCCTCTGATCTGTTGTTTGTCCGACTATAACGGTACGACGACTTCGAGTCTTCACTGTAAATTTTTTGACCGACAAATTAACAACATGACCGCGGTAATTTTGAGGAAAGAGCACGCAACAACGTGTAGCATGTGTTAACAGAAAAATAATCGTAAAATTTCTTATTTGGTAAATCACATCGCACTTGTCAAAAACGTCAGAAAGTTGTGTCACTGTAATTGTGTGCTGTGTAAATCTCCTTTTGGTTCGCGCTTGGATATAAATCCAAGTGAAAGAAACCCATTCAGTTACTTACAGTTTAAAGTTTAAGTCAGTTTTCCTCTCTACTTGTAAATGATGTTTTCCATAAAATATTTAAAAGATCATTAAAGTTGATATCTTCTTAAAACTATGTACGCCACAACACAAATGTGTTTGCTCAAATAATCACTTACCCTACTACACGTAATATGTTGTTTCATTAACAGAAAGCAGCGTACCCAGAGACTTTAAAGCTGACGTCATCTATGTGCTTGACTCGTCCAGCGCTGTTGGAGCTGAGAACTTTGAAACTGAAAAAGACTTCACAAGGGCTTTGGCACGAATACTCAACCACGGCCCAACGCAGACACGGTCAGCGGTAATGATCTTCGATTCCGAAGCCATTGGTTTTGAAGAACATTCCGAAATTGGCCCGTTCTCGGACGCTGTCATGAATCTTACCTATGTTCCTACTGGGGAAATATATCTGGCCCTTGGACTTGCGGCGACGAGTTTTCCATTCCCTCGCCCCGGAGTAGCAAGGGTGTTGGTCGTGTTGACAAATAAGGACCCCACAAGTCGACGCTATGTGGAGTATTTAGCAGGCACAATTCGTGAACAGGGAGTGTTTGTGAACGTTATTGGTATTGGTGAACAAACTGAGTTTCCAAACCTCCGTCGTTTCACTGTTTCACCTGGTGACTTCTTTACACCAAAATCGTTTGATGATTTAATGAGCAAGGTACCTCGCGTCGCAGATAATATTGTAGCAAGTAAGTTGTTTCAGTGTTTACTTCCGCATCAATATCTGCTTCCGTAACTGCCACTCTGTGTACTTGCCTCCAGTCACTTAACTATATCAATTTATTTAAATGCTAATCAGAAAACATGCATACAGCCATAAGCTCCTGATGTTTAATATACATAGAATGGCGTGCAACGCAGATCTACTTACCTCACCCTTTGCCAAAAAGGGAAGAGTTTTGTAACTTGTAGTATTTCAAAAACACCTGGAATTTCCATTGAGAGTAAGCCCTGGTATTGCAAGTAAGAAGAGGTACCAGTTACGAAAAAGATTATCATATGATGAATGGTCCATTTTTCGGGCTCATGGTTTTTACAGCAAGTGCTTATCATTTTAAGTAGTGCAAGGGAATACGGAATATACAGCCAACAATTACGTTGAACGTTTTGCCTAACAACAGAAAGTCTTGTATATTAATTAAACTAATTTTTTTCTGAACAGTAGGAACCTATGCGTCTGCTTCTTAGTCATCGCAAAGATCTGCATAGATCATTTCTGGCCCAAATAGCGTAAAGCGTACAAAGTCAAACCTAAATATCTGTTTCAAGGGCAATCGATTTGTTATTAGAATGATGCTAAGAAAATTTTTATATATCCCTTGTCAGGGTCACCTCTCTACACTCCAGCGTCGAAATCTACCACTACCCCTCCCCCTGTTACAACGAGACCTGCAGGTATTCAGACCACTCCTGCGGCTACTACAAAAGCTTTTACTACCACACAGCGAACTACATTACCGCCAACAACAACAGAATTAGAGGTACACTTCTTATTTTTTTTGTAACAGTGGACCATGATGTTAGAAATTCATTGCTTTGGCGTGCCGATGCTTCCTGTCGAGATGTTAAATAAGTGTGCACGTGTTTCCATGGTAACTTATAGGTGATGCATATTCATGATCATTAGATCGAATCCTGGCAACTTTTAACCTAAAGCTGACGTCTTCTTTTTTCCCCAGTTCACGAATTTGATGTTTTCATGCATTCACATTGATTGACGTCTTCGATGGTGTGATAGTTTATTCTAGTTCCGTGGGTGTATAGATGAATTCACTTTGCTGTTACTGTTACTGATCTCCTCAGGAGAGGTCTGACCGGTTATTCCCTGTTTTTGATTTCCTTTAACACAGCTGACCACAAGTGAACGGCTTACGACACCTGCAGTTTATTTTACCACGAAGGAAATTGTAACAACAAAGGAAACCACAACCACAAAAAAAGTTAAAGTCCAGTCACCTGCTATACTAACGACTGTGAGACCAAAAGGTAACATCCACTTATTTCTCTCCATTTGTTGTCAATGGGAATGCCTTTCAAACTTCTCCAGGTAGTGAGCATTGTCCCTTCAGAGACACTTGGCTTATATATTCCGAATTTCCAAAACCCGGCTGTTGAAGAAAAATTTTCCTTCCGTTAACATTCGCTCCGACGAAGGGCTAACGCTCGAAACGTCAGCACCTCCCATTCACCTTACGGTGGTATAACTTACTTAATCAACTCGTTTGATTTATCCAATTTCTAGTGTCTTGTTATAGTTTGAGAGATGCTTGTTGTCGTAAAAGTTCGTTAAGAGGCGTTTGGAAACCGCTTGTCTTAATTCCAAATTTTACCCTACTTGCTCTTGCAATAATATTGAACTTTTGCGAGATTCCCAGCGAGTAAGTTTCCCCAGCATGGACGAAAAAGAAAGTATTTACTGGAATGCATTAAAAAGTGCAACCAGGGGTAAATTCCATAAGACTTTTACAAGTGTAGCTACTGTTTTCGAGTTTGAGAACAATAGCTGCTCCTGTAAGAGTAAATTGACCTGTTTTTCTGTTTAATTGCAGTGACCGCGGCCGGTCCAGAGAAGCCAGGTTACTGCCCTGTTCGAAATATCAGGTCAAACTGCCAGTCTTATTTATCGAGTTGTTTGTTGGACAGGAATTGTTTGGGAAATAAGAAGTGTTGTTTTGATGGTTGTCGATTCTCCTGTGTAACTCCGACTGACAAACCTCGTAAGTGAAATATTACGTACCCGTCAGAACTCAACTGTCCTTTGTGGAAAAATGTAAGTGGGGAGGAGCGGGCTTGATGGGGATGGAAACTGAGATAAGACAGCCACACGAAGGTTATTTACGGTACACTTTTCATTATGAATATGGAGACACGGTAGTGTAGTGGTTAGCGTGTCAGACTTCCGAGCAGGAGGTCCGGAGTTCAAGCCCTGGTGGTGGCACTGTGTTGTTTCCTTAGACAAGAAACTTAACTCCACACTGTCTCTCTCCACCCAGGTGTATAAATGGGTACCAGTGATATAATGCTGGGGGTAACTTGTGTTGCTTTCTTAGACAGTAAACTTGACTCCACACTGTCTCTCTCCACCCAGGTGTATAAATGGGTACCAGTGATGCAATGCTGGGGGTAACTTGCGTTGTTTTCGTAGACAAGAAACTTAACTCCACACTGTCTCTCTCTACCCTGGTGTATAAATGGGTACCAGTGATGCAATGCTGGGGGTAACTTGCGTTGTTTTCGTAGACAAGAAACTTAACTCCACACTGTCTCTCTCCACCCAGGTGTATAAATGGGTACCAGTGATGCAATGCTGGGGGCAACTTGCGTTGTTTTCGTAGACAAGAAACTTAACTCCACACTGTCTCTCTCCACCCAGGTGTATAAATGGGTACCAGTGATGCAATGCTGGGGGTAACTTGCGTTGTTTTCGTAGACAAGAAACTTAACTCCACACTGTCTCTCTCCACCCAGGTGTATAAATGGGTACCAGTGATGCAATGCTGGGGGTAACTTGCGTTGTTTTCGTAGACAAGAAACTTAACTCCACACTGTCTCTCTCTACCCTGGTGTATAAATGGGTACCAGTGATGCAATGCTGGGGGTAACTTGCGTTGTTTTCGTAGACAAGAAACTTAACTCCACACTGTCTCTCTCCACCCTGGCGTATAAATGGGTACCAGTGATGCAATGCTGGGGGTAACTTGCGTTGTTTTCGTAGACAAGAAACTTAACTCCACACTGTCTCTCTCCACCCTGGCGTATAAATGGGTACCAGTGATGCAATGCTGGGGGTAACTTGCGTTGTTTTCGTAGACAAGAAACTTAACTCCACACTGTCTCTCTCTACCCTGGCGTATAAATGGGTACCAGTGATGCAATGCTGGGGGTAACTTGCGTTGTTTTCGTAGACAAGAAACTTAACTCCACACTGTCTCTCTCTACCCTGGCGTATAAATGGGTACCAGTGATGCAATGCTGGGGGTAACTTGCGTTGTTTTCGTAGACAAAAAACTTAACTCCACACTGTCTCTCTCCACCCTGGCGTATAAATGGGTACCAGTGATGCAATGCTGGGGGTAACTTGCGTTGTTTTCGTAGACAAGAAACTTAACTCCACACTGTCTCTCTCTACCCTGGCGTATAAATGGGTACCAGTGATGCAATGCTGGGGGTAACTTGCGTTGTTTTCGTAGACAAGAAACTTAACTCCACACTGTCTCTCTCCACCCTGGCGTATAAATGAGTACCAGTGATGCAATGCTGGGGGTAACTTGCGTTGTTTTCGTAGACAAGAAACTTAACTCCACACTGTCTCTCTTCACCCAGGTGTTTAAATGGGTACCAGTGATGCAATGCTGGGGGTAACTTGCGTTGTTTTCGTAGACAAGAAAGTTAACTCCACACTGTCTCTCTCCACCCTGGCGTATAAATGGGTACCAGTGATGCAATGCTGGGGGTAACTTGCGTTGTTTTCGTAGACAAGAAACTTAACTCCACACTGTCTCTCTCCACCCTGGTGTATAAATGGGTACCAGTGATGCAATGCTGGGGGTAACTTGCGTTGTTTTCGTAGACAAGAAACTTAACTCCACACTGTCTCTCTCTACCCTGGCGTATAAATGGGTACCAGTGATGCAATGCTGGGGGTAACTTGCGTTGTTTTCGTAGACAAGAAACTTAACTCCACACTGTCTTTCTCCACCCTGGCGTATAAATGGGTACCAGTGATGCAATGCTGGGGGTAACTTGCGTTGTTTTCGTAGACAAGAAACTTAACTCCACACTGTCTCTCTCCACCATGGCGTATAAATGGGTACCAGTGATGCAATGCTGGGGGTAACTTGCGTTGTTTTCGTAGACAAGAAACTTAACTCCACACTGTCTCTCTCCACCCTGGCGTATAAATGGGTACCAGTGATGCAATGCTGGGGGTAACTTGCGTTGTTTTCGTAGACAAGAAACTTAACTCCACACTGTCTCTCTCCACCCTGGCGTATAAATGAGTACCAGTGATGCAATGCTGGGGGTAACTTGTGTTGTTTTCTTAGACAGTAAACTTGACTCCACACTGTCTCTCTCCACCCAGGTGTATAAATGGGTACCAGTGATGCAATGCTGGGGGTAACTTGCGTTGTTTTCGTAGACAAGAAACTTAACTCCACACTGTCTCTCTCTACCCTGGCGTATAAATGGGTACCAGTGATGCAATGCTGGGGGTAACTTGCGTTGTTTTCGTAGACAAGAAACTTAACTCCACACTGTCTCTCTCCACCCAGGTGTATAAATGGGTACCAGTGATGCAATGCTGGGGGTAACTTGCGTTGTTTTCGTAGACAAGAAACTTAACTCCACACTGTCTCTCTCCACCCTGGCGTATAAATGAGTACCGGCGATATAATTGGGGGTAACCCTGTGTTTGACTAGCATCCTTTCCAGGGGGGAATACTTAATACGTAACAATACTTAGGTAACAGATGCTTCTGCCGTGTGGGCATCCTGTGGCTTGTGTGCGCTTTTGCCTTACCTTTCATTATGTAAGGGAAATTACCCATGTTTTTCTGTTTATAGAATAGAAACGTTTAAGATGTCGTTTATCTTATTTTGGTCGCGACCTTTTCACCAATCCTTCTTTTAAAACGTTTTGCTTTGTAGCCGTGCCACCAACGCCTGAAAAGGGAAAAACCGGCGCATGCCCAACGCAATTCACTGTCCCATGCCCAGGCCAACACTCTTGCGAGCATGACCGTCAGTGCCCTGGAGAGCAGAGATGTTGCTCGCATTCCTGTGGTTTCCTTTTTTGCTCAGCAGGTTAGACTAAAATTGGTATAAACTAACATAATTATATATCTCATATTTTGTGGAGACACGGTAGTGTAATGCGGAACGTCCGAGTTCGAGACCTGGTGATGGCGCTGTGATTTCTCCTTAGACTAGAGCCTTAACTCCACGCTGTCTCTCCCCACCCGGGGAAACAATAGGTACTTGTGATATAAAACTGGGGTAACCCTTTTCTGGATCAGTATCCCAACTGGGAGGGGGGAAAGTAACAATACTACCTTATGCTTGATGCTACTTATAGTGGAATAAGCTCTTGCCAAGTGGACCTTTCAGGCTCGTGTGTACCTTTACCTTTATCTTTTTATTACGTTTTGTCTAGCGTCTTGAGTTTCTACTTTATCAACATTTTATGGACCGAAGTTCTAGCTGGTTAGCAGTTCATTTTCATGTTTTTTTTCTTTTGTTTGTTTCGCAGTACGAAAGCCAGACAAGCCAGGATCGTGTCCATACCTCGCTCGACCATCATCATGCCCTTCTCGAAAAGATGAGTGTCACTATGACGAACATTGTAGCGGAGACCTGAAGTGTTGTACCAATGGCTGTGGAAATGTTTGCGTTTCCACAACTTACAGCCCACCGCCCCCTATAGGTAAAACGTTACTTGTGGTTGCTATTATAACACCACCAATAATACACGTTTTTATTTCTTTCATTGATAGCAGTATGCAGGATGTTTCTCCTATGAGGCTAGTTTAATGGCCCTTTTCCCAGGAGTCTCTTATAGCTCAGCAGTAGTAGAACGTCAAACCAGTAATCGGTAGGTTGCAGGGTTCGGCTCCTACTGGGAGACCTCGGATCTGCTTTTCCCGAGTTTGTCTGTGACAGTGCTGAGAAAATACATCTTTCACAAAACTAATCCTTGTTTTTAATCCTTGCTAGCTAATCAGATTTCTTGAAATAGTACAACTTTGCTCTTTGTAGCCTTACAACCCACGTCTCCTTCCTAGTTTCAAATGCCATTTGCTTTGGTCTCACTTCTTATTGTTCATAATTTTACCATCTCTCTAACACAGATGTTCTGCCTGGTAAATGCCCTCCATATACACCTCGCATGAATTGTCCCAGCCTAGTTCAAGACGAGTGCACTTGTGATTCTGACTGTGAAACGGAGCAGGGTTACAAATGCTGTTACGATGGCTGCCGACGTTTCTGCAGGAAGAAAGCAGGTAGATGTTTCATGACCTATATATGATGTTAACGGAGGGGTACCAAGTGTCCTTGGTAGGTCGTGTTAGCGTAGTCACGTGGTGAGGTCGACATCCCTAAAATAGCTAAGAGTGTCGACTAACGTATGTCGACTGTTTTACAACTTTCTAGCATAGCATTTCTCGCGCTATGAAATACCTTTTTTGATAGTTCACTCGGTATTAACTTTGCTCCATTTTACGAGAATGGTTTTCCCCACGAGATTTGAACCTCTGTTGCCTTTTCATATAAAACTTGCATATTGTCATTTAGTAAATGTAAGCAACATAGTCAGTTGCCAAGAAAAGATCTGAAAGAATTCAGGCTTGAAAGGGATTCGAACCCATGACCTGATCAGTGCATATTGTCACTTCTCCACTTCTCATATTTTCAGGTAAAGTGTGTACGGCCAAAGTGGACATCATATACCTGATGGATTCCTCAGGGAGTATAAGCAAGATTGATTTCCAAAAACAGAAAGATTTCGTGAAAGACTTGGCTCGAATCTTTAACATTTCTCCGTCCGGAAGCAATGGAGGAGTCGTTACTTACAGCGATTACCCAGTTGTTCGGACCAACTTCGGAAGGTATGACAGCTCCGAAAAATTTGCCCAAGCTGTCGATGCAATCAACCAGACCCGAGGACGCACCCGAATAGACCGCGCGCTTAAAAAGACATCGGAGATGTTCGAATCAGGGAGAAAAAACGTACGAAAAGTTTTAATTGTTTTGACTGATGGCCGACAAACTCCAGACCCAGATGCCATTCCCCTGAAAAATGCGAGCCAGCCACTCCGCGACCAGGGTGTAAGAACCTATGCCATTGGCGTCGGTCACCAAATTGACAAAGAGGAGTTGAAATTAATGGTAGAGAACGATGATGACGTTTTTACGGTTGATTCATTTCAAGATCTTGTTCGCCAATCACAGACCATTGCTGAACGGGCGTGCCAAGAGGAAAGTAAGAAAATGTTTATTCAATTTTCTGGCTTTTAACCAAACCTTAATTTTGTTTGTTTTCAGAAGTGAAAATTGATAAAAGTAAAAATATCGTATATATTATACCTGAATGATGACAATAATATGACTAATGCAAGGCTTTGCTCAGCCATCGAGTGTAATTTCTTTTGAATTTGACCAAGTGTGACGGCAGGGATTCTCCAGTTATGTTTCCAAGTCAAACATTATGTCTTAATGATAATAACAAAGGCAATTTCTTTTACTCTCTCTGTTTGTCAGTTTCACGCTGTGTTCAGGCTGTTGACATTGCCTTCTTGATGGACTCATCTGAAAGCATCACAGCCAAGGATTTTGAGCGTGAGAAAAGAGCAGTAAAAGTTATCGCTGAGAGCTTCGTGAAGTCATCCAAGGACAGCCGCGCTGGAGTCATCATGTACAGCGGTCAGCCAGAGCTAAGCGTTGGCTTCAGCCGACAAAGCGACTTTGACAAGTTTAAGTCTGCCGTGGACGCCTTGCCACATAGACGAAGTATGACAAGAATCGATCGAGCTCTACGGTTTGCGTCAACGTCTTTATTTGCAAACCCGCGACCATCGGTGAGTTCCATCGCTGTTGTCATGACCGACGGCGTGCAAACCCCAGGATCTGGTGTTGAGCCCGTTGGACAGGCCGTGTTACCTCTCCGTCTCAAAGGAGTGCGCGTTCTCGCGGTGGGTGTGGGACCTAGGGTAGATCTGAAAGAGTTGAACGTTATAGCTGCGAGTGAAGATGACGTGTTTCAGATGAGTTCCTTCCAGGAATTACTGGACAAAGCTAATCAGCTGCTGCAAGCCGTTTGTCCGGGCACGACTATTGGTAAGAAATTGTTGGTACAAAGTTGTAGTACCCGCATATACTCTACTCAATATCATGATGTCTCTTGCGTTAGCCCCTCGTTAGCGCAAATGGTGGAAATCTTACTGTGGTGAAACTTACTTAATCATTTTGTCTGATGAAGAATTTTGTTTGTATTTTAATTTCTTACCGACGTAGCACCATTTTTTTAAGGAACTAAGTAACTTTATCAATGTTATGTCAATGCCATATCAGTTTCTCGAGATACAGTCCTTGTTTATCAGTTCAGTCAAATACAACTTAATCGAGACATGCGCAGCCCCATAAACGGGTCTACACTGCATTTTGCAAAGGTGAAAGTGAAGTTTCTAAAACATTCAGGCTAAAGGCTAACAGTTAAATTGTACCATAAGATTTGGCCGGTATTCAATTGATATATAGTCAGTTATGTTAATAATGACAATGAAAGTAATAATAATAATAATTATGATAATAATAATTATATTAAAATTTATTTTTAAAGTAGATTCCACGAGGTGGTTCATCACCTATTTAAACTATAAACAAACCTACAAATATATGTAATTATCCGTTAAAACATCATGCAAAAATTATAAACTGTCATTGTTAAGTGACTCTTTGGATTGATATTTTGATTTATGTTAAGCTGCAGATGCCTCATTGATTAATATTTTCATGGGTATCGGACAGTTGAACTTATTACAGTGTTTGTTCTAGTAGGGTGAATTACATGCTTACTTAAATTATTCGCATTTGTATTCTTCTCTTGAAATTTGGAAAACAGAGAATATTTCTGAGTATTGTTCCACAATTTTGTAATTTCATAATTTTTATTTCAAGGTCCTATTGCCGTCACTACAACGCAAGCAACGGCAACAACGCTACCACCCACCCCTACCCCCACAACACCGAGTACAACTAAACGCCCTCGCCCAAAGTGTGACAAATTACTTGAAATCGTCTTCGTGATGGATTCGTCACAAAGCATAGATGGCAGCGAGTACGTGAACGAGAAAGACTTCGTCAAAGAGCTCGCTACGATATTTAACGTCGGTTCCGGAAGCCGAGCGGCCGTGATCATTTACAGTGATGAGCCGAAGTTAGCCATCGAATTTGACCAGTACAAGGATTTGGTCAGCTTTTCCACAGCTGTTGACAGGCTGCCATACCTCCAAAGAAGGACCAGAATCGATAAAGCGTTAGATGTGGCTTCCCGTGTTTTACAGCAGGCAAGGTAGTTGGTAACCTAGAACAGCATTCACGTAGCATACATTTAGCACTTCTTAAATCCTAATCAGCTACCTCTTTGAATACACTGCATCAAAACAATTTGTGGCAAAAATCAACTCAAAATCTCGCCGAAATCTTCATCTTCTTGAGCTATCGTTTTGCGACGTTTCAATTTGTTTGCGACTGAAAATAATGTAAATATTCTTTGTCATGCTACCCTCCCTTTTCACTGCAGACCCGGAGTCCCGCGGGTTGTGATCGTAATGACAGACGGGCGTCAAACCCGTGATGAGGACGCAGTCAGTCTCGATGTGGCAGCTGATGCCATTCACCGTCAAGGGGCAAGGATTCTGGTAGTTGGCATAGGATCTACAATTGACAATACCGAGCTGCTCCTCATGGCGAGGGACGTACGATTCGTGTTCCCTGTACAGTCGTTCCAGAATCTCATAAAAGCTGCTCAGGATGTGGCTGTCTCGGCGTGCTCTAGTACAGGTAACTGGTCAGGAACATTTTGTTGGACAATTTTACATGGGCACGGCTGACCGTGCTTTTTTAAACAAATCTATTACATGCCACATTTGCAAACCGTCAGTAGAAAATGTCCAAAAACCAGGGCCTGCCTGTGGCTCTCTGCGTGCTCTAAGACAGGGTGGTCAGTTTACACGTAAGACACAAACGAACGCAAAAGCGTGTCAGACGTGAGCCGGTCAGACGCTAGAATTAGCATCTTATGGTTGAGCTTAACCCTCTAAGTCCCAATATTAATATTCGTTTTCCCCTAACTGTTCTCGTGTACTTGTTATGGTGCTAGTGTGGAGAATTTGTTTAAATATCAATACAACTCATTTTTGGTGATCATTTTCGTTATTCTCATAACATGTTTATAAAAAAAATTGGATGCTGGTCACTACTGGGAATTAAACGGTTAAGGTGTGCGTCGTCCCGGTTTACTCGTACGACGCAACGACGTAAGCTGATCATAAGTACAAGAGAACTATGTGCTAACAGGCTAGACACAAAGATAAGAGCATTATGTTTGCGTCGTTCCGGTTCACACGAACGATGCAATCAGGAAAACATAATCTGCCACATAATCAAAGGCATCCTATTGTAAGCTCGTAGAGCAAAAAGGGTCACGTGTCATGTCCCGCTACACGTTTCCGAACTTGAGTCAAACATTCAAAGATCACGTGGCATATTCTAAATTTTGATTGACCGCCGAAAAAAGAACCTTTTAACGATCTTGGGACGATTGGGTTCCGAAAATGCTATTGTTTACGCTTGACATCCCAATTTCCTCATCCATCACAATAGCTCTTGATCTAAAGCTACACGAGCTAAAAATGACCGATGCTTCGTGTTGTTATTGTCAGTAATTATTTGCACTATTGACTTACTATGTTTTCAGTTTCGGCGTTCTTGATACCATTCTTATTTGTTTTCCATTTCATTCCCATGATCACAGTTCTACTGACTACCTCTTCCTTTGTCACCACAACGTCAACAACTGAAGAACCGCGGGGTTTCTGCCCTGCGTTCCCAGTGCGCCGTTGCTTAGATACAACAAGCACGTGCTTTTCTGATGTTAACTGTCCAGAAAGGATGAAATGCTGCTTTGATAACTGCAAATATGTTTGCGCGAATCCTGTTATTCCAGGTAACAAAGATTTCTTGCTGCCAACTGTTAGAGGTAACACATTCGCCATACACAATTGCTTTGTTTTTTTTTTTAATTTATTTTCGTTTGTTTGATTTATTTCATGCACAGAAAAAGTTTTCTATTTATTTAAAAAAAAAATATATTTCTCTTTTTCTAATGCATTTGTTATTCCTTACACGGTTCTATCTCTGTTTCTGGGATGAGATCTCCAGCCCTTTGATTCGTTTTTTCAATCATGGGGGACTATTGGGAGAGCTTTCCATCTCCCAGAGACAAGGGATTATTTCTTTGATCCCCCCCAAAAATAAAGACCCTCTGCTTCTTAAGGACTGGCGCCACACCTCACTCTTAAATACGGATTACAAAGTTGTAACTAAATGTAATGCAAAACGGTTAAAGAAAGTTCTTCCGCATCTTATAGAGACCAAAACAGGTTACATCAAAGGTAGGTTCATAGGTGAGAACATCTGTCTAATTTCCGACATAATCAAACGGAAAAGAGAAAGGAATGATTCTTTTTCTAGATTTTGAAAAAGCCTTTGACTCCCTGGAATAGGAATTCCTTTTCGGACACAATTACGTTGGTAGTCGACATTTAAAGTAGCTCCTTTCCATCGCTGTATCATTACTATGTTGTAACATGGAAATAGTCGTTTACAAGTGACCAGGGCTTTTTTATTGAATCAAAGCCCGTGTCGGCATGGTACAGATAGAAAGGCAACCTGTTCTTAACTTAGGAATAATTAGCACTTGGTTTGACGAAGCCGTTCATTCGTCACAACTACTTACATTTTTCATCATTTAGGTACAAATTGTTTATATTAAAATCATTTCGTGTTGGAAACCTACCTTTAGCTAAAAACGCTATGTTGTGAAAATACAGAGAAATAGACTTTCATTCATAACAGCATAACAGGATAGCAATTCATCGTTATAGGCCACTACTATCCACAGGGCCTCTGAGAATAAACTACAGACCGTAATCTCTATCAGATGGGAGGTAATCACAGCTGTCATGGAGACGCTACCACATCGAACTGAGTAACTGTCATTTTATCTATGTTGAGTGTAACTTTGTCTCACTTGTCTTTACTTCATCCAGGACTGACCACACCCACACCTCTTTTACCGGATAGCTGCCCACCAATTTCCAATCCTCTCGGTTCTTTCTGTCCTTCGTTCTCGAATGACTGCATCGTCGACAAGGAGTGTTCAATCGGCCTGAAGTGCTGTTTTGATGGCTGTCGCTATACGTGTGTCAAACCTACCACTGGTAGTAAGTGATTACTTGGGCTTAGGAGCAGGGGATTTAATGCAATTGCTCTCCTGGGGCCTGTTTCTTGACCGTCCTGATAACTTAACGTGCCGGGAGCTCCATTTTTAGGTTGGAGTCTACCAAATGTTTTTGTAGTACTTAGTGTGAAGGCACAGTGGTGTAGTGGTTAGCGTGTCGGACTTCTGAGCAGGACGTCTGAGCCCTGGTGCTGAAAGAAACTTCACTTCACACTGTCGGTCTCCACCCATATAAATAAGTGTATAAATGGGTACCGGCGATACAATGCTGGGGTGACCCTGCGATGGACTAGCATCCCATCCAGGGGGAGGGGGTAATAATACTCCCAGGTGCCTCATGCTATCGAAACTGGGATAAGCTCCGACCGTGTGGGCCTTGAAGGCTCGTGTGCGCCCTTACCTTACCTTTTTAAGTGTACAAGTTAGCCTAACGTGCACGTTAACATAGAATTGTGTTGCTTAACCTTGAAAACGAATAAAATTGGGATCAATGTACGTACCTGAGCAACTGAGCACCTACCCCTCCTTTAACCCAACAAGTTAGAATAAGTTAAAAAGTCAGTGTTAATGTTCGGTTAGGGGAGGGGTAGGTGCACAGTTGCCCAGATACTTACATTGATCCCAAAATTGTGATTACTGTTGGAAATATTGAGATCATAAAATAGTTTTACTGGGCCTTTCGAGAAACGGGCCCTTGAAGTGCCTTGATTTTAACGGTACGTTTTACGTTTGTTTCAGCAGCCCCAAGCCCCGGACCAATCACTCTTCCTCCAACCACTGCACCTGGTTTTAAGTGTACGGAAGCCTTTGATCTCGCCTTTGCAATGGACTCCTCCGGTTCTATTCGAGACGAAAACTACGAGAGGGCGAAAGACTTCGTCAAGGGTTTGGCAGATAAGCTTGTGATAGGTCCTCAAGGCGTGCATCTTGGCTTGCTATTATTTAGTGATGTTCCTCTCATATCAGTAAGATTTGGGACTCTCAAGAGTACCGACCGTGCTTCGTTTGCTGCTGCTGTAGATGGCTTGCCGTACTTACGTGGTCGAACCCGTATCGACAGCGCACTGTATACAGCCGCTACCGAGTTATTCCCAGAAGGAAGAGAAGATAAAGTGCCGCAGGTGCTGTTCGTAATGACCGATGGACGTCAGTCAAAAGACGAAGGAGCCATCGACTTGGTGCAGGCTGTGACGCCTTTGCGCAGTCGAGGGATTAAGGCAAGATTCCATTTTCCTGTCTTGATTTCCATTGATACTCTTTCTTCCATAGAGTTACAACCGATCGGAAACGTCTCTTCTGGAATCTTTGCTCCTTTTTCTCTTTACTTTCGTGAATTAGATTCTGATAATGCTGAGAAAAATTAGGAACTCTTGTCTTTCCAAAATTTTCTTAGGTCTCCTCAAATTCACTTATAACGTGTAAGAAAAAAAAGGGTAAGAAATCACGTACCGTGACGTGCGTTGATCACTTATGAAATAGAGCTCGTTTTTGCATCCTTAATTTTTCCTTCTTTTCTTTTCTTTTCCTTCTGAAACATTTCTGGTTATACTTGTATTTCATCCCATGACAAAGACATCGGCTTTCTTCATAAGATGCTCCACTACTCATCGTATTTTTCCGCCGCTCCTTAATGCTTAGTAATTATGTGATGAAACTCTGTGTCTCGTGAGCCATGTAAGTAAACGATCTTACAAACATGTCACATTACTTACCATAGTTTCATTCTCATAAAAATACTATATAAATTCAATGATCAACTCGCACGTCCCAGTGACAAGCTATACGTGTAGTAAGCTATACGGTATGCTATAAGTTATGTGGAATAACTGCTACCCTTTTAACAGGTCATCGTTATCGGTATCGGTGCTGATATTGATAAAAAGGAACTTCAGTCCATCGTGGAAAGCCCTAAAGATGTGTTCCTTGTTCCGTCATTCTTGGACTTAAAGCAGTTTCTAGATGACGACGAACTAACGGAATCTCTTTGCATATCAGCAAGTGAGTACACTCTCTTAGAGCCACTGGAGGTTTATCTATCTATCTATCTATCTATCTATCTATCTATCTATCTATCTACTTACCTATCTATCTATCTACTTACCTATCTATCTATCTATCTACTTACCTATCTATCTATCTATCTATCTATCTATCTATCTCATTCATTCATTCATTTATTATATTATTGTTTTGTTTTCTGTTGAACGGTGTTATGTTATCATTTATGAAATCTTAAAAACAGGTAACTAGACAAAATCACTTTTAGAAGTACGCCATTTTTCTTCCAACCTTGAAGCGACTTTGGTGATAAAACGGGTTAAAATGTCAGATATCGACAATTAGGCCTTCAAACAGCACTTGTTTCATTGTTATACCAACTTGTTCGTAGCTAGTATTTGCTTTGCCCTTCAGGCATAGCCGCTGAACCGCCTTGCATCGTGTTGAGTTCCCAAGTGATTCATCTTTTCATCCAATTATCTTTTATCCATTTTTTCCCTTTGTCTTGCAGAGAAAAGAATGCTGCAAAATGATCAGTCGTGAGGAATCAAGCAGTGGCAACATCATACAAACTTTTCAAGTAACATCACCTAGAACTGCAGCATCACTATGTTTAACTTTTTTAGTCCAGCCATTTGTAAGCTTAACTACAAAGATTTAAGGCTTCCTATTCAAAAATGCAATGGAAGATGACATGGAAGCAAAACAACAACGCCAGCGAAAATGATCTTTTGCTTTTTCAACTCTACAAAACATTTCGTCTGAATTGTCCTACTTAAGGGCCGTTATTATCAATTTCAGAACCCTTAGCCTACATACTTCAAAGAAAGCCCGAACTTGTTTACGTAGCGATTATAAATCTGACATACCCAGAAGAATAGCAATAGCTTATGTAGACATGTTAATAAAGTTACTTTTCAACACACCAGTCAGTTTAGGTATTAATTCCTTCCCAGTTCAGACGCTGTGCTTCAGCCGCCCCGAATCGAATTGAAATTTATGCCGATCTAAATTCAGAAGCCGAGAATTCTGGCAGTAACCCCCAAACAAGAGCCTTTATCGGCTGCGTAACTTTGTAAACTTCTCCGCTTTCGTAGCGTCTTTTCCTGTCACTTTTGCATGTGGCTCGCAAAACGTAACGCTTTTATCAGCGACCCGTCACCGGTAATATTCGTATTCATCAAAAATGAAAGTTATTGCATATGGGAATTTCACATTTCAAGCAAATATACTTGACCGAGGTGAACGGCACGGTGTCGCATTCATATTGGGACTTTGGAGTCGCACGAAACTCATGTTAGTACAGTGGAACCTCCATTTAACGAAGTGCCAAGGGACTGGGGAAATTTGTTCCTTGTATCGATGGTTCGTTATATCGAAAACCTCGATTAAACGAATTTTCGGAAAAACAACCAAAATGTTCGTTATATCGAGGTTAGTTAATAATTAATTTTCATCGGTGCTACGTTGCACAACCCAGGATTCTGGATCAGAGCAATTACTAATAAGCACTCGTTTTTTAATGTCTGTATAGCTATGTACTGTACAAATCTGTACATAGCTACGGCACTAGAAACTGTTCAGGAAAATAAAACTGCTTAAAACTACATATAAAAAAAACATAAATACATATATATTGAGACGCTAATGAAAGATTACTTGCAATGAAGTTTTTTTTTGTCATGCGTCCTCTGTTTAAGAAAAATGAACATAGTATATTAAACAAAACGTTAAAAAAAAACGAAGAAATAAGGGCATTGGACTGGAAATTCCAGCAATTTATTCCTTTTACCACAAGAAGCCATCAAAGATAAAAAAAAAAATTAATAGAACTTATTAAAGACAAAGAGGATAAAGTGGATCTTAAGATGCTTTTTTGTTTGTATGAAATTATGTAAACAAGTGTAATGGCTGTTACCCTCGTGTTACAGGATAAAAAAAAATGTCATCCTTGTTGGTCTGTTGCGCATTCATCTTTCGTCTCATGTTGACATTTATTCGTTATATCGAAGTGTTTTCCACGTTTGGGCTTCTGAATTCTGTTCGATATAAGGAGGATTTCGTTATATCGAGGTTCGTTATATCGAGGTTTTGTTCCATACATTTTACTGTAATTTTGGTCGGGCTGAAGAAAATCGTTCGCTATATCGAGGACTTCGTTATATAGAGGTTCGTTAAATCGAGGTTCCACTGTAAGGGTTAGCAGCCAAATTAAGTTTCCCGTTAACGTAGTTTAATGGTCTTGCGTCCACGAGTCTCGTATAGCTCAGTGGTAGAGCGTCTGAACTAGTAATCGGAAGGTCGTAGGATAGTAAGTAAGTAAATACCATTCCACACGTTACTACTGTATAACTAAATAGCTCCGAAATTCTCTCATTATTTTGCCCATAACTCTCGGCGGAGGTGATCAAAAAAGCAAATTCTCCTTGATGATGCACTAGTTATGAGAATTGAGAAATGGATCAGACCAGGAGCTCATCGGGCTCCTGATCAGACTCAAAGATGACGAAATAATATGTCTTACGTTAAATTCCTCAAACGAACGCGAAGCGTGCGAGAGTCGCACGCCTCTACTCTTCACTCTCGTTCTTCACTCGCGAAACGAACGCAGACAAAATGACTTGATCCTGCGTGTCGAGGGTCGTCCAGCGGTACACGCGTGGATCGCGTACGTCCCGTTTCGTGATAAATTCCCCACCACATACGTAGTCACGCGTGAAGATAGTGGATGTGACACCACGCAAAAACTTCCCTCTGCGGTTGGTGTTTCCTTGGATTGTTTTATTATTTCGTGGCGTTGAGAGATGTTAAACAAACGAAACATTTCCATTGGTTTCAGACAGAAACTTAGGTGGTTCCATACAATTTGACTTTCAGGAAATTCTTAAATCCACGTAGTTTTTATCATTTCACTTCTAATGGGTGAAAGATTTAATATTTCCTAAAAATACATGTTAACAAAAATCGAGATGACAAACGGCATTATATTCAATAAATTAACGATTTTAAAATCGTCCAACAAGACGTAGGTCGATTGTGATGATATCACAGTGATTAAATCTGTATTAGGTTTAGTATGCATAGTAAACACAAGCGGGCTGAAGGCGGCATGTATACCAAATGAAAACCTAACTTCAAGTTATAATGTGACTGCCTTGAATGCCCCAAAGTTAAACTGTGTGCAACTTCAGAAACCAAATTTCACTCTGATGAACAAACGGCAGAGTAACTTATAATTTGGTAAAATTTAGTTAAGCGTTTGTATCGTTGACCTATTCCCTTTATCTATTTGTTTGCCTGTTTGTTTGTCTGTTTGTTTCTGTTATAAGTGCTTCGTGCATCGTTCTGCATGTTGTTCGTTTGCGTGACCATCGATCTACACGCGTTATATAATATAAAATCGCACTCCGATGAGGCTAAACCCTTCAGCTTTACCACTGAAAGTGCCGGAAGTGAAAAGCCGCTTTCCTGTTTTCGGCATAAAGCACACTGTTACTCAAAACAGCACACGAGAACACTTAATTTCATTCATGCAATATATATCTTAGCCTACAAATTTTCAAAGCAAGAAATCCAGCCATCCTTATCAAGAGATTCCAGGCCAGTAATGGACGGTATGTACCACATTATTCTGTGAGCAGACCTTACCTCTTTCTAGAAACAGGAAATTGAACTGTCATCGCCTTTAGTCGTGTTTCGCGAGCTTATAGAGGAAGAGTCGCTAAAACAAAAAGCACATCTGTTATATGGTTTCAACTGTACCGAGATAAAAAGTAATCGCTGAGACATGACGCAAATAATATTCGGACCTTTAAATAATAATGCAAGGTTGTTATAAAAGGATTCGTACTACATTGCTTTGTCCATGATCAAAGATTTATTATTGCCTAAATCTGTGCCAAGAGAGGATTAAATTCAAATTCCCGGGATCGCAAACACTTCCTACATAGAAAACGCGATTCTGTAAGTCTCAAATGGAGCAGTTCCAAAACGCTTTTTAAGACAACACTTAGTCATTCATCACTTCATTGCTTTACGGATGCCCCGGAGTAGCGGAAAGGGCACGGTCTGTGTAAAAAAAAAAATGATTTCGTGTCCAAATTTGTTTCAAGTACGTGTTTTAAAGCTACATGTATTAATAAAAAGAAAAATTAAAAATCGACAAGAAACAGTTATTGCCAAGAAACTTCATTTTTCTTTAAATACTTTTTTATTGCTAATCCTTCGTCAATGAAAAAACTGAAGTTTTATAAATGTGGTTTTTTTCCATCTTGAACGTGACAGGGCTAAAGTGAGAATACGCCTAAAATAAAGTGCGGTAAAAATGCCAGAACTTAAATTTGGGCTTGCCCTTTGTAAACAAAAAAACTATATCTGAAACGGTTAACCCGATTCTTGTTTTTCATCCTACCATTTCCGTTCACGCCGCCCTAGAAATTGAATATTCTGAAAGCCCGTCTAGGGGCTCAAAGGGTAATACGATTGTAAGGGATTTCGCCCCTGGTGGCCGCTATAACCGCGTAATCAAAATCCTCCTATGAAATCACATGAAACTTAATTTTATCCACAGATAGCACTCACAGATTGAGGTTGTCACGTAAAGCTCTGAAACAAAAATTCTTAGGAGTCACTCTGGTTCCATCCTGTCACACGTACCCCGGCGAGTGAAGAAAGGTTTTCTCACCAAAGGCACTAATTCTTCACGGTAGACCAGGGACGGTGCGAATCTCTTGTCTGGTTTTTACCTCTGTTTGTTTTCTCACAAACGTTCACCAGTGAGTGAAGGTCTGAAAGGAGAGAGAGTCGAAAGAGTCTTAGCGATATGAAGGCGCAAAGTGTTCTCTTCGGATCGCTCCTTGCACTCCTTATCTCCGATCTCATCGATTGCCAGCGTAAGTAACACAACAATGTCACTAACACATAAGTACGTTTATGATAAGAGGAAGGTCATTTACAGTTTTTTTGTAGTTAGCGTCTACATAGATTTTAGGACAACGTTTTGCAGAGTACCTCCCCTTGCGAAATTTCTGTGTGGAGAAAGGCTCTACCTAAAATCCGAGAGTTTGCGCCCGATTTAGTTCGGGCAGCGGGCTTCCGAATCAAATTGATGAAAGTAATGTTTCAAACAACATGAGCTGAAAAGTTCATCCTTGAGAGAGCACTACCTAGTTAACGGAGAAAAATTGCTGAATTACCCGACTTCAAACATGGTGAAACAAGTTGTGTGATATACTGTCGGCAATGGATGTCATCCGAGACAAGACACGGTACAAAGCAACACAGAATTCAAGTTCAACATGTTGGAACATTCTAATTTGCAGACAGGTTTGCTAAGTTCCCGTTTGATTTATTTTGGAATTTGAACTTATTCCTTGTCGTTTTACTTGCGAAACGTGTTGAGAGATTTAAACCGCCTTGCTTTCTATAACTTGTGTTGAGCGCGCGGAAAGTCGTGTGTGGAACAGATTAATTTTTAGAGAACATCGAGTGCTCTTTTGCTCGCATTTGATTCTTTCACCGAACGGGAATCAGCTATGTTTACGTAATGCTATGAACGGAATAGAATTTTAAGTTTTTCTTTCCATAAGACTTGATCATGTAAACAAGTTGATTCACAAACGCAGCTTCACCGTGCAAAAACAGCGTGCAAGGTGCTGTTTTATTTCTTGTTGTAAACGTCACGACTGCCAAATGGCACTTGGTGTTATATCGGATAAGCGCGGTCCTTTCATTGCATATTGTATCTATGTCTTGGCGACATAATCAATTGAACATTCTAGATACCTGTATTTATGGTGATTGCGTTATGTCGACCTGTCGGCAAGGCGGTGTCATGTTAACTGTTTCGATCTTTTCTTTGTCATTGTCGTTATGTCGCTAGTGTGAACCAGGCCTAACTCTGTGTATTTTTAGCCATTTTTAGTTCCAGACGTTTTCTTAAATTATATTTTTCACTGAAATTTAGACCTTATTTGGTGCTTATACCGTACCTTAACCTTATTTATACCTTGTTAAAAACATGGTTGTTAGTGGTCAGGGGGGAAGGGAGGGGGGTGGGCTGGGTTAGGGTGACACTATGTGAAGCAATGTTTAATATTGAAGGCTTTCATTGAATAGCAGGCGTTCATTCTGACAAGGTACTTTTTTAAGTTTTGATGGCTGCTCATGTACAAGCATACAATTTATTTAAATAATGGATAAAAGAATGAAAAACAGGTAGTAGAAGAAGACGTGTGCCCCATTCATTAACTTCATGAGTGGTTTCAGAAGCTGGGCAAATTATTGTGTAAGACTGTGTCCAATAACAGGCTTCATTCACCTCAATACGACTACAAAACAGAACATTTGAGCCATTTGGTTCCTAAAACATTTCTCCCCCACTCATGACAGGAATTTCATTTCACACTGATAGTCCGTAGCATGCCGTTGTGTTTGCAGATTTTGTGTCGATCACAAAACAAAACATTGTTTCGTGCATGAGAATTTGCCTACCTTCGAATATAACTTGAGTAGAGAGAATTGTGTGAAAACAAAAAGGACCGTTTGTACTGTGGACACAGCCCAATTCGTCACACACAGGAATGCGTGACCAAGCTCTTGTGACGTCTGTATGAGAATCAAATCCACTGTGATTCTCTTTCTTCAGTTATAGTGTTTTATTCAATGAACGGAATATTACGCACGCTGTGATTGGTCACTTTATTATTATCATTATTATTATTATCATTATTATTATTATTATTATTATTATTATTATTATTATTATTTATTATTATTATTGTCCATGATCTTCAGTAGGGCAGACGTTTGTTCAACATTGCAGGAATTCGAACTGGGAGATGTCCCGCCATTAGTAAACGGCTGGACTGCCCCATCTACGTATGGGACGACTGCACATGTGATCTTGATTGTCCGGGGGTTAAGAAATGCTGCTTCGACGGATGCCGACACGCCTGTCTTGAAGCGGGTAAGAAAAAGTCCCTCACCTTAGTCTCTCGTTCACTATCTAACAGTGTTTGGTTTAGCAGCATGTAGCCCCGGGGGTACTTTTTGGGTGGGAATGTGCCACAGGAACCCTTGAAACCTTAGCCGGTACTAGATCTAGTTCCGCTCCATTTTGCCACCCCTATCCACCTAGATTTAACTCCCAAATCCCTCCCTATTTCCAGTAATGTTTTCAATCAACGCCATCTATCAACGCTTTCTTTCCTATCAAACTGAGTTGCATATAAATTTGCATTTGCCGATTTTAGTTTGTGCAGTGGCAATTCTCGGTTTCCTTAGTCTCGACTTATTAGTTTTTAGCCACCTCATCAGTTTCCTGGAACATGATACCCTATTCTAAATCCAAAAAGCTAATTTTGTATGTTTATTTGTCTATTGATATATTTTATTTACTGAAGTATTTATTCATGTACTGTATTAACCTTTTTATTTATAACGTGTTATAGACTCTTTAATAAATAAATCGTTGTCACTGCCCGCCGCGATTAGCCTATGCTATTTGCGGGTAGTGTCAATTCTGTATTTTAAGGTCGCCATTTAAGTTATCTTTCTGTTTCTTTATTTAGATTAGGTATTTTCAATCATTGTAAACCACTTAAATGTGAAATAAAGTTGTTGTTGTTGTTGTTGTTGTTGTTGTTCTTAGGGGTTCGTCACGCGTTCCTACGATGAACCCCTAAGAACGTTTGCGTGGGAGGCTAACCCCTCATAACGTACAACCTTCTTAATGCTATTGTTCCTGAACTGAGGATTTGAAAGCAAGAGAGGAAAATGGGACGAAAATCTTAAATTTTTGCGTCCTTGTTTTTGCTTCTTTCGTTGCAACTGTAGCGTCCAAAATGAGAAGATTTGTTATTTTTAAAAACTAAAAACTACTTTGTTCTTTCACGGATTATTTTATCACGAGGTCTAAATATCACAAAATAATAAGTAACTCTCTGGTTTCTATACCCTATCCCGGACTTAAATGCCTCAAAACTATTCCCTTCATAGTGGCACATAGTTATATGGCCCATATGGCAGTACCCCTTGGGTATATTTCATTTCCATTGGTTGACTGTTCGATCAATCACATTTTCTTCAGCGTGGTCGTGTACTGTCCTAATTCATGTCTTAATTCATACAAATTTTCCCTGTTTCCCTCTCTTTGTTTTTTTCTAGACACAACTCAGCCATCTCTGAGATCCAAAGCCGATGTTGTTTTCGTGATGGATTCGTCGGGGAGTATCGGATCCGAGGACTACAGACGGGAAAAGCAGTTCGTCAAGGAACTGACAAATGTTTTTACTATTTCTCCGACGGGTGCACGAGTCGCTACGATCATATACTCCGACAATCCCAAACTCATTTTCGATTTCGACAGGTACCAAGACAAAGCAAGCATAAATGACGCTATTGACGACTTAGAATTTCTTGGTAACAGAACGCGAATCGATAAAGCCCTGGCAATGGCTCAACGAGTATTCTCCAATTCCAGGCCTTCTGTACCTCGAATCGCTTTTGTTCTCACTGACGGGAAGCAAACCGAAGATTTTGACGCGAAACCGCTGGATGTTGCAGCCCGTCCATTGCATGATCTTGGAGTTCAGGTCTACGTCATTGGAATTGGAGGTCACGTGGATTTAGATGAATTGGAGTTGATTGCTAAGCGACCACAGGACTTGTTTACAGTGGATTCATTCGAGCGGCTTTTGCAACAGATTTATCGCATTGTCAACCGTTTTGATACCACTGGTGAGTTTAGCTTATAATTATATAAGAACTGAGTTAAACAAAGAAGCTACAACAGACAAGTTGGCTCATTTAAGTTAAGTTAGAAATTTAAGCCAAAGAGAGCCTGGTGACAACTTCAAACCGATTTAAACGTGACCCTCCAGTTCCAATGACGTAGACCTTAACGTTAATTAAGCTATTGCAAAGGTCATTTTAAGCCCTTCTCGGAACTCGATGACAAGATGCTTATGATCAGGATGGGCAAAAAGTGGAATGATCAAAGCTTACTGGAACGGAGAATGAGAATTTACTTACCACTTTCGCGAAGCATATTCACACGCCCTCAGTCGTGAATTTCATATATGATTTTACACCGGGGTTGAGCCGAGGTTTTGGTGTTCCTCCAAGGCTAAAACATTTCCCATTTTTTGTCCCGATTGTCAAACCCCATTCATTCGACAGTCAAAAAATTCACAGGTTTTTAACACCGCCGATGAGCCTACGCTCTGCTGTTCTGCTGAGGTGAACACCCGTCTTAAAATTTTTTTCTCAGATATAGCACCTCCTTTGGAGCTGACTGCAGATATGCTCTTCCTCGTGGACTCGTCATCAGCAATTCCCCAATCAGAGTACGTCTTAGAAAAATATTTTCTTAAGAACGTGATCGGACTCTTTAACATCTCACCTCGATACGTCCGAGCCGGGATCATTTCATACGGCAACACGGCGCAGCTGTGGGTACCCCTGGATAGGTTCACAACAAATGAAGCGATCAATCGATCGATTGACAATCTTCCCTACATTGGCGGTAAAAAGAGATTGGATCGAGCATTGCAAGTAGCAAACCAGGCTTTCTCTCGATCTCGACCTCTGGTGCCGAAGATTATTGTCGCACTCGCACGTGATGGGGAGCTGACGGACCCTGGTGCTGATTATTTGAGGAAACCTGTGCAAGCCTTACGAAACTCTGGTGTTGGTATCTTTGTCATCGGTATTGGAGAAAATCTGGACTTAACCGGTTTGAAACGAGTTGTAGCAAGATCGAATGATGTCATCACTGACAAGTCTCACAGGGACATTTTACCGTATCTGCCTTCGCTTGCTCGGTATATTGGCTGGCGTACAGGTTAGTATTGCGACTCATGTGTCTATAAGTAGAAGCACATGGTCTGAATGGAAACTAGGGGTACTTTCTAATCAGATTATCCAAAATTTGACTTGACGACGGAAAATTGAATTCAGTGTAATAGAAGAAGGTTTAATTTCCAACTTTACTCTTTACCATTTGTCTCGATCCATTGTTTTGTTTTTTTTTTATCTTTTTTTTTCAGACTTTTCAACACCTCTGGATGAAAAAACTGATGTCATCTTCGCAATAGACACTTCCGAAGATGTTGAAGTGAACGACTTCAAGAGGCAGCGTGAATTTGTCAATTCCCTCGCTAGATCCTTCAAGATTTCCAAGTATGGCGCGCGTGCCAGTGTACTGACCTACGGAAAACTTGCTTATCCCTTCATTCGGTTCGCTGACTTTGTAGACATTAATGACTTCGTCTTCAAAATGGACCGAATCCGTGAAGTTGGTGGAGTGCGGCGAATGGATTTAGCTCTGAAGCGGGCTGTGCGTATATTCAGAGAGTATTCTAGAAATGGACCAAAAATAGTTTTACTATTCACAGCAGGTCCGCAAGCTTGGACAAAGATTAACGAATTTGATGCCGCTATGAAGGAGCTTGAGAGATTGGGTGTAAGGATCTATGTCATTGCAATCGGTTCTTTGGTGAAATACCTTGAAATTACTAAATTGGTAAATAGCACGGACGACATAATCCAGGTTCCATCCTTCATCGATTTGCAGTCTGAAGTCCATGCAGTGGGCAGATACATTAGTTTATCGCACGGTACGTTGAACAGTTACGTGTTACTGTTGACGTTATTAATGTTGTTTTGGCTGTGTCATTTGTGGCGTTTGTGGTTCTTATGTGTGTTGTTATTCATGCCAATAGAATTTGTTCATTTCCTAATAAAACTTATGTTTGATGATACAGGTTTAGCCGGATCACAAAGGTACTTTATAGCAGATGTCGTGTTTTTAATGGACTCTTCAGCTGGCGTCGGCCGAGAAAACTATCCAGTAATAAAAGAATTTGTCAAAGCTGTAGCCCAAGCCTTAAACCACGGAGAGAAGTCCACGAGATCCGCTTTAATTATATACGGTAACGACCCGAGACTTCTTGCGAGATTCAACACGCATAAAACATTGGAAGGATTCAAGAGCGTCGTTGACGGTGCCCCTTATCTCAGTGGGGCTCGGCGAATAGACAAAGCACTTGAATACGCGGCTCAAGTGATCAGAGGCGCGCGTTCCACATTGCCAAAAATCGTGGTCCTTTTGACTTCAGGGCCGCAAACGGCTGCTACTGGAGCTAAATCACTAGACGTGGCTAGCAGACCTCTCAAACATCTTGGTGCCAAGTCATTTATTGCCACTATCGGCAGAAACCCGAACATCTGGGAGCTGCGACCAGTGGTTGAGAAACTTGAGGATATCTTAAGAGTTCCATCTTTTCCTGCTCTACCTCCAAAGAGCAACTTTTTTGCCCAGCACGTTATTTTAAATTCTGGTGAGTAAATGTTACAGAAGTTCCTCTCATATTGGATAACTTTAATTTGTATGAGAAAAGTGTGTTTATACCATATGAGAAGCAGACAATCGGAAATGAGGAAAGAGTTGCCGTTGTATATTCGACAGTATTCCACCGTAACACCTGTAACACATGGTATTCCATCAAGCGATCTCAAAATATTTTCGGTTTGTAAAATTTGGTTATGCAAGGCCCCGTCATGACATACCATGCTATAACCGGCTAGTATCTAATGTTTCTCTCTTAAAGGACGGTGTGTATCCCCTCCCTCACATTCATGGTTAAATTTTCTAGGTCTAACAGATCCACAAACAACAAACGTGAACGCTGATGTAGTGTTTCTCATGGACTCCTCACAAACCATTACACGAGATGCCTTCCAGAAACAGAAGGCTTTCCTTACGTCTCTTGCGAAACACTTGAATGTGTCCCCCAGTAGATCACGTGCAGCTGTCATCTCGTACGGCTCAAGGGCTTCCGTAGTGCGTCAACTAAACAGTGAGGTCCAGTTTGAGCAGTCGGTAGGAAGTGCACCCATTGTAGGAGGAGCACGAAGGATGGATAGAGCATTGCAGGATGCAGCACGCGTATTATCCGCAGCACGTCCGTCCGTTCCCATTATTATAGTGCTCTTGACAGCTGGAAGACAGCAGTTTGGATCTCCATCTCCAGAGATTGCTGCACGATCGTTGCACTCTCTTGGGGCAAGACCGTTTGCTGTTGCGATCGGTATAGAGCCGGATGAAAGCGGGCTACGTAGGGTTGTGAAAAACCATGATGACCTTTTTAAGGTTCCGTCCTTCAATGAGCTTCCATCGAACGCTTACTCGTTGGCAAAACAAATAGAGGAAAACCTACAAGAAGGTTAGTTCTGTTGGTAGGCAATAAATTACCAATCGTTAGTTGAGCAAGAAATCAAGTGCAAGAGAAGGGCAAAAAAGTTATTAGTGGTTCTCTTTAATGGAAAATCGAAGCTTAATTCCTTGAAGGAATGACATCTGGTTTTAATTTCGCGATCTATAGCTCTAAATTATGGAAGTAAAAAAAAACTTGCCGCTGAGTTTTCTCAAGTTTTATGAAGGTTTCTATTAGACCTTTCAGGAATTTGTATGCGCTTTCTTTCAGAGATACCCGTAACAAATGTGGACGCAGATGTGATCTTCCTTATGGACTCGTCTCAAACTGTCACACAAGGAGATTTCGTTAAAGAGAAAAACTTTGTGAGGTCCATGACCAAACATTTGAACGTGGCACCCGGAAAATCCCGAGCAGCAATTATTTCTTACGGGTCAACACCGGCGGTAGTCCGTCTTCTGGACAGTAGAGACACAGTGAGAAAGTCTGTCGAGAACGCGCCGCTCGTAGGAGGAGGTCGAAGAATGGATCGGGCAATACAGGAGTCAGCTCGACTTTTGTCGTCGGCTCGTCGATCCGTTCCAAAAATTGTAATTCTATTAACGGAGGGAAAGCAGCCAATTCGAACGCCGTCTCTGGGATCCGCAGCAGGATTACTGCGTTCTCTTAACGCTAGGCCTTTTGCTATCGCGATTGGTCGAGAGCCGGATATTACGGAGTTGCGTAAATTACTAGAAAGACCCGAAGATGTCTTCAACATTCCCTCGTTTACTGGGCTTGAGCAGAGTGTCATCCTGTTGGCGAAAGGGATTGAAGACAACTTACAACAAGGTGAATTAAGGGTGTTAGGGACCGTTCACTTTTTACGAGGGAGGGGGGGGCTGGTTTGATTCGGGAATCACCATTTAAAAATTGCGTGACCCCCCTTCAGCTTGCCAATTTTTTTCACATAACCCCCCCACCTCCACCCAAAAATAAAAATAAACAAATCAATAAAATAAACCACTCCCAAATTTTTCCTTTTTTGAATATTCTCTTTTACTCCCAACTTCACGTGATTGTGCTTGCTATGAAGACAATATTTGAAATTTGTAATACTACTGAGAGCTTTTTATCGGAAAGCGCAAGTCAAAAGAAAGAGAAGTCAATTTCGGATTAAAACATTATGACATAAAAGTATTGCTAAAATATTTCACTTGACCCCCCCACTCCCTTTCCCTAATTTTTTTTTGGGATGCCCCCCCCTCGAAAGCCGTTTTTTTTTTTCGCTTGTCACTTCAAATCCCACCAGCCCCCATCCCTCGTAAAAAATGAACGGTCCTTTAAATAAAGGTTTAGTTTCTTGAAAAACTGGTGATGTATTAACGGGTTATTGGAACGCAAAAAAGTAAGCAATCAAATGAGTTCTTAATGCAAGTAAATTATAAATCCTTGAATACGGTAATGAAGGAACCGACGTTTCGAGTCCTTTGAATGACGTGGGGTTTACGCTAGAACCGTCAGCTGATCTTTCATCTTACGGTGATGTAACGTCTCTTATCAAGTCGTTTGATAAAGCAACTTTAGTCATACGATTTTTGTTATTTCAGTTAAAGAATATACCTTTGGGTGGTATTGTTATAGATCCATGTATCACAAGTTGGAACATTGGTGTCAATATCAGTAAACCAAAGCCCTGTATCCACATGTTACATTTGCTGTGCAGTGAGCAATGCACTCAAGTGACACTGTATCTAAGTTGAATTTGGTAGATTTTGGGCTAACCTTTGTAATTTTCTGCATTTATTACTAGTTTCGCCGGCGACTAATGTTAACGTTGACGTCGTTTTCGTCATGGACTCCTCTCAAACCGTCTCTAATGATGACTACAAGAGAGAGAAATCTTTTGTAAAATCAATTGCCAAACATTTGAATGTATCGCCCAGAAGGTCACGTGCCGCAGTCATCAGTTATGGCTCAACAGCATACGTGGTGCGTCAGTTGGGTAGCAGAGTTGAATTTGAGGAGTCAGTCGACAGCGCTCCTTCTATGGGTGGCGGCCGAAGAATGGATAGGGCTTTACAAGAAGCAGTTAAATTGTTGTCCTCTGCACGACCTTCCGCTTCTAAGATTATCGTACTATTAACAGCTGGAACCCAGCAGCGTACTTCTCCATCACCCGAGTTTGCTGGACGATTGTTGCGCACTGTTGGAGGGAGGCCGTTTGTTGTTGCTATTGGTCAGGAGCCAAATGAACGCGAGTTGCGTAAAGTGGTTGAGAAGTCTGACGATGTGCTTACAGTTCTGTCTTTCACTGGCCTCCTACCTCAGGCCGCTTCGTTCGCGAAGAAAATAGAGTCAAGAGAAAAAGAAGGTTAGCCCGAAATTATGATGAACGGTCGCCTTGGTTAGGTGAAGGCGACTTATTACTTCTTTACTTGGCTTAACCGCATAACGTTCCTTATCTTCAAACACAAATAGTTATAATTGTAAGTACAGGAGAGGTGTGTGTATTAGTGTTATATGCAGTTTGGAGAATGTTTTTGTTTAATTACGGTACTTTCCATAGTAACAGTTCCTTATTATCAGTGTGTGGTAACAAATTTGTGGCTTTGTCAATTTCAGTTCCACCAGATTTCCAAACAGATATCGTGTTCGTTATGGATTCTTCCCGCGAGGTTACTCGAGATGAATATGCTAAGGAAAAAGATTTTGTGACGTCGGTAGCTCGGACCTTAAACTTGGCCCCAGGAAGGACTCGGGCAGCCGTCTTGACGTATGGATTCATTTCAAGATTGGTTGCTGACTTTGACAGCTACCCTTCGTTCCCTCTTTTCAAAAATGGGATTGATACAGCTACATACATTGGTGGTAAGACTCTTTACATTTAGCCTACGACAAGTTTATAGGTTTGGGCTTTTTCTCTGGCGCGCCGGTCTCACTCGAGGAGAACACCCGTTGGAGGTGAGGGAAAGTGTTTCGTGGCTTTACCCTCGCTATTCCATGGCAAAAGAGCCTGTACGCAGTCTACTTTCAATTCGAGTCAGGCAAATTTGCTCAAATCGCCAACTGCGCAGTTAACATTGAAATAATTTTTTTGACTACTGCATATAAAAAAGGGCAGGAAACACGAGTGATTGAGTGAGTGAAGATGCCAATCAGCGCGTGCCTAGTATTTAGCCAATCACAGTGCACAATACAACTCGCTTTTATATCGAAAAAGGTATATTTTTAAACTCAGAAGAAAATATGTAAAAGTAATGCAATCGGGGAAAGGCGATAGGTATGGCGAAAAGGTCCGAATAAACTTAATAAATGCAGTAGCCACATACATGCAATGCTTGCCTATTTTTACGGATTCTTAAACTGCTCTTGTTATTATTGTTGTTATGGTTATTGTTAACGTTATCGTCACCATTATTGTTGCATCTTTTAAACCTACCAGGATATACACATCAAACAGTTTCAGGTAAACTGTGCAAGTTGTTAACAATGACTGTTTGACCGTGCCGAGTATCTCTATCTTTTTTTTCCTTGGTTTAGGTACAAGACGTATTGACAAGGCCCTTGATCAAGCTTCGCAGTTGTTAGCTGGAGCAAGGTCACTGTTTCCCAAGATTGTGGTGCTGTTGACAGCGGGAAGACAGTCTAGTGAGCCCGGTGCAAAGTCCTTAGAATTGGCAGCAAGGCCGCTACACGAGCACGAGGCAAAAACTTTCATAGTAACCATTGGTGACCGACCTAACTTGAAAGAACTTCAGCCGATTGTTAAAGACAAAACCTCGTTGAGTTCAGTGTCTTCATTTGATGACCTACAGGAACACGTGCCAAACGTAGCCAGTGAATTAGTCGATCAGTCCGGTGCGTGTGATAAAGTAGCTATTTAAAGAATTAATACGTCTTGGTATTAACTGTTGCCACATAGAGGTAGTTTTAGTAAAGGTAGTTTAATGGGTGCGGTATCCCTGTAACTACAGCATACTTGGTATTAATGAGTAATAAAGGGTTAACAACGCCTTGTTCAGAACTTTCTACCTTTGCCCTGGCCGCTTTGGTTCTTGGTTGCTGTCGTGTGATGAAGGTGTTTGTTCATCAAAACTCAAGATAACCGTTTGTTTCTCATGAAAAGTGTAGCACTGCCTTTTTTAAAAATATATAGAACCGTAAACCGTTGGGGCACATTCTATTATCTATCGAGTCTTTTGGATATGGCATTACGTATCTTCTAATATCCACTTTTTTTGATATCGTTAGCTCCTGAAAAACCAGATGAGACTGACGCCGACTACCTCTTCATAGTTGATTCATCAGCCTCTGTTTCCACCGACGACTACTCACAGGAGAAAGTGTTCATCAAATTTTTGACCAGAGATCTGGATGTCTCGCGTACCAATTCTCGTGTTGCCTTGATAACCTACGGTAGTGTCCCGCGAGTTGTGTTTAGATTCGATACTGACAAGAGCGTTGATGCACTGGAAGAGAAAATTGACTCTGCGCCTTCTGTTGGAGGAGGGAGAAGAATTGACCGCGCCCTTGACGAGGCAGCGCTAGTTATGAGAGACGCGAGGCCGTCCATCCCTAAAGTTGTGATTCTGGTGACCGCCGGTGGGCAAGTACAGGTGGGAGATACCCTTTAAGTTAGGGCAAAGCCTTAGAGACAGTATCGTACAGTGCTTGAGGTCCACATTCGAATCTCGTAAAAGCAAATTTTATTTGTTAATTTCATGTAAGGAAGAAAGAGGCCATTTTAAGGCCAGCAACTGAGCCTTTCGTATTAATATCATATGTATTTGTAATGTTCTACCGATTTATCGTGGGACCGAAAGAAGAGTGAGACTGACGCCATGTTTGCCAGTTGTAATCTGTTTTATTTTATTGTTTGAATCACTCATCAATAATTACTTACATGGTCGATTTTCTATCAGATATCAACGACCCTACAATATTACATCAATATTATATAATCTATAATTTTAACCATTATTAATAACTTAAATAATGTCATTTATGTCATCGATTTCATGTGACTAGAAGCTAGGAAAAATTATTTGACGCATTCATTTTGTAATAATATTTGCAATCAAGTAAGTCAGGAAGCTGTTAGAACTATGCTTACACGTTTATTCTCGAAAGCATGGATGAAGATGTCACTGCAGTTGCTCACTTAATATTTCAAACACGAGATACATTGCTTCATCACACATCAAACACTGAGGAGAGAGCTGAAAACACGACGCGCAGCGGAACATTTTTAGCGAAATTCGAGATGTTTGATTTGTGGCGAAACACACGTATCGAGTGTCTGATATAGATTCTCAAACGAAATTATTTGGAAGGAGAAGTTTATGTAACAACACGCGAGAGACTTTCTTTAGCAAACGACGTTTTAATAATAATGTAGAGCGGATAGAAAAACAAGTAATACATGTGCTAGGAGTGGCTAGTGAAAAATCTAAACTATTTCCGGTAATAGATACCGCAGACACGTAAACTATTTCGGTCAGCCCTTGTGGTTTCTAGATAAACCACATTAGTTTCGTCACATCTTTCCTCCTATAAAGAAAGTAAGCTACATGTGTTTCCTAATAAATCAAGATCGAATCAACAAGTATTTAGAGGAACTAATAGTTCATTTGGTGACAAAGTCCTTTAGGTGAGCAGGTGGTCTGCGGGTACGTTGTGATTTGCGTATACTAACAGGTTGTGAGTCAGGGGTGCTGGATGCTTGGGTCGGCGGCTGATTGGCTAGTTCAATGTGTTGAGGTTTTGTCTCTGCACATGATGTAGAAGGTTCTGGCTCGCTGGAGTCTACAATGGGAGGTTCTTTGGACTGAATCAGCTGGCGGCGGTTGCGACGGTATACAGTCTCACCGACTTTCACATCGTAGCTACGCGGACCAGCTTGTGCCATGCAGGTACCAGCGCTCCAGGTTTTCTGACCAGGTAGTTTCATGCGCACGGTTTCACCTTGTCCGATTGGTCGCAGTGCCGGCCTTGCATGCTTGTTGTAGTAGTGCTGCTGCCGCTGTTTGTTGCCAATAAGCGCGCGTGTCTCCTCTTCTGTTGAGTAACGAGGCTGTAACAGGGTACCGGCGACAGGAAGGAGGGTCTTGCAGCGACGTCCCATTAGACGCTGGGCGGGGCTGGTGCCAATTCCTTCAGTCGGGGTGTTCCGCCAATCTAACAGTGCTAGGAACTCTGATTGGCCAGACTCTTTACACTTGGTAAACAGGCGTTTCACAGTTTTCACGGCGTTCTCAGCCTTTCCATTTGACTGTGGATGGTAGGGTGATGATGTACTGTGTTTGAACATCCAGGTTTTCGCGAAGACAGCGAATTCAGCGGATGCAAACTGGGGACCGTTATCCGTCACGAGGACGTCTGGAATGCCATACCTGGCAAATACGGCTTTCATTTCTTTGATGACGTTGCGTGACGTCGCGGTGTTGAGTCGAGCAACTTCTATGAAGTTACTGTAGTAGTCAGTGATGACTAGGAGTGTGCGGTTGTCTAGCTCACAAAGATCAGCGGCGACTTTGGACCAGGGACGGGCCACCACTTCGTGCTGTACGAGTGTTTCCTTGGCTTGTCCGGTGCGGTGGGCTAGGCATACGTCACACTTCGAGATGTACTCTCGTAGCTCGGTTGCCATGCGGGGCCAGTAGAGGGTATCACGTGCTCTGCGTATACACCCTTCAACGCCAATATGCGAGCTGTGTACCACTGCCATAAGCTCCTTACGTAGGGAGGCTGGTACTACGAGAAGTTGTCCTTTGAAGACGAGTTCGTTCTGGACAGTCAGCACATCTCTCATGTCGAAGTAGGGGTAGAGACATTCCGGAATTTCGGATCTGGTTTCTGGCCATCCCCGGCGTATAGTAGCACGTAGCTGCTGTAACACAGGATCATCTGCCGATGCATGTCTGATCTGCTGCCAACGCTCGTCACTGACTGGTAGTGAGGCTGTGTGATCCACTTCCTCGAGCTCTTGCGTGAACTCACAGGCGTTGACCTCTGGGAGGAAAGCTCTGCTCAGGGTGTCGGCCAGAAACATGTCGTGACCTTTCTTGTAAGTCACTCGAAGGCTGTACTTTTGGAGTCTCAGCAACATTCGCTGGAGTCGCTTGGGTGCTGAGTGGAGTGGCTTTAGAAAGATTGACTCTAAGGGCTGGTGGTCGCTTTCCACATGGACTTCGTCACGGCCGTACACATACGGCTCAAAACGTTCGCACGCAAAAACGATTGCGAGCAGTTCCTTTTCTATTTGGGCATAGCGAGTTTCTGCATCTGTAAGAGCACGCGATGCGTAGGCCACCGGCTGTCCGTTTTGTAATAGGGCGGCGCCTAACCCAAACTGAGAGGCGTCACACTGGAGCGTGACTTCTTCCTCTAGGTTGTAGTAGCGCAAGACTGGGGTAGTCATGACAGCATTCTTTAGCGCCACCAATGCCTCTTCTTGGGCAGTTTCCCAGGTCCACTGTACGTCTTTCTGGGTGAGTTCTCTTAATGGCTTTGTGATGTCAGACAGATGTGGTAGGAACTTGCTGAGATACTGTGCGAGTCCCAGCAATCTCTGAACTCCGGCCTTGTCTGTGGGTGCTGGCATTTCGCTGATCGCCCGGACTTTGGCGGGGTCTACACATAGACCTTTGTCTGTGGCGACGTGTCCGATGAACGGGACTTCCGTTAGTCGGAGGTTGAGCTTGTCCGTGTTGAGCTTAACGCCTCGCTCTTTGCAGCGTTCCAGGAATCTAATCAGGACTGTGTCGTGGTCATCAATGGCCTCTTCAACTGTGTTTCCGCAACCAATTGCGATAAAATCATCTGCCACGACTTCGATGCCTGAAAGTCCTTCAATGAGCTCGTGCATTTTGCGTTGGAAGACTTCAGGAGCTGAGCTGATACCGAAAGGCAGGCGTCGCCAACGGTAACGTCCAAACGGGGTGTGAAAGGTTGTCAGGTAGGACGACTCTGCATCAAGGACCACATGCCAGAATCCGTTTCGTACATCGAGCTTTGTGAAGACTTTCGCGCCATGGAGTCGAGTAGCAATGTCTTCAATTGTTGGGAGAGGGTAGTGCTCGCGTTGGACGGCACGGTTGAGGTCCCTGGGGTCCAGGCATACGCGTAGTTTTCCGTTTTTCTTCGGTACAGTTACCATGGAGCTTATCCATGCTGTGGGACAGGTCACGGGTGCAATGATTTCCTGTTTCTCCAAGTCTTCTAAGGTTTCTTTTACTTTGGCTCTGAGTGCTACAGGTACGCGACGCGGTGCGTGCTGTACAGGGTTAACGGTGCTGTCAATTCTAATATGGTGTTCACCGGCCAGCTTTCCGACACCTTCGCCGAAAACTTGCGGGTATTTCTTAATCAGGGCCATTTTGGTAATGGGCGCTTGCGTTACTTTTGCTGCCGTTTCGAGCGAGTACACTGGGGCATTTCCTGTTTGTGGTTTGTTTAATTGATCATTGTCAGTGTATGTAATGATCTTCATGCCCACACAGGCTTTTCGTCCAAGGAGGGGGCGGATTGTGTTGTTGTCAACAAGTTTACAATCCAACTGACATCTGTAGTCGTCACGCCACACGGTAATGCGAACTTGGCCCACAACTTGTAACTTCGAACCACCGTAGGCTGAGAGTTGAGTGTTCAGTGGTGTCACGCGTTCCAATTTGTGGTCTTTTGTGGCTTTCTTGTAGAGGCTCACCGGAATTACGTTGCACTGTGCTCCAGTGTCCGGTTGAAACCGCAGATAATTGCCAGACTCCAGTTTTAGTGTCACGAGTTGGGAATCATCCAGATCTACTGCTGATATCATGTCGGCGTAGAATACCTCGGATTCGCTGACATCGTCGTCGACAGCTCTAACAAACGTGCGAGTGTTGTTGTCTCGTTTCTTACTGCGACATTTAGCTGCAAAATGCGATAGTTTACCACACTTCAAACACGTCTTGCCGAAAGCCGGACATTGTTCTTTCTTTGCGTAATCATGAACAGAGCCACACCTCTCACATTCTTTGGGCTTTCCGTGTTGGGAGTCCTTGCCTTTGAGATTTCGTTTTCTTGGCACTTTAAGGTTCTTGCTTTTTTCTCTGACTGCATTTACGGTGCTTGATGGATTCTCTTCTTTTTCCATAAGTTTCATCTGAGCAGTCGTGCTCTCGGATGCCCTGCAGATTTCGTCTGTTTTGGCGAGTGTTAATGTTGTCTCTCTTAACAATCTCTCTCTGAGTTTGGGTTCACGAATTCCAAACAACAGGCGGTCGCGAAGTATTTCTTCGGGAGTTATTGTTGCAAAGTTGCAACCCTCGGCTAACTTTCGAAGTGCCGTGCGATACTGGTCGTAAGTCTCTCCTGGCTCTTGAATACGTCGGTTGAAGCGATATCTTTCGAAGGGAATGTTCTTGCGCGGTTCGCAGTAATCTCCTAGTTTCTTTAGTACTGGTCCGATTTTCTTGTCGTCTCCCTCGTTTACCCAGTCGTTAAAGGTGGAGTACACCTCTCTTGCTTCTTCGCCTATCACTGTCAAGAGTGTGGCTACTTGTACTGGCTGGGACTTCTCGCTGAGCTCTGTGGCGAGAGCGTAGTTTTCCCATGCTAACAGGAACTTTTTCCACTTTTCCGCAGCGTTCGAGTCATGAATCTCGAGGTGCGCTGGAGGTGGTAGGGAGTATCCCGATGCCATTCTTTTTACTCTTGCGTTGATGAGAAACTATGTGTAATATTGTACCACTATAGCTCTCCACTCGCTGCCACCATGTAACAACACGCGAGAGACTTTCTTTAGCAAACGACGTTTTAATAATAATGTAGAGCGGATAGAAAAACAAGTAATACATGTGCTAGGAGTGGCTAGTGAAAAATCTAAACTATTTCCGGTAATAGATACCGCAGACACGTAAACTATTTCGGTCAGCCCTTGTGGTTTCTAGATAAACCACATTAGTTTCGTCACAGTTTACGATGCTAAAAACGAGCCGTGTTTCATCAGTTATCCAAACACTTCACGGTGTCTGATGTCATTTGTCTCATGCATTATTAGTGATTTGAGAATGAAATTATCAATGACTCATTTTAAACTTTTATAATCAAGGGTTCTGGTGTACAACCGCTTAACATTCCCGCGAAAGCTTTACAAGACACTGGCTCAAGAACGTACGTCATTGAGGTTGGAGGAAGAGCCAGCTTTCAGGAGCTAAGACCTGTGGTTAAGTTCGATGGTGACATATTTTCTGTTGGCAAATTTACGGACTTACCTCTCATTTTTCGACATTTTGCGTCAGAAATCACAAACAAACCCAGTAAGTTTCTGTATTTCTGTATTTCTCTGAAACTATGGATTGTTTCTTGGGTTTAAGAGTAAGTTAAAGTTTTAGACATAAACCACTGAATTTCTACTTTACCATAATTATTATTTAGTAGAAACATATGGATCTGGCCTAGTCTTTGTAGTGGGTCCTGAAGGGGGGTACCAATCCCATTTCCCAGCCCATTTAGTTTTTCGAAATCCCACTTCCCAGTGCTCAAATCCAATTCCCACTGGCAGAATTCGGAAAAAAATTCCCATTCCCAGTGACTTCCCAGTGACTTCCCGGAAGTGGAAGTACTCCGCTGGGCAGCGCAATGGAATCAATTCAAAGGCATGGTGCGAAGACATTCGTTGTTGCAATTGGTCAGAGACCTGACGGTACTGAATTACGCCCAGTTGTAAAGGATCCCAGCGATATTTTTGTTATACCTTCATTCGATATGATGATGCGTAATTCCACACCCATTGCCAAGCTTATAGCCAATAAAACAGGTATGCTAGCTAATCTTAGTCCTCACTGTTTAGAACTTTTTTCTGTTCTCCCAATTGTTAGTCATCTCTCGTTCGTTTTATCTATTTTTGGTGGTCAAATTGTTATTTATATTTAGTTTTCCTCTTTTAATTTCAGAAGGCCTGCAGCAGCCACGGTTCAATGGAGATGTTGTTTTCCTGGTTGATGCGTCCATTCAAGTATCTTCAGAAGACTTCAGTAAAGAAAAAGATTTTGTCAAGGAACTAGCAAGAATTTTAGATGCTCCATCCAAGTCGTCCCGTGCTGCCGTCATGCTTTATGACGCTTTTCCTACAACAGCTGTGGGCTTTGAGAGCCATAAGGACCTCCCGACGTTTGAACGTGCAGTTGATTCATTGACAAAACTCGAAGGGAGAAGGCGAATAGATAGAGCTTTAATAGCAGCAGCTAGAATTCTACAACCTGACCGTCCATCAACCGTTGTTTTGATAACCGCAGGAAAACAAGCCGTCGATCCAGACACTAGGGTCTTAGGAGCGGCAGTACAACCCCTGAAACGCCTTGGAACCAAAATATTTGTCGTTGCTATTGGTGGCGAATCTTTGGTCACAGAGCTTTCACCTGCTGTTGAGGATCGGAAAAGCCTTTTCCTCGTGCCAGACTTCGATGGACTTCAATCGGCTACCAGGTCGATAGCAAGTCACATTGTGACCAGACAAGGTACCAATTATTCTTCCTCGTTTTTGCCTCTTGTTGACTTCCCCTAGAAGGTGACTACCATATCAGTTTGACCATTCGTTATGGACGGACATACATGAGTATTACAGCTGCTATAGTAAAATTTCGATGACTGTGCTGGTCGTTGCCATTAAATCCCTGCACAAAATCATTCAGCACGGCTGGAAAACTACTGTGTAGCGCTTAACGGATGCTGCGTTGTTTCTTAATTGATTAGTTTTCAACCCACTGTTGAAAGTAATCTCGAGATTGCTTTGTTTTTGCATCGCTACGATAGGGAATTCGATAAAGGATCTCGTGCTGCTTTCTCAGCTGATAAAGTCAGTAACACCAATGGGGACTAGCTTGCCTTTGATTGCTTTCGGAAAAATAACTATGGACGTACCGCGCCAGTTTATGTCGTCGTTAGGGTCACTTATCTTTATCTCAGATAGATATCACAATTGTTTCCAGAAAAACCAAGCGACACTCCGATGGATCTGATATTCCTGGTGGATGCGTCCAGTGCCGTCAGCCCGGAAAACTACAAAAAAGAAATGGAGTTTGTTGCATCTATAGCTGAGCAACTTCAGTTTGGCTCTGGCAAAACACGGGTATCGGTAATACTGTACAGTGATTATGCACGACTCGCCATCAGGTTTGACGTATTTAAGACTCCAGAATCCCTCAGATTGGGTCTTAATGGTCTTCCTCGGTTGGGAGGATTGAGGAGGATAGATAGAGCGTTAGACAGCGCTGCTCGTACTTTTGTCACTAGCCGGCCGGATGCTCGTAATGTTGTTATTCTGCTAACAGCTGGAAGACAAACGCAAGAGGAAGGAGCCAAGTCACTTTTAGACGCTACAGAACCGCTGAAAAAAGTTGGTGCCGAAAGATATGTGGTTGCCATTGGAACTGATTCAAGTAAAGAGGAGCTGAAACCAGTTGTCGAGAGACCTAGTGACGTCATGTCTGTTTCATCTTTTAATTTGTTGAAGCCACAATCACCGGCCATTGCAGAGTATATTTTGAAAGGTATTTTGTTGCAACCGTTACTTTTAATATATAATGATTAGTGCTCAATTAAAACTTTTGGTTGGATCTTAGGAAAAAAGGAAACTGAGGAGCAGCAACGCCTATAAAGTTTTGAATGCAAAAAGTATGGTTAAATAAAGAACTCATGGTCACAAAAAAGAACGATTCTTTTCCGAGACCTCCGACCGGAGGGGGACACCCAGTGTTGACGATGTATCACACTCCCCGCTCGTGTTGATAGCTGTGACTTTCACTGCTCCAGTGTTAAGATTTTGTCCCTTCTTTGCAGAATCAAAACCAGCCGTGCAGTTTGCTGCTGACGTTGTCTTCCTTGTTGATTCATCATCTGATGTTCCTCGAAATAACTTCGAAAGGGAAAAAGACTTTGTGAAGTCCGTAGCAGAAATATTTCAGGCAGATCAACAGGCGTCCCGGGCAGCTGTACTCTCTTTTGGAGACCAAACCATCCAGCATTTTAGTCTGTCTGATACAATTGGCGACTTGGCGAGTGCTGTGGGCACAACACCGTACGTTGATGGAAGAAGGAGAACGGACCTTGCCATTTTAAAGGCTGCTGAGATCCTACAACGCGCTAGGTTTTCTGTCCCAAAAGTTGTGATACTTGTAACGGCGGGGATAAGTGATGCCATCGCTCTTTTAAACGCTTCCCAAGCTATTCGCGATGTTGGAGCCACTCTTTATGTCGTTGCTATTGGTGGGGGGTTCCTTCGACGGCAGTTTGAGCCTCTGGTGGAGACCAAGAGCGATATTTTTGATGTACCGACCTTTGCTGGCCTGCAGGATAAATCTGAATCGACAGCCAAAGACATTGCGAGTAGAGCACGTGAGTTATTTTGATTTGTTAAACTACGAGCCAAAAACTGTGCCCTTTAGAAAAAGTATAACTAAAATCTCTGCCAAAACGTTTAAACCGTTTGGGGAATTTTCTATAAATTCTTTATATTTTTTATAAAAGTAAGAATTCCACCAAGCACAAATTAAAGCCCTCCCAGTCCATTTCACCGACGTGAAGTAGAAATGACGGAAGACCGTTTCGGCTATTTTGCTCGTGCTATTCGTTGTACTTCTGTAATATGGACAGAGAGGAGAGGGGACAGGGAGTTTTGATGTTCCGAAAATGCTGTCACATTGAAAAAGTTGAAATAGCTGTATAAGATAAGCTTTGTCTTGAGTGGGAAGATCGCACATCTTCTGATACTGAAGAGATTTCCTCATGGCTCGTTGTTTTGAAAAGTTTGTCATTTCTCACCTCCAATAGTTCTTTTCTTTCTCTACAGAGCTGCTCCCTGGGAAAGTTTACGACGTGGTTGCCGATATTGTCTTCTTGGTTGATTCCTCAGTCGGTGTGGGAGAAAAAAGTCTACAAATAGAAAAGGACTTTCTTAAGAACGCTGCTCGTTTTCTAAATCTGGCACCAAACAAATCCAGGGTCTCTGTCATAGTTTACAGCAATTATCCGCAACTGCCAATCAGATTTGATGACTATAAAACATCAGTAGAATTCGACAAAGCTGTCGAGGAAATTTCTTATGTTGGTAACAACAGAAGAATTGACCGCGCATTGGAGGTTGCTACAGGCGTACTTCGAAGTGGACGAACCAATATCCCAAAGACTGTCATTCTTCTCACGGCTGGAAATCAAGTCAAAGAAACTGGAGTTAAACTTTTATCTGAATTTACGTCGTCATTGGAAGCCTTAAAGGCTAGAGCATTTGTCGTGGCTATTGGTCAAGAGCCGAATGTCTCAGAACTGGACCCGATAGTGACAAGTAACAAAGATTTGTTCACTGTTCCCTCATTTCAAGCCATAGAGTCCGAAACAAGACCAATGATTAAGCATATTGCTGAGAACATAGGTGAGTATCTGTTTACCAAAGAAGATCAGTCTTCCATTTCTATAGCTTTAGTATGCATAAGTAGTAGTAGTAGTAGTAGTAGTAGTAGTAGTAGTAGTAGTAGTAGTAGTAGTAGTAGTAGTAGTAGTAGTAGTAGTAGTAGTAGACCTTTATTTAAACTCAGTTAAAAATCTTCAGTATTTACAATAGTATTTTAATTACAATCATATGCAAAAATTAAAATAACTATAAAAACTGATTTACAAGATTGCCGAGTGGGAATCGGATGCTTCAAGTGCGCGGTTAATTTCCTTCTTAAACTGCCCAATTGATCTAATCGCCCTAATACTTTCAGGAAGATAATTCCACAGTAAGGCACCGCTATAGCTAAAGCTACGTTTCAAATAGTTAGTACGCGACTTGGGTAAGTTTAACTTACGGAAAGAGTCACGCAAGTCATAGTCTGTGTGTCTCTCACTGAATAATTCATGTACGTACACTGGGGCTAACCCGTTGAGCGACTTAAACATCATTATAGCTTTATGCTTTCTTCTTCTTAATGATAGCTGGTCCCACTTCAATGTTTCAAGAAGCAGGCTTGAGTTTACCTCACAGTTGGCTTGCAGAATAACCCTAGCTGCTCGGTTTTGCAATTTTTGTAGTTTCTCACATAGATAAGAATTCAATCCATCCCAAACGGGGGCACAGTAATCGAAATGAGGTTGGATTAAAGCGTTATATATTTGTACTGCAGTGGATTGAGAAATGAGGGACCTAGTGCGCTTCAGAGCAGCGATTGCCGAGGATATCTTTCTGCATAGTTCTTTGATGTGATTGGACCATGAAATTCGGTCATCAGTAGTCAAACCTAATGATTTGGCATGCTCAACCCTGCTAATTCGTTGGTTGTCTAACACAACACTGTCACTTATAATATATAATTATCTACTTCTCTTCATTTTCATTTAAGTTAAATGTTGCCAAATGGAAGTTTGTTTGTAGTTGCAGAGCCAAGGCCAGAAGATAAGCTAAACGTTACTGTCGATGTTGTGTTTTTATTGGATGGATCTCTTGGAATCTCTCCTGAGGATTTCAAGGACGAGAAAGATTTCGTTCAAGAGCTGACCTCCTTGCTTAACGTTGCCTCCGGAAAATCACGTGCCGCTGTCATATTGTACGGTGGTTATGTGAACCCGCGAAATGTACTGATTTTCAAGCAGTGGACACCAAAGGAGCTTGAAACTGCAATGAATGAGTTTTTCCTTGTTCAAGGACGGCGACGAATTGACGAGGCCTTAGACTTCGCCTGGAGGTTGTTTGATTTATATGGATCGAATTCTTCCAAAGTTGTCGTTTTACTTACTGGTGGAAAGCAGGCGCAAGTTTCAGGAGCCAAACCACTCAAAGATGCTGTGATACCGCTCAAAGCAAAAGGAGTTAAAACATTCGTTGTGGCCATTGGGTCTGCTGACAAAGAGCTGAGGCCCGTCGTTGACGAAGAAGATGATTTACAAACCGTGCCATCTTTTGGTAACCTGGATACGCTCCCTGGAACCATTGCCAAGCAGATAGCGAACAGCTTAGGTGAGGCTACTTCAAACTCAAACTTTTTCTTAATGATCTAAACTTTATTCATACCTTTATAAATTTCGAATAACAACCAAACTTATTAAAGAATAAATAAGACATAATCAAACTATTAAAAGTCTAAAAAACTTATCTATTAAAATAACTGTATTAATATATTTTTTCTTATTATTAAAAAATAAATAAGACATAATCAAACTATTAAAAGTCTAAAAAACTTATCTATTAAAATAACTGTATTAATATATTTTTTCTTATTATTAAAAAATAAATAAGACATAATCAAACTATTAAAAGTCTAAAAAACTTATCTATTAAAATAACTGTATTAATATATTTTTTCTTCAACAAAATAAAAATATAAAAAGATATATTTATAAATATATATTTATATGTTAAAAAATACTAATATACAAATTAAAGCTCGCGCCAATTTTCCACTTTCTAAAATTATCGAAAAACAGCTTGGCTAGCATTTAAACTCAAACTCAAACTTGAAGGTTACCTTTGCGACGCACGGTACCATACTTGTTGCTTCTTCCTGCTGCCTCCATCACAACTGAAACCTTACATGTTCCAAAAAGTATGCTTCATCCCTTCTTGTTTGGATTGCTTTTCAAATCCGTATGAATACAGGTGTTCTCGCATGTTGGAAATAGTGAGACACTAAAAAGGCACCAGTAAACAAAATAACTAGCTCATTAGTGACGGCATTAGTTACCTTTGCAGTATCACTATTACGCAGTTACAATCAAATACGATTTCATCTGAGAAACGAGAGAGCTTCAGCAATACTCGAAGACCTGACATCTGCGGGAAGTTATCGTTGCATTACCCCAGCAATTGAGCTATCAAGGCATATAGACTGGACGTAGGTCAATAATGAGTTCATAGCTTCAGCGTAATTGTATGATTTTAACATCATAATAATAATGTGAATTTAAATTTAATTAAGATAATAGATTGAAATAATAAAATTAATTAAAATGAAACTCTTCGTTTTTTGTTTTTCCTCTTTTTTTTTTCAGAGACAAAACCTCCGGCGCAGTTCGCGGCTGAAATCGTTTTTCTGGTGGACTCATCATCTGATGTCATTTTCAACAACTTTGGAAAAGAGAAGGACTTTGTCAAATCCGTTGTTGAACTTTTCAAGGTTGACCAAAACGTTTCTCGAGCAGCTGTTATCACATATGGAGACAGGCCGTTAAGGCACTTAAACCTAGAGAAATCGGGAGATGATGTGCCAGGTGCTGTTGATAGGACACCGTATATCGGTGGAAGGAGACGAATGGATCGCGCCTTCCTTAAAGCTGCAGAGACCCTGGAAGGGGCAAGATTTTCCGTTCCCAAGATCGTGATACTCCTGACTGGAGGTGCAAACGATGGTAACACGGATGATGTCCGGCTTTTGAATGGCTCTCAAGCAATCCGTGATGCTGGAGCCAGTCTCTATGTTGTGGCCATCGAAGGAGCAGACCAACGGGAGCTGGATTCTATCGTTGAGAATGAGAATGACGTCTATGAAGTATCCACTTTTAGTAACCTTCCAGCGCAGTCGGAATCCATCGCTAACGATATTTCAAAAAGAGCACGTAAGCTTAACTAAGCTGTATACCCTTCATTTGACCTGAAATTTCCATCCCTTGATACCAAATGATACTCCCTATCGAGGAAGTATGGTATAGCCTACCGTTTACGCTATGGACGCGTTTTATTTGAGATCAAATAGAATATTTCAGTTTGAGGAATCTCTTCTAGAGCTGAAGTTTGGAGAGCCAGCCATTCTTCACAGCATTTTTGTTTTCAAAGGCAAAGTCAAACCCAGCGTCTTAGTCCAGAAGTTTTAGTATTAGTAACCAGCCCCACTTAAGACCTTTCTTACAGCGAGATGTTCAGCAGGGAAGGCACATTCTGTCTTTTATTCTAAAATCATGGTCCTCAAAGGCATATCAAGAATGTTACTTGATAAGCAGTAAACCCACGTACTCATTACGTATCTATATTATTTGTATTGTAGAGCGGCTTCCTGAACCGGTATATGACGTGACTGCTGATGTCGTATTCTTGGTTGACTCTGCATTTGGAGTTGGCAAAAAGAACTTTCAAGTAGAAAAAGATTTTGTAAGGAACGTTGCCCACTCTCTTAATCTGACGCGAGACAAGTCTCGGTTTTCCGTGATTGTCTACAGCACTTACCCACGACTTCGCATCAGGTTTAATGACCACGAAAGATCATCAACATTTAATGAAGCCGTTGAAAATCTACCGTACATTGGAAGCAGCAGAAGGATCGATCGAGCGTTGGACGCCGCTATCGGTGTGTTACGAAATGGCAGGCCCGGTGTTCCGAAGGTTGTCGTTCTTATAACGGCTGGGAAACAAGCGAACGAACTTGGAGCAGAATCACTATCGGAAGTAGTTTTGCCCTTGGAGAGTTTGAAAGCGAAAACATTTGTCGTGGCAATTGGTCAGGAACCGGATTTTGGTGAATTAGGATCCGTCGTTGCAAGTAACAAAGATCTGTTTACTGTTCCTTCGTTTAAAGCCTTAGAGTTCAGGACAAGACCAGTTATCAAGCACATTGCTGTAACAATAGGTATGTTATATTTTAAATTAAGCTAACTATAACACTTACGCCGGCCCCTTACACGTTTTTAATGACTGCTTCATTTTCAGTAATTGTCTTTTAACGGCTCTTTAAGCCTAATTGTCAAGATATAAATTCTCCTATTAAGTGGTCCCCACATTTTATCAATAAGAAAAGTTTGACTGAATATGAAAACATAATAACGAACATTTTATCAATAACAAAACTTTGTCAGAATATGAGTGTCAACTGTATCTAGCACCGACGTACTAATTGGGGAAACTGTAAAGCACAAATGAAATGAAATCAAATCATGATCATATTAAATTAAATCAATTCAAGTCAAATGTTGGTTTTTATGGAAAGGGGAATACCCGAGTACCCAGTAGAGTAGAGAACCGACAAACTCAGCCCTCGTTTGACACTGGGGCCAGGAATCGAACCCGAGCCACATTGGTGGAAGGCGAGCGTTCTCACCACTGCCCCAACCCTGCTCCCGTATTTCTTGTAATCATTCTACTATATTTTGTATTCCGCTGTCCTAATTATATTGTTAATAATGTACATGAAAAATTACTCGATTCTGATTGGCTGAGAGCAGTGCAAAAGGTGGCTATCTCTACCCTGGAGGAGCGTGCGCGTCAGTGCAGTTTCCGCCGCCATCAAAAGCAAAGTCCCCATCGTCATCCATGACGGGGATATCCAGTATCCAGTATCTAGTAATAGTAATATTAATAGGTAATTGTACGGTTTTGTCTCGTTTAATTTTTGGTGCAACTTTCTTTACTTTTCTTACAGAAAAACCAGCCGTTCAGAAGTTCGACTTTAAGGGTGACATCATATTTCTGTTGGACTCCTCATTCGGTGTCAGTCAACAGGATTTTAAGAAACAAAAGGAATTTGTGAAGTTTCTTGCTACAGCTCTTAATCTTGCACCAGAAAGTTCTCGAGTAGCCATTTTGGTTTATAGCTCTTATACCAGGGTAGCTTTTAGGTTTGGAATTCTACAAATACCAGAGGCTCTTGGTAATCGTTTGGACGGCCTTCCACGCTTCCCGGAAGTAAGACGAATTGATCGGGCATTGGAGACGGCGTCTAGAGTATTTGACGATAGCAAACCTGGCAACGAAAAAGTTGTGGTGCTACTTACTGCAGGGCGGCAGTCGTCGGGTGGTAAACCGCTGGGAGAGGCTTCGCAACCCCTGCGAACACTTGGCGCTAACACATACGTCATCGCCATTGGAAGTCAAGTTAGTGTCCGCGAATTGACTCCTGTGGTTGACAGAACAAATGACATTCTAAAAATCTCGTCCTTTGACGAGCTAGTCCCCAAAACAGATGTTATAGCGAAGCATATTGCTGATAAGAAAGGTTTGTTGACGAGCGTTATTACTTACAAAGCACTACTAATTCTCCTCATTATTCCAAGATTGTTGAAAATCGAGTAAGTAGCGAAGAAGAGGTTGACAAGTGCAATCTGCTTAGTTTATTTCATAAACGTGCGAAACATTTTACCAAAGTATCCTTTTATCTGAGCATACAATCCCTACCAAGGCAATGCAACTCTTGGTAATCAAATTGATCTAACCATTTTTTTTTAACAAGGGAACGCAATCGTTCGGTTAGTTGGGATTTGGTTTGGAAATCGTCTGCCTAGGCCGCGTAAGACACGTGGTTATTTCGTCATTTGGTTAGCTGATCCTAATATTTAAATTTTTTCAGTTGACCCAGAAACTCCCCTATCCGACAACTACGAAGCAGATATAGTGTTCATTGTAGACTCCTCGAGAACGGTCTCCAACAGAGACTTTGTGCAGGAGAAAGGCTTTGTAAAGACAATGGCAAGATTGCTTAACGTCCCCTCTCAAAAATCCAGAGCGGCTTTTATCTCTTACGGTAGCACACCTACTCTAGTACTGCGGTTTAGTGGTTATAAAACAATTAGCCAGTTTGACAGCGCGGTGGATACTGCACCCTACAAAAATGGGACGCGAAGAATGGAACTCGCTTTGGAATATGCTGGAAGGCTTTTACTTGAAGCGAGGCAGTCTGTACCGAGGGTTGTTATTTTTCTCACGAGTGGACTACAGTCACAAGAATATGGTGTGAAACCATTGACTGAAGCTGGTAAACAACTTCGTGAATATGGTGCAAAGACATTCGTGTTGGCGATTGGAGCAGAACCAGATGTAGATGAGTTAAAACCTGTCGTTCAGGATCCTAGCAATATCTTTGAAGTTCAAACGTTTAGAAGCTTGAAACCAAGAGCGAAGGCCGTAGCTGATGAAATAGTTGAAAAAACAAGTATGTGCCAGGGAATTCCTTAAATTTTAATGCAATCTGTCGAAGATGCATTTCATTGCATCTTCGCTGTCAGTTCATTAAGATAAATTAAACCCTTTTATGGGGTAAATTCTGAGTATAGCGTTGCCGTTACAATACAACTTAGTCGATCTTTGAGTTTTTTTTCTTTCACAGTTGGCATCTTTTTCTTTATAATTGTTATGCATTTTACTCCATTTTTATGTACTTATAGTCGTACTGTTGTAAAAAAGTCTTATTCCAATTCGGCAGCTGCTATACCAGAAGACTTCAAAGCCGATGTCCTCTTCATCATGGATTCGTCTTCCCTCGCAACGAACGATGACTTTATACAGGAGAAAGAGTTTGTCAAGTCTATGATGAGGTCATTCAAAGTGAAGCGCGGTCAGTCTCGAGCTGCTATTATTACCTACGGTTCTTCGTCTTTAAAAGTTCTACGTTTCGACAGTTATCTCTCTGTAAATTACATAGATAGCGCTATTGATTCAGCAACTTACATGGGTGGGGCAGCTAGGATTGACAAAGCCTTAGAGGATGCAAATGAGCTACTGACCGACTCCAACTCTGCCACTCCAAGGATCGTCGTGCTATTGACAACTGGTGCTCAAGCTGATGATTCAAGGAAGGAGGCCGTCGACGCAGCCGCCCAGCAGCTTCATAATTTGGGTGCAAGAGTTTACGTCATCGCCGTGGGAAACGTGCGAGACATTGACCACTTGGGACAAGTTGCTGATCATCCGCGTGATGTTTTTAGAGTGCAAAGCTTTAAAGGTCTTTCGCCAAGTACAAGTGAAATTACAAACAACATAATCGAGAGTTTTGGTTAGTTTAGTCGCTTCATCATATTTATCTTGTTTATTCCACATTCCGTATTCACGGCGTAACCAATCAGAATCCATCAATTTTTGTTTATATGGTAACCACTATAAGGCCACTCGTTTTGAATAATATTCTGATATTTAGATCGATATTCCTGAAATGGCGGGAGATGCATACTTGGACAATATTAGTGGAGTCGACTTGGTTTAATTTGGAATCCTATTGAACGGGCCGAAAGGCGAGATCAAAGGTTTTTTAATCTGTTGAAATTGGAGGCCTAAAAGGAAAACATCGAATGCTTACCAAACACGAAACAATTTGGCCCTTAGACTCTCCCTCTCTCTGTACTTCAATAAAGTATGATTAATTGGTTAGTGGCCCATCGTATCCGTCCTTAACCTCTCTCGGACCAGGTTAACGCTATTTTAACATGCCTGTCTCTTACTTTCATATATATCATTTAGGTGAACCAAAACCAGTGCGTCCCTTGGACTTTTCAGCGGACATCATCTTTGTTATAGACTCTTCATCTGAAGTAAGCCAAGAAGACCTCAAGGCGGAGAAAGACTTCGTTAAATCCTTGGCCGAAACCCTTAACCTTAACCCGGATGGGTCAAGAGGAGCGATCATAAACTATGGCAGTTTCGCCGAGGTCGCTGTTCGTTTCAGTCAGCGCTCAAACTCGACAGCATTTGGAGAAGCTGTAGATAGCCTTCTTCTTCTTGGAGGAAGCAGAAGAATGGATTACGCACTACAGGAAGCGGCAACCTTAATGAACCAAGCAAGACCTGATGCTCCTAAAGTCATTATCTTCCTTACTGCGGGAAAACAAAGTGGAATTGATGCAGACGAATCCATAAGAAAATCTGTAGAACCTCTAAGAACACTTGGTTCTCATGTATTTGTTGTTGCAGTAGGGGAGCAGCCAGAGAACAAAGAACTACAGCTAATCGCCGAGGAGCCGTCTAATATAAGAAAGATTTCGGACTTTGCAGCACTAACGCGTCAAACTGCGCTGATCGCAAGGCATATTGTGAACCAAAGTAGTAAGTACATTGTTATTCTATGCCAGCAATGAACCCGCAAAATTAGGTATAATAAACCACACATTCACTCAAGTATCAGATCATCTCGCAAATGCTTTCCTTTCTTGTACAGAGGCCTTCTGTGATCTTTTTTTAATTTAATATTACTGCGGTCAATAGAACCGTGTATAATAATCCATTTAACTACCACTAGATACCTCTATTCCGAACCAAGATGTGGTGAAAGTAGTTTTCCTCTTGGACTCGTCTTCCGGCGTTACGAGAAGTGATTTCGCCAAGGAGGTGGAATTTATCAAGACATTGGTGCGGTCGCACCAGTTTCCCCTTAAAGACTCCAAGATGGCAATCGTATCTTATAGCTTTTTCGTTTCAACATCCGGAACGCTTGACAGCTACACGTCCCTTGTTGAATTTGACAAAGCTGCCGACTCATTAGACTACATAGGTGGACCAAGGAGAATGGACAACGCCTTGGACGCTGCTAGCATGATTCTTGGTCGGGACAAGTCACCGGGACGTCATATCGTTGTTTTGCTGACTGGTGGAAGGCAAGATCGACAGTCTGAAGTTCTTCTCACAGAAAAAAGAGAGCAATTTCAGAATTTGAGAGCAAGTATTTATGTGGTTGCTGTTGGGAGTGAGCCAAGTCTTGAGGAGTTGTCTCCCATAGTTGAAGACCCTCGAGACATCCATCAAGTGCCTTCCTTCGATCTTCTTCCTCGAGAAGCAGATTCACTTGCTCATCACATCAGAAGTAAGTTGTGACATCTGCCGCTGGTTATACTTGAGGGTTGTCCAATATACATGATTAAACTCCAGTGGAATCACAGTTTTTATATTCGTGAGAGACTTGAATTACATGTGTAGCGTGCTTGTCTCGGGTCATGGCTTCCAGGACGAGGTATATTACATCTGTAGCGTGCTTGTCTCTGGTCATGGCTTCCAGGATGAGGTATATTACGTGTGTAGCATGCTTGTCTCAGGTAATGGCTTAAAGAACGTGGTGCATTACATGTGTGGCATGCTTGACTGGGGTCATGGCCTAAAGAACGAGGTGCATTACATGAGTAGCGTGCTTGTCTTGGGTCATGGCTTCCAGGACAACGTGTTGCACGACTAGACTTCCCAAAACTCCAGTGAACTCTGATGGACTCCACTGGAATCTATTGGTGTATATTGGACATGGAACGAACAATGATTATGTTAATACTGTTTATTTCTGATGATTATAGTTAAGCCCAATAACATCATAACGTGGGGTTTTGTAATTTGTTCTCAATGAAACCACACACGTGCTCTTGCTGTGACCTAATTTCTAAAAGAAAGACGTGACAACATTTCTGGTAAACTATTTCCTGCATTTGTTGACAGAAAATCACGTACAGTTATTATACATGGAAAGTGGGAGGGGGGGGGCATCATAACGTTTTTATGAATTATATCAGTGTAGTGTAGTGTAGAGAGGATAATAATTATAGGAGTAAATTATCACCTTAATAAAAACAGTTTCTAGGATTCTATGAAGCTGTCATTCTCAAAATGTAATTTTATGGCAATCAAGGTTCTAAAATAATTCATAGGAGATTTTTTTATATTGACCCACATCTCTGTTATGGTTTAAGGTGGCCGTAGTCCCGTAGACCTATCGGCAGATATTGTATTCATCGTGGACTCCTCAGATGCGGTTGGAAGAGATAATTATGTCAAGGAGAAGGAGTTTGTGAAATCTTTGTCCAGAATGTTCAACGTTTCGCCGGGCAAATCAAGATCTTCTGTTATCGTATATAATGTAGCTCCTATTCTCGCCGTCAGATATGGTGGTTATAAGAGTAAACAAGAGTTTGATAATGAAGTAGACAGACTGCCATACCTTGGAGGACAGTTAAGTCGACTGGACCGCGCCTTGGAATCTTCAGCTCGAGTTCTGAACAGTGCTAGGCAGGACGTTCCGAGAATTGTTATTTTGTTGACGGCAGGTAGATCAGGTGCTAGTGGTGGGTCACTTTTATCTGCCTCACAGAAACTTAGCAACTTGGGAGCGAAGACATTTGTCATCGCTATAGGGCAACAAGTTGACCAACGAGAGCTTAACTCTATAGTGGAAAAGTCAGGGGACGTGTTCACAGTGTCTTCGTTCAGCGAAATTCTACCTCGTGCTCCTTTATATGCAGTAACTATTGCTGACAGGCTAGGTGAGAATATTTGTTAATAGTAATAATAATAATAATAATATTAATCTGAATGATAATAATGAATAATGATATTAATAATAATATTAATTCTTATGATATTCATGGATTAAATTCCATTTTTTTCTTGACTGAGAGGTCACGCTTAAGTTAAACCCCTACGAAGAACCTCCTGTTTTTCCTTTTTCTGATGCGTATCCAAGAATTCGGACTTTAATAGCATCATTTCATGTTTTTAACTTGTTCTAGCCAGCTAGCCAGGCATTGCAATGTCAAAATTGTCTAACATTTTGGGTATTTCTTGGTTTTTAAAGAAAAATAGGTCTAATAGACTTGTCTCTTTCACAGCTCCTGAACCAGAGGACATCGCTGCTGACGTGATTTTCTTGATTGAATCGTCTTCGACTGTAACGTCAAGCAACTTCAATTTAGAAAAAGGTTTTGTCAAAACCCTAGCAAGATCCCTGAACGTATCCCCAGACATGTCCAGAGCTTCTGTTATCGTTTATGGGTCCAGAGCAAGTATTGTACTGTCCCTTGAAGAGTTCACAAACTTAAATGATTTTCAACGAACTGTTGACCTCGCAAGCTATGTATCTGGGGCTCGGAGAATAGACTTGGCGTTAGAAGCAGCTGCAGCCGTAATGAACCAAGCGAGGACGGGCGTTCCCAAGATATTGGTCTTATTAACAGCTGGTAGACAAGCCACCACAGGAGACCCAAAACCGTTGACTGATGCTGTGAAGCCTTTACGTGATCTAGGAGCAAGAACGTATGTTGTTGCCATTGGTAGTGAACCGGATAAACCAGAACTCACTAAACTTGTGGAGAATTCAGGAGATATATTTGAGGTGCCCACATTTGGAGAGCTTGGACTAAAGAGCACGGCTATTGCAAAGTCCATTGCTGAAAACTCAAGTAAGATCACTTTCTTACATCTTATGCATAAATGGCCGTTAATTATTTTACTCCTTTAGGCATAAGATTTAAAGTAAATGGGCTAGTAATACGCCTTCTGGCCATATTTCAATTTCATCCATTTTTATCGGTATTTTAGGGTAAGGAAAAGTGACGCTTTAACTTGAAAGGGAAGCCAGTAATACAGCTCCTCGATTTCCCATATGAGCGCACTGAAATAAAGGTCAGCTTTGGAGCCTTTGAGCCTATAACGACAAATTTCTGTTAATTGCAAATCTTACTTTCCCGCTCAAGATGACAGCCTTGCTTTTCCATTGAAAGAGGTCAAATGAAAAAAATGCCAGGCCACCATTTCAGCGAAAGGTTCTTTCAAGAGCACAAGGGCGCTGCTGGGAAATTTGAAACGAAAATTACTTAGCCAAACCTCTGTCTTTTCTTCTAAAGTGAGGAACTGGCAAACCATTAACAGCTCATAGGTTCCTTTTGCATCCATTTACGTACAGCAATATAAATCCAGCTTAAACTGGTCTTGGCTGTAGTTTTTTTTGTCAGAAGAGCTTTTTACTCTGTAATGTTTCACTGTATATAAACGACTAACATTTTTACCGTGAACTCATTCTAAGGACCAAAACCCCACAACATGACCGCTGATGTGGTGTTTGCAGTGGATACTTCGTCCTCCATCGCCCAAAAAAATTTTAACAATATGAAACGTTTTGTGATATCTTTGGCGCGGTCTTTGAGCGGATCCGCTGGGACTTTACGGGCAGCTCTTATAGCATACAGCGACACCGCCATAACATTGACCAAACTCTCCGAAGAAAAATCAAAGGAACAGTTCAATACCATCGTTAATGATATGACTTTGCTGGATGGAGAAAGTAGAATTGACAAAGCACTGGATAGCGCAGTTAGTTTGCTCAGCGAGGGGAGGCCCGAGATACCCAAGATTGTTGTTGTCCTATCAGCCAGTCAACAGTCTAAGAACATAGACTCCGGTGAGGTGCTATCGAGTGTTGAGTCGCTAAGACGCCTGGAAGCTAAGACATTTGTTGTTGCTATTGGAAACGACACTGATACCAAAGAACTTGTTAGCATCACTGAGAAGCCTGACGACCTGTTAACTGTCACAGCATTTGACAAACTTCAATCCCGAGTACCAGAAATAGCAAAAGACATTGCAGCGAGTGCTGGTAGGAATTTTTTTCTCGACTCTCAATTCTTTAGTACCCGTTTGCTTGATAATGTATTGGAATTTAAGGAGAGGTTCAAATTTAGTTGTTTCAAGTTTCAAGTTTGTTTATTCCCTCACAATAAAAGACAATATAATCAAACATAATCGATAAATGAAAAAGAAATTTGGAGGTGTGTAAACGAAAAACCTACGGGGCTAAAAAGTGTTTGCACGCGAAGTCTCGTTTTTAGCAGATGGTATTGCCAAAAATGTATCTTACGAGGCGAACATTTGTGGGGGATAAACAAACTTAGCAGTTAATTATGTCAAGTAAATGATTTAACAAAGAAGTAATCACTAAAGGTAAACGAGAAAAAGGAAAGGGGACGAGAGGTGACACATTGGTCACTTTTGAAGGAAGTGGAGGGGGACAAAATTTGTGCTCATTCGCAATTCTAGTTCATAGGTTCCCATGTTAAAATAGGTCATATAGGTAATCGTCCCATCTTGCGTCAGCTTGTTTTTCGCCTAGAGACGAGTATCTGACCCTTAAACTCCACAAACACCCAATACCATTCCCTTTATTTTCTATTTCCAGAACCCGAGGTTGCAGACATTGCGGCTGACGTAGTGTTTCTGCTGGATTCTTCTTCGTTTGTAACGCAAGAGAACTTTAAGGAAGAAAAACGTTTTGTTAAGTCGCTGGCTAGGGTTCTCAACGTGGCTCCTGGGTACTCAAGAGCGGCTATGGTTCTCTACGGCACCTCTACTATCACAGCGGTAAGGTTCAACGGCTACCGAACTTTAGATGAATTTAACTCCCTCGTCGATGTAGCGTCCCAGACAGGAGGGTCAAGGCGGATCGACCGTGCGCTGGAAGCGGCGGCTAATTTACTCGTTGAGGGGAGGCGCCACGCACCAAAAATTGTTGTACTCCTAACGGCAGGACGACAAACGGCCAGCTTTGGTAACATTCCGCCAGAAGTGGCTGTCCAGACCCTTAAAAGGCTTGGCGCCAAAACGTTCTTTGTAGCTGTTGGCCGAGACGCCGATACCACTGAAATTACTTCGGCCGCTGAAGAACCCGACGATGTATTTACCGTGTCGTCATTTAACTACCTTGGCGCAAGTGTGCCTAGAATTACAAGGCATATAACGAGTAGAAGCAGTAAGTACAAGTTGTTTGCATAAGAGAACAGGGAGCTTAAGCACGCGCGTTTTTGAGACGCGGACGGCAACCGGAAGAGAACATTTCACTTGCCAGGACAGTGGTGTCTCCCAGATTTTTGTAGTGATCATCTCTAATGGAGAAAAGATATTAATCAATGTAAATGTAGTTGTGTGAAAACAAGTTATTCCGGCAAGTTACTCATTTCCAGTTGCCGTCCGCGTCTCAAAAACGCGCGTGCTTAAGCTCCCTAACGTCACCCCCCCCCCTCCCCCTCCTCTTTTCGCGGGCAAGTAATGCATGATTTATTACGAAGAAGTTCACTCATACGCGTTGTTAAGAACACGAAAATGTCTCTTAGTGTCTTTTAAAACTGCCCTCTGTTGTATGGCTTTAAAAGCGTGCTTAGTTCCATGAAGAACATAAAACTAAACCACTCGCTGTAAAAATATAGGTGCAAAGTTGAGAATTTTAAAATATCACGGAAATAGCTCACTAGGCACTACGCGCCTCGCCTAATCTGTTTGTCAGTTAGATTCTCTATAGTAAAAACAACTGCATAGTAGAGCTTTATGCTATTTGTAATTAAGTGAGTACGACGTGAGGCAAATTTATGTAAAAAAGGCGTATTACTCAGTTCAGATTTCAGTTGTGATTATCTATTCCAATATATCTTTACCATTGCAGTGCCAAGACCTCAAAATATTACCGCTGATATCGTGTTTCTTGTCGACTCCTCAAACTCGGTGGGACTAGACGATTTGGACAAAGAAAAAGGTTTCGTCAAATCTTTGGCCAGATCTCTGAATATTTCACCTGGCAGTTCTCGGGCCGCTGTTATTGCATACAGTTCTGCGCCCAAAACAATCATTACCTTTACTGACTACCCGACGTCGGAGGATTTTAACCAGATGTTGGATAGAGTGCCGCTCCTTGGGGCTGCCCGGCGTATAGACAGAGCTTTGGAAGCGGCGGGTACCTTACTATCACAAGCGCGAATGAATGTTCCGAAGTTTGTCATCCTTTTAACTTCCGGGAAACAGGCCGTGAGCATCGATGCAAAGCCGTTGAGTTCAGTGGGGCAGTTTCTCAAGAATCTTAAAGTAAAGACTTTTGTTGTCACAGTAGGTAGTGAGCCCGATCTTAAAGAGCTCAGACCTATTGTCCATGATGCTGAAGATATTTTTGGCGTTCCAGCATTTGATGACCTTCGACCAGAGGTGCAGCCCATTGCTAAACACATTTATCAAAGTCTAGGTGAGTTTAATGCGTACATTTTTCACAACTACACCATCACAGGGGCGTAGTTACCTGTACGCACTTTACGCACGTGCGTACCTACAAAAGTCGAAAGTAAAAAAATAATATGTAAATAGGACTTAGTTATCATTTCATACACTGCTAGGCTTACATATGCTAGGCTTACAACGTAACCTCGCCTTTAATCAAGTCACTTAATCAATTAGTGGTTAAGTAAGTAAGAATTTTATTCAAGTGTGAATGTATTTAGCCCACATGGGGTCATCATATGTGACCATAAAAGCCTAATCTAGTTACAACACAAATGTGTACTCAAAATAAAATAACCATTCAGGGACTGTGATAGACTGAAGTAAATACCTAAAATAGCTATTTTTTTGACTGTTTAGGGTGCTGAATTTACTGGCTGCACAAGGTGCAGCAATTGCTATTGTTACTTAAATATCCCCTCCAAAAGGCCCAATTTTCTTATTTTATTTCTAAACGTTGCTACGTTAGGCAAGTTTTTCATTTTTATGAAGCTAATACAGTGTTTGCCAGAACGCGTAGTGGTTAGTGTAGTAACAGTAAAGTCGCATTTCCTGAGCGCGTGAGTGGAATCATTGCAACGAACAAATCACTGAGTCGCACAGGTTTGTGTAAGTGCGTACTTACACAATGTTGATAATCAACACAGCAGTGTCTTGGAGGCGTCTATGGTGTAGCGTTGGCAATTTAGCCCGTCCTAATAGTTCTTCGTATGAGTCGGTTTAGGACATATATATAGCCCTCAAAGCACTCTCCTGTATTCCTTCTAGCTTTCTGTTGTCTGAAGACTTAGAAACGTGCCAAGCTAAATGACATTCGGACATTCACTCTAACACTCGAAACGTCAGCACCCCCCGTCTTTTACCTTACGGTTTTACAAATTACTTTATCAAATTGTTTGATTATACCAATTTCTTGTGTTTCAATTCACCACCGACGCAGCACCAATTTCTTTAGGAACTACCACACAATAAATGATAATAAGTCAGGTGATTGTGAATGATGATTGAATTCTGACCGTGCTCTGTCCACATGAAGATACCAGTACATGATCAACTTCCTTACCAAGGTGAAGGCGGAGAGACGAGGTCATTGCACAAAATTTATGAGAAAGGAACCTCAGCATTTTACGGACCAGAAAATTCGTAATAATGACGGGTCAGTTCCACTCACGTCCATTACTCTCCTCTTTCTAGGCACAATAGTTCCTTTCAAGACTCAATTGTTATTCAAGAGTCGTCATTTGTAACTATGTTTTCTTATAAGAAATGCTATTGACGTTGGAAGGCGAATGCAGGGACCCCCACGTCTGTACTGTGTTTTTGATCCACCGGGAACCTGGTGAGAGGTATATTTCTTACGTTTCATATTTATTTTGCCGTCCTCCAGAACCTGCTCTTAACATCACATCTGATCTAGTATTTTTGATCGACGCATCCACATCTGTCGGGCGGGAGAACTTTAAGAACGAAAAGGAGTTTATAAAGGCGTTGGCTAGGACTCTCAACGTGTCTCCAGGGCAGTCGAGGGCAGCCCTTATTACCTACAGTACTAATCCGTTCACAGTCTTACCGCTTGGTGGTTACAGTTCTGTCAAAGACTTTGAACGTAAATTGGACGAAGTGGCGTTCTACGGAGGCAACCGAAGAATGGATCGTGCTTTAATGGAAGCCATCAGGTTGCTTAAAAGTGCCAGGCCAAATGTTGATAGAAAAGTAATCCTGCTAACAGCGGGACGACAGACCCAAGCTAGTGATGAAGAACCTTTCAACAATTTAAAGAAATCACTCCAAGATGTCGGTGCGCGACCATTCATAGTAACCTTTGGTAGAGATCACGACATTCGTTCTCTGGAAGCTGCTGTTGTGGAACCGAGTGACATATTTAATGTTACATCGCTTGACGACTTGGTACCGAACGTTGGACGAATAGCCAAGGAAATTGCTGATAAGAAAAGTAAGTAATATTTTATGATCACTCTCTTTATAGCCTAACGACAAGCTCACTGTTATTTTTACGCTCGTGTGGGCATGGGAGAAGTGAAGTGTCACTATTTCAGAGAAGACTAACACTAAATGCTTACTGAAGCCCATAACATTTCGTTTGAGAAAAGAAAGTTACCCCAAGAAACGCAGTCGTATCATTCGCTTTACTGATTTGGAAACAGCGGAATCTTAAGACACGATCATAATTTGGTTATTAGTTTAAGTTGATACAGTTGTTGGAGCACCTTCGTTGAGGGAGCTTTGAAATCCCTTATACAAGAGTATTTTTATTCTTGCCTGCCTTTAACATGTCGCTGTTTTTGATTTTGCGCTAGGGAGTCTCTTTCATGGGAGGTTTCCCTGTGAAACATCTAAGGACCTCCCTGATTCTGTTACTGATTTATCATTGCAAACAGAACTTCAGGAAATTGATAATTTTTCTTAGTTAGCAACAAGTGATTTGTTAAATTGAAGCCGTGTTCTGTTGGTTCTTGAAGGTATTCCTCTGGAAAAGGATTATCCTTACGTCGTCTTCCTTGTTGATTCCTCCTCTCCTGTACAACCTGACCAGTTTCAAAAGGAAAAGGACTTCATCAAATTGTTAGCGAAATCACTAAATCTTGCAAAGGGAGAAAAGACTGAAGCGGCGGTCATCAGTTACGGCTCACAGTCTTTTGTTGGAATTACATTCGACCAGTACCGCACTCTAAAAGACTTTGAGTTGCGAGTGGACAACATACGATCGGTAGGAGGAAGCAGAAGAATGGATCGAGCCCTTGATGCAGCAGCATTAGCATTAAGACAGGCCAAACCATCATCTCCCAAGATTGTCCTACTTCTAACAACAGGACGTCAAGCGTCTGAGACCGATTCGCGCCCCCTGGAAAAGGCTGCCCAACCGCTTAAAGAGATTGGCGCCAAGATCTATGTCCTTGCCGTTGGGGGTGACTCCAGTATACGGGAGTTAAGGCCAGTAGTTAACAAGTTACAAGATATATTTCGAATCCCCATGTATGATGACATGGAGCGCGAAGAACCACGTGTAGCGGAGCATATCATAACAGGTAGAACTGTCAGTTTTATTGTAGTCTACGTAAGTGATCTGTTTGAAATTACTTCAGCCAGCATGTTTGCAAAAAGCATACGAAAATGTGAAGATTGTCATTCAGTAATTACCGGAGCTTAAGAGTAAACTATTACTCATGAAGCTTTGCGTTAAGCAAATTCTAGGAAGTGAGTTCCGAATTCTCTGAAGTCAATTATTCTTAGTTATCTGTAGAGAATTAACGTTTAAAGATTTTTCAGTTGTTTCCGTTTGTCGTTATTCTTGGGACAACAGAAACGATTGCAGTACGTTTATTCTTAGAATCCAGGGTCGTACAAACGTTCCTTTTCGTTCTTCAGAAACACCGATCTTTAAAGACAGCCGGCAAGTAGAGGTACTTTTCGTTATGGATTCGTCCGCTCTTGTTTCAAGAGAAGACTATGAGAAAGAGAAAGCCTTCGTAATCTCCTTAGCCAAGTCGCTTAACGTATCCCCTAAAAGCTCTAAGGCAGCTGTTATGACCTACGGTGACCGTACACTGATGGTCATGAACCTTGATAATTACAGTATGCCGGAATTTGAATCAATCATTGGCAGTTCACAATACATTGGACGTGCTGGACGGATGGACCAAGCACTGAGAGAAGCAGCGAACGTGTTCTCTACTTCGACCTCGTCTTTGCCCAAAATTACCATTCTTCTCACGGCGGGAACTTTATCGTCTGATCCGACGGCGGCGACATTAAAGTCCGCTTCTCAGGAGCTCCGACGACTCGGTGTGCAGAGATTTGTCATCGCCGTGGGCCCGTTACCTGAGAGAGAAAAACTTAAAGGTGTAGTAGATTATCCTAGTCGAGTTGTAGTTGCACCGTCTTTTGACGATCTCCAAGGAAAGGTTCAGTCAATAATGGATCAGGTTAGAACAGGTATGTTTTTTTGAGCTCTTTCTAATGTTACAAGTGTTGAAAGTAGGGCGCGAAGAGTCCTTTCTTGTTGATAGAGTCTACATGGTTGATTTCATATGAAAGTCTAAATTGAATAATTTCAAATGCCAATATGACTGAGGAGACGTTAGACTGTTAAGCGTCTCGTATTTGTTAACAAAATCACGATAGCCATAGCCATTCTCAACCCCCCCCCTCCAGCAGGTTTCCCCCCAGATTTTATAACACGCGTCGTCTCTTTAAAGATGGTCGTCAGAGGACTAGAATTTTTATCCATATACATGTAGCTAGAAGCGAAAATGAAATTGAAGGAGATTTGGCTATTTGAGTCTCTTATCCTTCCCAATTCAATATCTCGTCCATGTTTTTCCTTCTGTTCTAGTTATTTTAAGAGTACACTTAATACTTCTCGTTTCAGAACCAACGCCAACACCAACACGCACTCCAACGCCCACTCCAACTCCCATTTCAACGCCTACCCCAACCCAAAAGGTACGTGACCACGATGATGTTGTGTTCTTGATCGACTCTTCATCTGACATTACCCAGCTGGATTATTATCAAGAGAAGCTATTCATCAAGTCATTAGCCAGAGAATTGAAAGTCTCACCAACTGGCAACCAGGCTGCTGTGATGACTTACGGTAACAGAGTTTCCATTGTCGTAAACTTTGGTGACTTTACGACGATGACAGCCTTTGACTCCGCAGTAGATTTTGCCAGATATCAAGGCGGAGTGCGTAGAATTGATCGAGCTTTTTCTACAGCAGCTGGAGTTCTATCTGCCAGAAACCCAACCACAAAGAAAACGGTCATCCTTTTGACAGGCGGAAGGACGTCTCAAGTACCAGGATCCAATTCTTTGGAACGATCAGCTCGAGCCGTGAGAGATCTTGGCGCTAATGTTTATATTGTTGCTTTTGGTGCATTCCAAGACATCCAGAGTCTTAAGCCCGCAGTTCAGAAGTCTCAGGACATCCATTCAGTCCCAGATGTCAGCCGCCTTGTCTATTATGTACAACCTTTGAGACAATATATCATCACGGATACTGGTGAGAATATTCTGTTATGTTGTCAGAGCCCACTTTGTTTCAAGTCACAAGATGATTACTAACCAGGTGGAGATTAAGAACTGATTCTCCGGGTAGATTATTTCCGTTGCTTGACATGCATTTTGATTGTTCCCTTAGGACCAGTTGCTCCACTAGCGTTGAACTATGACGTTGTATTTGTCATGGATTCGTCGGATGACGTCGTTCTGGATGATTACAAAAAGGAAAAAACCTTCATTAGCTCTGTGGTTCGAAATCTCAATTTGTCACCTGACAGATTCCGTTTTTCTCTTGTCACTTATGGCAACCGCGCGTCCCTTGTATTCAGGTTCCGCGCCTTTCAGGGATTTTCAGATTTCGCTGAGGCAGTCCAAAACGCTTCCTACGTCGGAGGCGAAAGACGAATGGACAAAGCGCTGGATATGGTTAACCGTGTAATGAACGAAGCCAGGCAGACAGCCTCTAAAGCAATTGTCTTCCTCACAGCTGGACAACAAACGATTGGTCTAGAGTCTCTCGGCTACAAGGCTGAGTTGGCACGCAGTTTGGGTGCCACCTTATACGTTGTTGCCATTGGCCAGAAGGCGAACACTCAAGAACTAAGATCTTTGGTCAATTCTCAGAGAGATCTCGTCTTGGTGCCTTCCTTCGCATACCTTAACTTACAGACAACCGGCATTACCAATCGCTTAATAAGACAATCCACAGGTAACAAAGAATGAAATCCATCTGCATTTCTGTAATAAAGAGGGGACCAACACTCAGGGTCTTTAAATAACTGAGGAGAAAGTGCTGCCTTTGTAATGACAACTACAAACGGTTATAATTTCTAGTCTTTTCGGATAAGGACGATAAACCGTAGGTCCGGTCTCACAATACTGGTGTGGGACGTTAAAGAACCCACACACTGTTCGGAAAGAGTAGGGGACGTAGTCCCCGGTGTGATGGTCTATCAATTATTCTGTTATGGGGGCACCTATGTATCCTTTTCACTCTATTAAGATTGTGAACTGCCTGGCAGCAATTTACGCCTCAATAAGCAGTCCCCGACAAAAGTGTTGTAAAGCGCTTTGAGCCTTGGGATAAAGTGCTATATAAATCTCTCGTTGTTATTATTATTATTATTATTTATTATTATTATTATTATTATTATTATTATTAAATACATTTATCAAACCCTCATAGCAGAGATCCTGATGATTCATTACAGTTTTACTTGAAGTGTTAGTCTGAAATTTGCATTCAAGGAGGTACTGTTTCCATCGGACTAACAGCAAATGGTGACGTAAGGGCAGCTGAGAGTTTTCTATGCTGACTCATTCAGTACAAGGTTTTTTGAGCATGATTTTAAAATGTGTTACGGATTGAGATTGACACCAAGGTCCAATCGAAGTAACTTCGATGCATCGGTAGAAGGATGGACGGAAGCGCACGGTCAGATGAAAACCGGTTGACCGATTTCTTTCAGCTCCGCTGTTGTTGATTCATTGACAAGTCGAAGCCCCTTTACTTTTCAGACACCACGTGGCCGCGGGACATCACTGCAGACGTTGTCTTTCTACTGGATTCATCAGACGGTGTCACTCCAGTCAACTTCGGCAAAGAGAAAGAATTTATTAATTCCTTCAAAAAGCGTCTCAATATGTCACCTAAACAAATAAGGATTGCCTTGATTGCTTACAGCTCTTATTCACGACTGGCATTTGATCTTGGGCATTACAACAGTGTGCCAGAATTTGAGAGATTAGTAGACGATGTGACCTACATTGGAGGGACGCGAAGAATGGACAAGGCGTTGAATGCAGCAACAAACGTTTTGAGAGGCTCGGACCCCTCTAGTCCCAAAATGGTTGTTCTACTAACTGCAGGCCGGCAACCTATAGATGCGCCGTCTCTAGTAGAGTCAGCGGAGCCTCTTCTGAAGGTTGGCGCCATGGTGTACGTTGTTTCCATTGGTCAAGATGTAGATCGTAAGGAATTTGAACAGGTTGTGGGTGACCCAGGGCGTGTCCATCAGGTGGCATCGTTCGATGGGCTGGAGGGTATACTACCCGTACTCACACAAGGAATCGTTGAAGGTGCAATGTTCTTTAAATGCTATGTAGTCAAAAAGACTTCGTTTGCTTGTCTTTGAGACCTTTACTGTAGAATAGCATTCACTCTGATATAGAGGTTATAATACGATTATATTCCGAAGAGTTACAATTTCCGATTCCATTAGTTTCCAATAAATTGTCAATTTACTTGGTTTTACACTCTCAAACTTGATTGCTGACTTGTCGGTACGTGGTGTAACGTTGAAGTACTAAACTGCGTGCTTTCTACACAATACTTGTTTCTCTTAAGTTTGACCTAACAAATACCCTCGTGAAAACTAGTTCGATTTCAACGACGCTCCCTAACCCTTCACGTGCAATATGATTTTAACTACATTTTGGAGCAATTAGTTAACTAACATTGGATTTCTGGAGAATTTTCACACTTTTGATTTGGTAGCAACATTTTATTTTTGATCTCAGTAAACAATGTGTCGTGTCTTTTGATTTGCTGCAGGTGTCTCCAACCGCGTGCAGTTTGATGTCGACATTGTGTTTCTAATGGATGCGTCTACTGTTGAGAGCTCTAAATACTTCCAGAGTCAGAAAGGCCTAGTCAAGGCAATGCTCAGAACTCTTGCTATATCACCAGGCAAAGTGCGCGCTGCTCTGGTGGTGTATAGTAATTCTGCTTTTGTCGTGGCCGGTTTTGGAGCTTTCACCACCACTGAGAGATTTGAGACTGCTGTCGACGAGACAACTTATTTTGGAGGTTAGGGTTTTCATACCTCCTTTTTGCTTGTTGTAGATTCCATGTTTGTTGTTTACCCTCCCTATTGTTATTTCCTGCCTTTTGCTTCTGTATTTTAAGCTCGTGCCTACATTTCTTTGCATTCTTTGTTTGTTCCTTGTTGGTCGGCGTGTTTGTTGGTTCTGTTTGTTGTGCGTAGTTGTGTTTTTTTGTATATTTCTATCGTTTCTTTCTTTGTTTTTTTTTTGGGTCGTTTTGTCCCAGATCACCTTTTAAATATTACTTTGTTTGATCAATGAGTGTTCTTTCGATTTCCCGCAAACTGACTGCGTAAGGAATCGAATTTCGAGTTGTGCTCAGCTGCGCATACAGTGGCTAAAATACTGACTGATAATTACCACGGAAGAGATACTGCTCGGCTGTATCTGCTTACCTATTCCCAAGGAGCAGGTGATTCAAGATCAGGTTGTTTACTTTACCAGGCATAAGAAGGATCGATGAAGCTTTAGCAGCTTCGGCAAGGCTTTTCTCAGAATCAAGACCTTCAGCCGCCAAGATTGTCGTGCTAATGACCACAGGACGCCAGGCCCAGACCCCTGGTACGAGGCCATTGGTTGCTGCCTCCCAGTCCCTGCGTGACATGAATGCCCATATCTACGTCATAGCCATCGGCAAGCAACCAGACATCCGGGAACTTAACTTTATCTCAGAAAAACCAAAGGATGTGGTTATCGTTCCTTCACCTTCAGATGTTATTTCTCGTGTGCCGCTCCTCTCCGGGAAAGTAATACAGGACGCCAGAAAAGGTTGGTTTACCAAGAGTTAAATTTCTTTTGCGTTTTGAAACTGTAGCGGTTCGCGTGAAAATTGTATCAAAAAGCGCAGATGACAGCATGTTACTCCCTTTTCCGCCCCCACCTCAAGGCATACGTTAACCTGATGAACCTTTATCCCTGTTGTCTGTGCTGGTATAATAATAAAAAATCGAATATTGAAGTTACTCTAAGCGTTAGTCTTAAACCAATGAGTTAATCTAAATCCGTACATTTACAAATTAACAAACTTTATAAATGTCCTCCTATCGTAGAAAAACAGCCTTTGCCTCTCAACAAAGCAGACCTCATATTCCTGTTGGACTCTTCAGGTGACGTCACATCCTCACTGTTCGGTCTTGAGAAGCAGTTCATCAAATCTATTGCAAGCAAATTTCAAATAGCCCTCAACAAAACTCGGGTAGCAGTCGTAAGGTACAGTTCTTTTGCCACCACTGTTATCAATTTCGACAGTTCCGCCAGTTTCCGAGATCTCGCGAGAGCTGTGGATCAAATCCAGTACTTTGGTGGAAGAAGGAGCATGGATGCTGCTGTGAGGGAAGCTAATAAACTTCTTGATGCCGTTCGATCCAATGTACCCACTTACGTCATTTTGTTAACAACAGGACGCCAACAGGTTCCGTCTGGGTCACCAGCCTTAGCGCAGGCTGCCCAATCTCTCCTGGATTCCAAAGCACATGTATCAGCAATTGGTATTGGCTCCGGCGCCGACATCAGTGAATTGAGGTTGATCACTAAGCTGGACGGTGATATCTTTATGGCTCCATCGTCAGCACTTCTACAGCAGATCTCATTGATTTTCACCAACATGGCTTCACACCCAGGTAGTTGGCACGAGTTAACCATGACGTTGTCAAACGTTTTAAGCTCCCAAACGAGTTTATCATCATATTTTTAAATCCAATGCAACCTCCTACTCCATCATTCTTTGCCTTTCACTTTCATGTATGCTAGGTTTGGCTTAAAATTAACTGTTAGCTCAATTCTGTATCGTTGGGTTCATAACTTTCTTGATTATCATGACCATAAGGAATATCGGCAAACAGTTTGGCATGTGGTAGTTGCTTGCAAGCGTTTTCCCGCACTTTTGAAGATAACATATATTTTCATTAAGTTAAGATTAGTTCGTTGGCCTTTTGATGAACCAGATTAATAACCTTAGTATTATTTTAATGAGAGTAAGTTGAAAATATTTTAAGAATTGTTGGCCTATTTGCTTTGGCTAGTTACCCTTACACTGAGTGACCTCATTTTAAGCTCTTGAGGTTCGTGAATTCACGAGGTATTGGGATGGTGGGTCAAAAATATCACGGATAATGCGTGACCCAATAGTAACCTTCGATCGTCATTCGCACTCGAGAAGGATATACCAAACCGTGTTGCATTAAACGCCTACAAGACACCTGTGCACTTAAGAAAAATTCATTCGAAACTACAACCGGGACCGTAATGACATATTTCAGGGCTAAAAATGAACTCCAGTGCTTGATGGCCAGTCGGGCAAGTTTCCTTGAATTCTTAGTGGCCCATCCCAAAATGAAGTAGCCCTCGATTTTTTTTTTTGAGAGTCACGTGGCAATCACAAAATCAAAATGGCGTCTATATGTTGTGAATGTGGATCGCTCATGAAATCACTGTTAAAACGGCTCGCAATTTCTACTTCAGAACTAAAAATTTACTAAAATGGATGATCTTAGAGTCCAGGCAAAGAAACGAAGAGGAAGGTAGTCTAATTAAACTACATATTGAGTTTCATTTTTTAACTTTGTACTTCGCATTGCAACACTGCAACTTTTCGAAATTCTGTAGCATAGTAGCACATCGGGCGTTGAAATCTTAACTTTTGGTAGCTCTGGTCAGTTTTAACTCGCCATCGTGCGACCGCCAATTTTAAGCCCTGGTATTTTCCTTATCCTCACTAGTGAGAATATCGATGACATGATTTCCTACCTTGTACAATTTACTTTGTGTACAAAGCTGTCAAAGGAACGTCTCAATGTGTTTTTGTCAATATAACAAAAAGAAAATTACACGTTAACTCGAAGATATGAATTTTATGTTCTCGTGGCAAGAACAATATCTCACTCGTTCGCTGAGCTAACTCGTGAGATATTGTTCTTGCCACTCGAACGTAAAATTCGTATCTTCTCTCCACCGTGTAATATCGTCTATATACATTTCTTAGTAGTGCTAACTTTTGAGTTAACATTTCATCCACGAGCTCACCATTGGTTTCCCTTGATTACTTATTCCGGCAGCTACTGACACAAATATTTCATGCCACTAACAGGTGACCAACTGCCCAGTGACCACAAAGCCGATGTCCTGTTCCTTGTGGATTCCTCACAAAACATTGGCAGGGAGAAGTTCAAACAAGAAATAGAATTTGTCAAAGCTATGGCCCGTACTCTTGATCTTTCCCGCGATAAATCCCGCGCCAGTATCGTCACCTTTGGCCACACACCGCTGTTGAGCATCCAATTCGACGACTATACCGACATTCACTCGTTCCTCAGGGGTGCCGATGTGGTTCCGTTCGTTGGAGGGCTGAAGCGCCTTGACAAAGTGTTAATCTTTGCTGCGAGAATTCTGTCCAAGGGACGAACCGATGCGCACAAAATTGCAGTTCTGATCACTGATGGTAAGCAGAGTCCTGGGGCTGATCCACTGAATGTCTCGGTCAAGCCGCTGCATCAGCTGGGTGTTAATGTGTATGTGATCGGAGCGGGAGAAAACGCCGATATTGGAGAACTCAGTAAAATTCCTTCCAAACCCGAGGACTTGTTTGTTTCTCGGACTTTTGATGCGCTCTCTCGGCAAATTCCAGCTCTGGTTGCCCATGTAGCAGGTATGGTTTTGCATCCTTAACCTCTCCATTTCCATGTCTTGGTGTTAAATTAATTTAACAAATTTAGGTTGATCATTTACTCAATCTTCATCGCTTGTTTGCTTCATAATGCAGCTAAATCGTAAAGACAAGTTCCACATTGGTCTTTTCTTGGAGTAAACGGTCTCAAGCAATTTACGGTTTTTGTGTGAGAAATAGTTAGAAACTGTATAATTTCTGGCTTTTTTCTTTTATAAATGATCTTCTTTTTAGACTCATTCAAAAGGAAGCCTTTACACCGTGAGCACGCCCTGTTCTTGGTCGACTCATCACGGTATCGAAGCACTAGTGAGTTTGAGACGCAGATTGATTTCATTAAGTTAATGGCCAAAAGCCTCAATGTCTCTTCGACTGGAACCCAAGCTGGGGTGATCTTGTACAATACCGAACCACAACTAAGGATAAGGTTTGACAGTTACGATACTCTGTCTGAGTTCCACACCCTGCTGGATGATCTTCCACTCATTGGAGGTGGAAGAGAACTAGACAAGGTAACGGCCAGTAATTCTATAATCCTAGCAATTAAGTCAATGATAAAAGAATCTTTATTTTTAATTTATTTCTCCTTACCTGACTGGAGCAGTCCAACAGCAATAACTATTTTGTTGGCTGCTGCATATGGAATAATGTAGGAGCCAATATGTCAAATGAAGCACGAGTGATTGAGTGAGTGAAGGAGCCAATCAGCGCGTGCCTAGTATTTAGCCAATCACAATGCACAATACAATTCGCGCACCGCGAAAAAATTGTGGGAGCCTCTGGTGGTAAATCGGCCTGGGATCAACAAGTTTACAGCGGCCGGCCTATATTTGGACGACATTCCTAAAGGAAAGACACTAGAGTTTATATTTTGTAACTTTTATATCGATTTATGTTTAAACTCAGAAGATGCAAAAGTAGGAATGGCAAAAAGGTCCGATTAAACTTAATAAATGCAGTAGCCTCATGCATGCAACTCTTACCTATTTTTTTTTTATTATGATTTATATTTTTGTTTTTACAGAAGAAATAATTACTTACAAATTACAGTGCTCAGACAATTTACACTACCATACTAACACTACTTACCAGCCAATGCTTCTTCTGGTTACGATACAGCACGTCCTCTACATACAACAACAACAACAATTTTATTCAGCTAAATAGGATAGTGAACGAAAGCACAATATTATATACAAATAGCCTACACATATTTACAGTACTTACTATCACGTTTGCTACTCACAGAGGTGCGTTACATCAATAAATTAACATGTTCGTATAAGTATTTCTTATAATAAGTAACATTTACATGGTTCTGATAAAAGAATCTTAAAAAAACTGTGTCGTGAAATTTCCATGATTTAGAATTGTTTTACACTCAATCAAACGATTTGTTGTTAGTTTCGGTCATGCCTAGCAAGGAAATCGAGCACGAGCTGAGCTGCATAGTTGCAATTTTGGGACTGTACTAGTCAACATCCTTAGGCATTTTAGGGCATAGCTCCTTAAAGTTTTCATTTTGCTGTTGCTAGAAGTTTGAAAACAAGTTCCACTAAACGTTTATCTTCTGCTACCAACTCATGGCAATATTCATGACAACAAATTCTCAAAGTCTTATGAAATTTAGGGATCAATGTAAGTAGCTGGGCAACTGTGCAACTACCCCTCCCCTAACCCAACAAGTTATAATAAGTTAAAAAGTTAGGGTTAATGTTGGGTTATGGGAAAGGTAGGAGCCCAGTTATCCAGATACTTACACTGGTCCAAATTTTGCTAGGCTAGTACCTGTACCTTTGAAGTCCAATGAAAGGACGGGATATCGGGCGATTGTCACATTGCTTCTGTTTTATTTTGGCGTTACAAATCCGTTGATTTGATCTTTCAATACAATCTCATAATTAGCGAATCAGATACAGGGAAGTTATAGAACTTTATATAATATAACAGTCATGTGATATAGTATTTATAGTAATTGATGTATAGTTTAATGAACGAGCAGGAGTGCTTTATCATGTATAAAACACAAAATGCAAGTTTATTGAACAGCTTTTTATGCACACCTATTCATTGTTACACTAAACTTTGGATTTTGGTGAATTTTGACCAGGAAAATTGAACGCAAATGTTAGTCATGTTTATATTAGATATAAAGACGCTCATTAAACATTAATTTCCTTTGTATTTTCCTTATGAATTATCAATGACTTTGAATTTAGCTCTTGGTGTCTATAATCTGTGTGCTTTGGACCATCCAGTAAGGTCTGACCTTTTGTTTTTCGAAGGCGTTGTTACTAGCTGAACAGACCCTTCAGTCATCTCCACAAGGCATGCCCAAATATGTAGTTGTACTTGCTGAAGGTCAGCAGTTAACTTCATCAGGAGTGAAGTCCTTAGCGGACGCAGCCAGACGCCTTCATGCCCTTGGCGCAGCCGTTTATGTCGTAGGTATTGGCAATAGGCTTAATGTGGAGGAGTTCGCTGCCATGGTACAAAGTTCTGAAGATATCATTACTGTGACAAGTTTCACAGAATTGTTGAGAAAGGTGGATGATATAACAGAACATATAGGTAAGTGCAATGGAATTTTCTAGTATGCTCACTCAGATCATATGATCAATTTGAAATCCGCCATTTTCCTTCAAATAAACCCTTGGTTTTGTGATTTTTTCCACAAAACCTTGTATAGAAAAACCTTAACCCATTCCAAATTCTTAAGCGCGATCTTTCGCTTACAAAAGGAAGTTTTCTAATATCGTAATATATACAGTCCGGAATCGTTTTTCATTGATTTATCTGATCATGCATATATTTGTTTTCTGATTTATTTCTTTGGTTATTTATTTGTTCATTTATTTGCCAAGGAGATGACCGTGGTAGCGTTCCCTGTAAAGAGACCCTTGACGTTGGAATCCTGATGGACGCGTCAGGAAGCATGGGAGTCGACAACTTTTCCAGAGAGAAGAATTTTGTGAAGCGCATCTCAGACCGACTAACGTCTTCCTCGGTTAACAGCAGGATAGGGCTAATGGTTTTTAGTGATTATACCAGATTGTTTGTCAGTTTCCGCGATTTCAAACGACTGGGTATTGACGGGTTCCATGCGCAAGTTAATAAGCTGCCCTACCAAGGAGGAAGAACACGAATTGACCGCTCATTGTTGGCAGCCTCCAGGGACTTGTTTTCTGACGGAAGGACCGGGATCCCTCGGGTAAGTATTTACACGCGTGGATCGCCACATTTTCACTCTTAAGTCGTGACGAAAAAGCAATAGACGAGCTGCGAGATTTACTGGAAACAGGTATGAATATAGGCACACAATTCATGCAAAAGTTAGATTCAGCAAAGTGAGATAGTGCACGGCAGATTGCTGTGTTTGATACTATCATCTCGAACATTTAAGTTGTACTGTTATTTCAGTTCTATTTTAGCCGTCTTGTTTTGTCTGTTATATAGAACTTTGCAGTTAAATTTTCCATCTGTCTAGGTCCTTATTCTGATAACGGATGGAAGACAATCTAAGGACCGAGGATATACACCTCTGGAGGAAGCTATAAAGCCACTGCAGGCTCAAGGTGTTAAAGTTCTGGCAGTGGGCATAGGAGACGAGATTAACACCGCTGAGCTGAATACTTTAACTGGGGACTCCGATAACGTGCTCTTGGTGCAAACCTTTGAGGACATCGACCGGCTTCGAAGGGAGCTGGTTTCTAAAGCCTGCGAAGAGCGGAAATAACTCAGGAAACCAAGTATGTAAATGAACATGGGAAGGTATTTTGAGACTACTGCCAAGCTTTGCCATCGATAGATGTTTAATTAAGAGTCCCGTCAAGAGCGCTAAGAAATTGTAGGCTGCACAGAATCTAAAGGACCGAACCAAACAAGCCTTTGAACAGAGTAGGAAACGTAGCTTGATTGAATTGGTAAAAAAAAATTATTGTAGACAGGGCGGGAACTGGCAGAAAGTACATGTATGTCCATAAAATTGACTTTTATCCTCCAATTGAAACGTCTTTGTAATGGCGACGTTTTGTTTCGTTTTTTTGTTTTTTTTGGTCATGTCGTGAAGGGTTTATTTTGCGCACTGGATTTTAGATTACCCAGATATTTGTTTTTTGTATAGTTGTGCCTTGGTTTTTCGTCAGTTACAAATGATCGTTCAACATACACATGTGCGTGTACACTGTGTTCAAAACTCAGCAGGACCTTATTTGAACTGTAAAAATTCAGACAGAAGTACAAACTCTGACGGCAGGTCACAGACCTTGTGAATACAGTGTCATTTTTGATGGAAATTACGTGCAAGTCGTTTCCTTGATAACAGTTAACAGTTTGACGCCCGCAGTCAACCCTGACGCCCAAGGATGGCGCAATGTGAAAGAATTCACTTTCAGTTGACCCTTGAAAGGACTTCAACATTTGCCGCATTCGGCAGATCTCCAAAACCGTGTGGTTCGTGAATCAAATTGTTTCTCAGGCCAACATAGACAATTTATCTGTCGGCGAAAAGAAAAAAAATTAAAAGTCGTTGACAAGCTTGTCTAAACCATTAAGTATTGTTTAGTCGCTGCTATTTTGGTACGTTTATCACTCTAATGATGTTTACACTTTGCCCAGCTTAGTTTGGCAATGGTCAGTTTGCAGGTTAAGCATTTCCTTTTCGTGAGGAAAATCGTAACATGTGAATGGATTATTACAGTGTATGAAACTTTTTTCCGGATTGCGAAATTAGACAGCGACACACGAGACGAAAATTTTAAAGAACCTTCCGGGAGAAACGAAAGAAGAGTATGAAAATTCGCTACAGTGTTGCAGTTACCGCAAAGTGTTTTAACAAACACTTTTCAGCAACAAAAAATGTTTGTTCTTTGTTGGCTTTGTTAAGACTCCAAGACTATTTGAACTCACCCGAGGATAGGGTATAGTTTGAGGCATGTCTTTAATCAGGATCCGAGCAATCAGCTTCTTCTAGGTTATATAGTTACTGTATATGCAGGCCCTTTATAGGATACAGTATGTCTTTTTGAGCTAAGGATGTGTTTTGATTTAAATCATTTTGGTCTGAAATAGGGAAGGGAGCACCACTATATCTTCAACCAGGGTCTTTGATAGGTAAAGTTTAAGGGTTTTTGAAAGCATCTGGAAATTCAATTTTTTCCGAAAGTATTAAATTTCGACACAATTGTGAATAGGGTCGAAAATAGGGGTCATTTAGGTCAGATATAGGGTGTTCCAAATTGTTTCCATTTGTATTTGAGTGTCGCATATCACGTAATTTTGTTATATATAGGAAACTGGTCTAAGAAGGTTCTCGCTCACTCCCACGCCCCTTTTTAATATTACCCTTACAGGGTTAAGCCTCTTAATAACAGCCGGATCATTCCTTTTGAAGACAGGACCTTCTTTTCGTCTGAGGGAAACTTAGACGAATAGGGTGTCTTTTGTTCTGTGTATTGGCACAGCCAGCCTATTGAGTTTGCATAAATATATGGCGTCATAATATATGTACGTTTTGTAGTCTTACTACTGGGAACGTTCAATAGCAATAACGTATTTGAAAATCAAAGGCAAGGGGTTTGACAGGCACGCTATCAGGGAAGAAACATAATATTTTATGCTGAATACTATAAGGGTTCCTCCCCACCCCTATAACCTTACTTCATAACCTTGTTTTTCTCGTTATCTGATGGTCTGTGCTATTCTGTGAATATGTGTCTTTCATGAATGTGACCATTGTATCTAATATTCCGGCTTGTCTATTTGTTTTTGTTCAAGGTATGTACCCACGCAAGAGGAGTTGTAGAGAAGCGTACTTTATATGACACCAAGCCAAAACTACTTACAGGGTTCGCACGCGCCTTGAAAGTCCTTGAAAGTCCTTGAATTTTTATTCCAAAAAAGCGTACGAACCCTGTACTTAGCTTTGCTACGTGCAGTAGGCGGTAGATATGACCCACAATCATTTGGTCCAAAACATTGTTGGTAAAACTTACCTCATGTAAGCCATAGCATAGTGTATATTCATGTGTACTAGTATACTTGCCTAATATTATACACCTCGCATTAATGTGCCCTCTGGTATTCCTATAGAGACAAAGCTACTACAGTGTTATTGGAAAAATGTACTCGCTATGAAAATCGCAATCTTTTTTAGACTTTGTTACCCTAAGTTTGTGCTCATCAAGTGTAGTAATACATTTTACTGAGATTATTGACGCAAGATAACCAGACTTCACATATGACAAGTAACTAGAGTGGTGGGGTGGGTGAAATACTATGGATGTAGTAGTGCTTTTACAGGTGGCGTGACGTGATTGCGTGTTTAACGAACGCGAGATTATGGTTAAGTAAAGCATAATAACCATCATTGTATCGTAATAAAATAAATTCCCTTCCTTTCTACTGTCAAGTAATCGTTCTGCTTTCGTCTGATACCATAAAAGAATCTTTTAAGCCCGGCTGAGGCTTGTATGCGCAATTGTTCTCTGTCACAAAGGGTTTGTCAGTGCAAACGCTATTCACTGAGTAGGGCGGACTCGAGCCAAGCTGAGGCCCCCACATCTAAAGCATGTCCCCCATTTCTGTAGCATAAGAATAATACTCCTAGTCTTTTCAATAAAACACAAGTTTGATAAGGTGATATTTCCTTTAGTTCCTGACATTTCTTTGCACCGATTTGCAAAACATTCTATAATACGGGAGTGAATTGGCGGCGAAAATTTTATGTGAATATAGGTCTTAAATAACGGTATCCCTTCAGTTAGAAATCGAAAATAAGCATTTAACCATTGGTGAAGTGTTTATTTGACACACTAATCAAACTAAACAAGCAAGGAATTCAGACCTCGTAAATTTTTCATAACAACCGTATTTTTCAGCGAGTTGGCTTTCCACCTCGCGTGACCATACTAATAGCGATTTTAGATCTACTTTTACGGGTCAGTAATCCACCATCTTAACGCGCAGGTTCGCCTTTACATCATCTGGAAAGCCGCATTAAAATGTTGTTAATGTTTTTGTTTTTTTTATTTTTTTTTACCTTTTTTTCTTTTTCATCGAGCTAAACAACAAAACACACAAAAAACTTTATGTCACCTCGGTAATTGTACAGCACACGAGGTGCTAGTTTGACCGAGCTAAATACATCTGTTAATACTGTATAAATCAATACTGTATAATTCAATACTAAAAAGAAAGAATTCGAAGCTAATAATAAAGATAAAACCGTTTACAATATAATCATAAAGCAGTAAGATCGAATTTAGATAAAAAGTTCTTAAACGTGTTGAGACGGCTTAGATGTTCTGGTATTATCGTCAAGGGAGTTCCATAACTTAGGTCCCACGTGTCTAATAGATTTCAGCCCATGAGACGTTGAATGACATTTGGGACGCGCTGAAATGTGAGACCCCCTAAGATCGTATGTTGTGGCACGTAACTGAAAAATATCTTTTTTTAAAAAATCTACGATGGAGCTAAATTGTATATTGCTTTGATAAACTAATGTGGTAATATTTTGAAGTCTGCGATGTTACAGTGAAGTTTTCTTAGCCCTCGTTAATAGGGATTGATAATCACTATCCTTGTCTTGAAACACGCCTCTTAATGCTCGTTCATTTCATTTTTCAAGTTTATCGGAATCACGTTTGAAACAAAAGTGCCAAACGGTAGAACAATAATTAAGGTGCGAAAGAATAAATGGATTATATAACTTTAACTTAGCTGTTGCGAATGCGAAAGTTAGCAGGCCGTTCTTCGCAAACGTCACAATTTATTTCCCTTTTTCCCCGTCACAATTCCTCGTTTAACGCTCACCGATCCAAAACTGATTACACAAGGTCTATTGTTCTCACGCTTAGGTTATTTTTATCTAGAATTACAAGTAACTTGAGAAACTATCTTTGACATCCGCTTAGTGTTAATTTCGTAACGCAAGCGTCACACAATCATTCTAGCTCGCCACAATACAACTAGAACTGTCTCAACATAGCCTCAAATGGAATACGGTATCGTTCCTCTTTCATGACTGGTATTTTTTTATGAAACGACTTCTAAATTCAGCTTAATTGCCTGGCACCACTTAAATAATTTTGGCACGACCTTAAGTTTTGGGCACGACTTCAACTATTTTTTCTAGATTCTAGGACCTCTAGTGTTCCTGTATTGGTCACAAAATTAATACTGATTATTGTCGTTTAACAGACACGAATGTTTTGGTTGATCCACCGCGGCACCAAGCCTCACTCAAAATCAGTGGCAAATTATGTGAATGCACAAATCGTCGACTTGCCGAATTTGTAAATTATTTTAAGAGCATCCTTTTCTGTAAGGAAAATGTTCTTTATAGTCTCTTTCTGTTCGACGTGGAGAGAGGCCACCGGAACCTTAAGTAACTCCTCAAATGCTGGCATATAATTCATGGTAGGCCACCATATAGTCACCGAATATATAGTGTTTACAGGGGTATACAAGGGTTTACAAAGGTATATCCTTGTAAACCCTTCTATACCCCTGTAAACTGACTATATGATGGCCTACCATGAATTATATGTCCGAATGCTGGCCCCTGGAGCGCCACCATACTCTTCACAGTGTTACTGGTATAAATTTTAAGACCGATACATGAAGTCCAGAAGTCCTAGAATCAAGGGAAAAGGTTGAAGTAGTGCTAAAAAATTTGAAGTCGTGCCAAAACATTTGAAGTCGTGCCAAAAACTTAAAAGTCGTGCCAAAAAAATTAAATTGGTGCCAGGCAATTTAGCTGAATTTAGAAGTGGTTTAAAACGCCAGACATGAAAGGGGAATTTGTCGAGGAAAATTGAGTGGCCCTAACTGGGCTCCGTAAGAGGACGTTTAGATCCATTAACAATAATAATAACAAGGCAAAATTTTTATAGCGCCCTATTCTGAAGCTCTAAGGCGTTTTACATTAAAATGCTTTTTACCTCATGGTATGTACGTCATACCATGAGGTATAGTAATGGTTGGATTAGTCACTCCATTCCCGTTAGACAATTAATTTATGCATTAAATCCGCATTAAATGGGAATTAAACAGGTTCTCCCCTATCTCCCCCACTAGGTTTAGTTTTGTCTACAAAGTCGTGCAATTGTTTTATGTTCACATATGTGGGGGGAGGGGGTGAGACAAAGCGGCAGCACATGTTTACAAAATGGCGTCTGTTGTGTTGAGCACGACGCTAAGATTGTCAAGGTGGGTTTTCGTTCCTTTCGCTCCATCTTTGATCAAAATACACTTTTGTAGATCTCGCGAACGAACAGGAAATGTGTTCAAGAATGCTCGAGGGGAAAGAAATGGGTTTTAAAGTCTTAAAAGTGACGATGTCTCACCCCCGGGGACGTCTCCAATTTGGACGACGAGTAATCGATCAGTTGTAGCAAGAGTGCACAAAACGAACTATGCGGAATGAACACTTCATGCTCTGGGGAAAGAACAGCACTTCATGGAATAATTACTACATACCATGAGGTAGCTCGAAGGAGCCTTTGATTAAGTAAAAACAATAATGAGTCACAATACGCAATAAAATTGAAAAATGGAAAAGCAGAGCTACAAATTAAAATAGCGCTAAGAGATAGGTTTTAAGTGCTCTTAAAAGATGTAATATTTAACTCGACAAGCTAATCTGCTAACCGCGAGCAGTGGATATAGCTCGATGTAAAATGTCCTATAATTAATAAACAGCAAACAGTTCAAAATTCCCCTCTAGCCGTTCCATATCACCTCATACTTCATTATGCATACTGTAGCCGTGCTGTTTCAAGTCTCGGAACGAAGGAATATTTGCACCTGCATTACTCTCGACAATTAAGCTACACTACGGCATGCACAATGAAGTATGGCCGTGAAAATACAAATCTGGCCAAATTCTTTTCTCGGCACCTACGTTCGAAATTGCTAGAGAAGGACAAAATATGGCTTTTTCCATTTCCTCTCTCCTAAACATTGCTCGTGTCCCCATTGTCTTCTTCAGTTGCACAGTTTTTACTGGTCTCTGGGAGTACTCTCAAAATAAAGAAGAACCATACACAATGCCCCTGGGCCTAATGAAGAATATTGTTCAGGAAAACGAATCAAAAAAAGATATTTTCACGAGGTGTTACGCTACCGACACCCCAAGGGCCGTTACAAGCGCATGGATGCTGTAAAATGAAAAATGGCGCCAGTGTCGTGCCCAGCGATGGTTTCCCACAGCCGTAATCTTGCACGACTTTAAATACTCCGCAAGAAACGTTTCCAAGGGTACTCAGTTCAGTGTCTTTTCCTATTATTCAATTGCGTACAGGGGACTCGTGGTGGGTATATACATGAGATCTCTGCCAGTTTTGCGGTACATCGGATCAACAAATCGGAAGTCGTTCTCAGATACAGTATGCGAATGAAAACAGGAAACTTAGTGATTGACTTTTTTTTAAAGATTTAGTTATTTTTGAACGACCTTCCTTACAATGGCCAGTCTCGGCGAGAAGCTCATCGAGTAAGCTGAAACTTGCGTCTAAAAGAAACTTATATGCCGTCTAAATATTAAGCGGAATAGACTCCCCTTTGTGGGGCCACGAGCGGAATTTTGCCGACTTAATGAGTTTCTGGTATGTTTCTAGATTCGTGAGTTTATAAGAACAGATTTTTGCAAAGTGAATTAAAATCATTCTGTGACAAAAACAACGATGCAAAGTTCATAATTTCTTCAACTACTTTTTGCTTCTGATCAGAATTAACTGTGATCAGAAATCGATTTGAGCTACGTTTGTAACTGGACACGTGTCAAACTAAGATGGTTGATTAACAAATGAATAGCCCTCTTCTTGTTCATAGTTTTTCATTCCGGACCATTCTTTTTGACCCTTATCTTATTTCAGGCCAGAATATATGATTTTTGTTACCCTATTTCAAATCGATATTAAAACTCTGCACCATATTTTAGACCTTCATGTTATCTCAGTCAAGAACTACTTGACATTTGCGCCCACGTCTAACTTAGAAAAAGTTAAAATTCCTGATGTTTCACGAACGAGTTCTGTGTCATATCCAGTTCAAGAACCTGGTGAAAAACTCGCTCTGAAGAGTTAAATCAATATTTATTTTCAGGCCTAACTGGACAAGGAAATGTCCATTCGGCACTCATAATTACAAAACCTTATGACGAAGACCCCCACCCATAAGCGAATTTACATCGACTGCACGAAGCTGTCAAGGTGACATTCGTGTCCACTGTTCAAACCCAACACAACGTGCCTAACTTCACAGCCGTTTAGATGAAAACTCTAAGTTATGTCATATCCGAACGGCCTTAATCGGGTTATCGTAATTTAAGCATTCCCTTTTTCTTTATGGCTGTGAAATTCTACTCCGCCGGCACGTCTTGTTCTGATTGCTTCTTATGATAACAGATCACGTAATAGCCTCCCACGCAAACGTTCTTAGGGGTTCGTCACGCGTTCCTACCCCACGAACGTCTGCTTCAAACAGTAGCCACTTCCGTTCAGGCGAACTGGCCAATCACTGGCCGTTTGCCATTTTTTGTAAAACGGGACTTTGACCTCAAATTCAAAAGGATCCTGTTGACAGTTTTACTAGGATACTTGATGGTTACATCTACTGAGGTAAATGTAGCGGCGTTGCTGCTTCTAAAAGATGCGTTATCCCTGGCAACAGGAGTCGATGTTTAAAAAAGAGACGGGGGTGGAGGAGAAGCGAAGAAACATTTTCGCGTGACTCTTCAGCGACGAAAGCTAATCCATGAGCAGGGTCTGCTGGAGCAAAATATGAAGTACAAGTGGTAGGACTTGTAGGGGTAGGAACGCGTGACGAACCCCTAAGAATGTTTGCGTGGGAGGCTAATCACGTAACAGTTTTCGGCATAAGGAGACAAACTTCATCGGAAGTTCTATTTGTAGTTGGTAGAGTTAAGTATGGCACGGTAAAGAAAAGTTTTCTTTCAATGAATTATTGGATTGGTAAAGAAATGTTTCACATTGTACAGTGTCTCTAGGGGACATTAAATCCTAACATTTATCCTAGGCGGATTCCCTTAGCGCCGTTAAATGGTGATGTTTTCTTATTTGAACAGCATCATATTGAAAAACGCCATTTCCGGCATACAGAAGGGTCAGTTTTGCTCAATGGAATAAGGTTTGGTTGTAATCATTTGGAGATTCGTATTCGGCATATTCAGTCGGGACTGTTGACACGAAATATTTTACAAACCCACGTGTTTTGCTGCAATTGACAGTTTGGACTGTCGGTCTCTCTGATTGTGTTTTTGCTGAGGAGGGAGAGACGCGATAAGATTTCAAACGTGGACTCGTAGTCGGAAGTGCTAAACATGTGCAGATAGTCTGTGCGGCTGAGATGTATCAAGCGACATAGTGACAGGATCTCAGTGGACAGACTTTTTGTTTTTAACAATCATTGCTGGCAGTCGGTGTGTTTGCGACCTGTAATGTAATAATGTTGCAAAAGGGGGGACATACGAGGAGAGAATCCACTGTTGTCTTGGCTTGCGGCCTCGTTTCTCCGGAACCCAGGCTTGACGTTCAATGAACTAGTCTTCATATCACATTTTTTAGTCGATTAATAGCCTTCAGCCAGAAAAATCCTCAGCTCGATAAGTGATTTAAACAGTAATCAATGCCTTTTAGAGGAATAGGAAATCGTGTCTGATAAGGATTGTGGGTTTCTTTACTGATTAATAGGCGTGAAACACCGGTAACTACCGGCCCCACGGCCTCACTTGACTCATTTTCACACCCGGGAGTTACCAAATTAGCCGCCAAAGGGTGAAGTTACTAGCGCCACACTATAAAATGAACAAAAAAAAAGAGATTATCCAAAAATGTTATGATTTTGATCATGTCTATATCGCAGAACATAATATTCCTAGTGCCACGTGACATGTGAGCCCGAGCAAATTCCCAAATGTTTTTCTTGCTTATTGTCTCTCGTAATCGTTCGCCGCAAAGCGACAGAAAAACGACCCACGAAACAAAAACGAGTGAGAGATCGGAGCAAAAAAAAGAATACTTCTGAGAACATGGTTTTGGAGCTCTGTTTTCAGAGTCTGTTTTAGTTGAACGGACAAATGTTTGTGCCCCGTTTTTCGCGTCTATATTCGTCTGTTGATGGAATGGAATCTAAAGCCGGTATAATGATGCCTGATTTCTATTTCTGGCTTGAAACTCTACTGATAGGCTTTTGAAAAAGCCACGAATATGTAGTAGATATATAAAACAGCAGGTAAAAATATCATTTCCTTTGATGAGTTTTTCAGTCTGTTTCGAAAATGCCTTCAGACACGGCCATAGTCCACATGTGTATGTCAACATTATTCAAACACAAGCTTGACCGTCATGGGCATATATCTGGTATAAATGCCTTGTCTGTTATTCTCTCGATCATTAAACCTGATTGATTATTTTCAAAAATAATCAAGGTCTGAACTAGGTTAAAAGTAAATTAAGAAGGTTAACAACAACAGGCCCAACATATATCAGTTCAACGCCTATGCCCAAAAGTGCTTTGTGTTAACTAACCAAGAAAGATTTTTAATTTAAGACGTTCACCGCCTGTTGCCAGACCTAGCATTATCTTTAACGACCTGTATTACCGCCTCGTAAGCTTCGATCAAACCCCTGAGTTTTAATATTGAATTTTCTCTTGCACACAGCTCAGTAGCCTGATGTAGCAGGAAAGCGAGGTGGGAAAGTGAAATGAAGTTAAATTGAACAAAATTCGCTTTGTAACACAAGTTATTTTAGGTGGACAAAATCCCCCTTTTGTTCAAATGGCAGATATTTTGCATAGACTTTCACTCTTGATACTTCGTGTTTTTGCAGCATTTTTCTCTACATTATTTAGTCTACTTCCATTCAATACTTTAACCAGCTACTCACCATTTTAGCATCTACCAGCTACACTCTATTTATAAACAGGATTTAAGGTAATGAATAGCCTTTGTTAAGCAACTAAAAAGCTCCAAGGGCCAATACCTAAAACCAGCCAGTCAAATTTTTTTTTCTGCAGTCCCGCGAGAGACCAATGAATGATCCAGCACAATCCAGCATCAGACTCCCTTACAAATCAGGTTTATGGATAGTATGAACTGTACCCTGTATCGATTTTTAGATAGAAACATTTTCGCCATATTTTCAAGGTAGCATTTTACGCTACACAAATTTTAAATGAAGTTTCCGGTCCGGTAATAAATCTCTTAGGAGGCTCGAGAACATACTTGGAGAATATCGGCTCTCGGTCTTTTTTGTATTGACCTCGCTGCGCTCAGTCTGTACTGGGCCGATAATGTCCGGGTACGGCCCCTCGAGTTTAATAAAATATGCAGTGTACCTTAGTCCCCCATCGAAACCTTACACAATCCCAAAGTCGGCATCCCCGGTATGTCCCGGTATGCATCTAGAAACCTGGGCCAAAACCTTGAGCAATTTACAATAAACTGAAAGGCCCAGTATCATGGCGCATTTCCAGTCGTTTAGTTATCATATAACAATGGGTCTTTATTAGCATGATGTCTCACTACTTGATAGTGAAGAAGTTAGTGAAGAAGTGTGTAGAATTAAAACATTAAGTCACCTTCAATGTTTATATGCATAGACACGGAGCGTAAGAATCCAGTCAGAGTTGTTTATCTAAACTATACCGATGGATTTTTCCCGGCAATCGGTCAGCACTGATGAGAAGAAGTATCCCCAATAGATACCGATTTGCCAAGCAACACAGCATTCATATGAAGGCTAGTCGCTCAATTTCTTGTGGCACCGAAGTTCAATACAAAGAAAGGAAATTTCCAAACAAAACAAGAACGCTATACCTTATCGCAAAGCTATTTATTTTATGGCTTATGTAATCATTTCTTATTGCTATTTCTGCGCGTGTATTTGTCGCCACTGCAGCGTTACCGTGCTTGACCCTGTCTTTATAACACTGGTAATTAAGTTTTTTTCAACTTTCCTTACCGCTATCTTGCCTTACAGTCACAAACCCTCTTTGTTCTGCCTCCCTGAAACTGTCGCTACTATCCTCGACCTCTGCTTTATTTCGCTGTATTTCGTCAGGATGATTTAATAGAAGTAAACTCAGGTCAAAAGGGTAATAGAAAACATGTTAAATCGCCCATGAATATGAATCAATTGGCTGTGCTGTTCGCCACATCAAAACTGTCGCGTACTTTTCGTCATGAATCTTGGCAGCGGGTGTGAAAACCAACTCACCCCTGGGGAACCTATTTTGGGATTCCTTCCTTCTTTTCTCTTCTTTCAGCACTAAGGAACGTCTCTGAACAATACCACAAAATTGGTACAAGCAGGCGTACAAAATAGTATATAGACTAATGCCAAATATAGTGGTATTTAGGATAGAAAGTACAGTGACAAAAAAGAGGTCTGAGGATCTGCGCCATGAGTTATAATGTACTGTGTCTAGATATATTTGCTTTCTTCTCTGCTGTTAAACGAAACAATGGTAAACTAATGATGTTTAATTTCAATTTGGATTTGTCAAAAAAATAGTTTCAAAAAAATTCGCCGCAGGCATAAAATACTATCAGTGTGCACCCACACAGTTCAGTGTCAATTGTATATACCCCCCTTTAGGGGAGAGAATTTCAGCAAATTATGCCCGGTGTAAACAAAGGACTTGTACGACAAGCAATAAATTGAGTAAGGTTTTCTTCCATGGTTGGGTTTAATTTTTCAATGATTAGATACTACTCCTGGTTGAAATTCCATCAATAACGACCCACGAACTCCCGAAATTTTGCGGATAAATATTTCACGTTTTTTTTGTCTGAGGAATCGTGTAAGGCATACATGTACACGCCCCAGACGATGAAAGCTTAAAACGCTTGTAATAAGATAAAATGTTCACGCCACTACAAGGTCACGTAAGGAAAGCCGGGTCACATAAGAAAGGAAAGAAAGTGTCGGAAAAGTCGAGCACACAACTTGTCTGCGGACTGTTTCATCCCGTCGAGTCATTGCTGTGCATACTGCAGTTCCTACCAAAGTGTGCAAGTATTGGGAAGTCAACGTGGCAGAGAAGACAAGTGCCAACAGTTTAACCTTGTAAAATGTGGTGAGCCCTGTTCGATTCCGTGTTATATTCTCCCTCTTTCCCTTGTTTCAAACTTAACCCGCAGCGGTGCCAGGGAGACACAACAATTCCACAACGCGATTTTTAATGCCGTGCACAAAAAGGTTACTTGCTTCTATGCCAGTTTTTCCAACACAGAATGCAAGCATAGTTTGAATTCCGGAAGTTGTCGTTTGTCCTTTTGTCGAGTATTACAAGGACAACTGGCAGGAGCAGTGGTTGACGAACAAACGAATTACAGAGATTGAAACTGTACTCCTATTATAAACTGCAGGGCCTTTCTTGACCTCCCCACGGCAGTCTCTTACCTATTAAGGCCAACTATAACATTGCAGACAACACCAAATCCGATGTGTTGAAAAGACTCTTTAATATATCGCTTTAAACACGGTTTCGTTGTTGTATTCCAGGCATTACATTTGCGTGTGGAGTTACAAAGTATGCGTGTTTTGTGTTAATCCCTTTGTAGATGCCCTTTGGTCACGGACTTAACGCCGACGTCTTAAGTGCCCAACCCATCAAAAGTTTATTTTTCCAAGTCCGAATCGTTGTAGAAGTGTGGTCACAAAGAAAGCTGATACTGTCTCGCCTAGGAAGCTCGCCCGAGAACGTTTGCTCCACGTTGACAGAAGATCGCTGTTTATTCTGTTGTGGCAAGAGAGGCTAAGGTCTCTAATATGGTAGCCTAAAAATGAAGAGTACAGCTCTCTCCGTGGGATTTCTTATCCTTGGAGCAATATTATCACAGTTCACAGAAGCAGAGGGTAGGTGATAATCTGTTTAAACAAATGTTGCAATCCCAGTAGTTTACGTTTGATATCGTTTACAGAGCATAAGTTGAATAACGTAAAGACAAATTCGTCAACGGCCGTTTTAGCCAAAATAAGGAATATTTACGAGGAATATGTGGGTGACCAGAATGAAGTTTTGCATCATCTATTAGTAGAGGGCAAACATGCGATCTGAGCGTTTACTTCGCACAGATCAAATACTGTGGATTTTTAAAAGGCTCCGCTCGTATACAATATTCACTGCGAGTGCAATTACTTAATATTCTTATAACTAATCCAAGCCGAGAAAGGTTTTTTTTCCATTGGGTCACGTCAATTTTGGATAAACCTTGTTTTCTATTAAAACGTGATATCATGACCGGACCTTGGTTGAAGGCGAGTGTTAACAAAACCGTTTACTTGTGGGGTGAAGTAGCAATCCTAACTCTTTTATGTAACAAGTGTTGTTCAAGAATTTTGACCCATACCGGTATCCTCAATAGAAAATGACACCCATGTTAACATTCATGCTGTACTATTTTGTCCATGCGCTCTGTATGGAGCCACGTTCCAGTTATACGTTTCGTCAAAATACGAGTTCTGAGCCGCATATAATGTTTCTGTCTGAGAGCGCGCCCGTATTTCAGAGGGCGTATTTTAATATTATTGTAATCCTCGGGCTCTATACACTTTTAAGTGGTTCATTTTATGAGATATCTACAAACTACTTGAACCATAGCAGTAATGTGATATATCTAGAGAACTCAACTTCCCACCCCCTCCCCACCTCTCTCCTGTCCCTTCCGGTAGACAGTGGACCTCCCACTAGCCAAACTTGTGTGTCGCGTGACTCGCGGTATTCGAATAGCTGCTCGATTGTAAATAAATTTTGTTTACTTATATCTGTTGTTATGATTATTTTAGATTTTAAGACACTTGAAGGAAACGAGCTATCGCTCTTTTAATAATTCCGCACTCGTGTTTTGCTGACTCATAACTGGCCCGCGAATCATATATGGCAGAAGGTTGGGTGTGTCTCACCTCGTGCAATCGGTCGCACGTGATTTCTTTACGTGATATTCTTTACAGGCTTCCTTGATTTGAATATTTTGTATTAAGTCATTCCAGCTGGAGTGAAACATCTTGAGATCAGTCGTAATAGTTATTGTCTTCGAATATAATCCCGAGAAGCGTGAAAAATAGTACATACACTACGGTGAGACACCAAATAAATCGTATCATCGTTATCGTGATCGTTATCGTGATCGGGATCGTGATCGTGATCGTGATCGTGATCGTGATCGTGATCGTGATCGTTATTGTTATTGTTACTGATAAAGCCTAAATACAATTTTGAGGATGTAACATCGTTCTGATTCTGTTTTAATTCTGAAACAGAGACATGCACAGCTCCTGTCGATGTCGCCTTCCTCGTGGACTCCTCGGGAAGCATATCCAGATCAAACTTTAGGAAAGTGACATCCTTTGTGTCTGACCTGGCGTCGAAGTTCAACATAGCCCCGGGAGGTTCCCGGGTGGCTCTTGTTCAGTACAGCACAAGTGCCACCACCCGAATTCAGTTCACGAAATACACAGACTCCGAGTCTTTTGGAACGGCTGTAAAAGCTTTAAGACACGAGCGTGGATTCACACGAATAGATTTAGCTCTTCAAAGGGCATATTTTGACCTTTTTGGCAGAAGAGGAACCGCCCGATTCGGGGTTCCAAGAATCATCTTTCTTTTGACGGACGGGGAACAGACGCCTAATCCTAGAGCCATTCCATTAGATTCTGCTTCAGGTTTGCTCAAGCGCGCTGGTGTACGTATCGTTTCCATTGGAGTAGGAAGACGAGTTAATCGCAAAGAGCTCGAAACAATTGCAAGTAGCCGAGATGACGTGATAATTTCCGATTCATTTGATAAGTTGCTAACAGAGATTGAGCCCTTGACTAAGACCGCTTGTGAAGGCATTGAAGGTAGGTGATACTTCCTGCCTGTATTATTGATCAAAGCCTTGTGGAGCTCAAGAAAGTTGACGTCCAACCCATGTGATCCAATGTTGGAGCTGGGACGCATGGGTTCCTGGATCCTGGTCTAATTTATCTTTCCATGCGTATTACAGATTATTGACAATTATTCTATGAGCGGATATGAGATTGTAAATAGCCAACGACGCGCGTGGAGCTGAGTTGGCTATGACAAGTCTCGTACCCAAGAAGCGCGAATAGATTGTGTTTTTAAGTTTTTATCGAATTCTAAGCGCTTGGAGCCTTGTTAACTGTGGCTCCATTTTATCAAATTAAATCCTTTCTTGAATTTTATATTTTTAACTTTAATTACCAGAGGAATAATAAACGTTTATAGGTGCATCCGTTTATTACATTGCGGGTTCCGCCAGCGGGCAAGATTAGGCCAATTTTGGTTTCTGATTGGCCACCCGAGCGGGCAAGACAAACCTATCTTGCCTGCTCGGGATTTTACGCTTTGTCCCGCGAAACAAACAAAGCAAAATGACAATACAATAACTCTTTTATCGACCGCGCTTGCTCGGTCAAGATGGCTGGATATCGGCCTCGTTCTTTTTAGCGATTTTATTGACCTTGACTACGTCTCGGTCAATAAGTAATGGTAATAGGACTGAGTGGAGTCCAATTCGGTCTGTAATCATACGAGTGATTAACAAAATCGAACTTCCAGCGAAAGCGAAGCAGGATTTCGATTTGTTTGTCACGAGTATGATTACAGACCGACTTAAACGATATGAAGTCTTATTACCAATTAATCATCAAAATTACAATTTCCGAGAAAAGAAGAAAAGCGAAACGCAAGTTATGAAAGAAAATATCATGTCATCATTGAACTGTTCAATAACAAACTGTAGGAGGCTTTAAAAAAAATCACAATCGAGGAAATTGTAATTTTTTATGATTGAAACGCATAAGAGAACTCGGCCAATATGCAGCCATATTGACCTCATGTATGGTCAATAACGCGTATATATATCGATACCGTACGCCGTGGTAAATGTTAGAATGGCACAGTAATATGTGCTGATAGTTGTTGTTTTTTATCGTTACAGTTGTGAAGTGCGACTCTCCTGTCGATATAGTATTTATCGTGGATTCATCCGGAAGTATTTCACGAACAAATTACGTAAGACAGAAGAGTTTCATTAATGCGGTCATACGAAGCTTCAGTATTTCCCCGAGTCAAACTCGGGCCGCGCTGGTGTTGTTCAGTACAGGCGCCTCTGTGCAATTTGGATTCGCTCAGCACACTACATCAGCCGAACTACAGGCGGCAGTTGACGATCTTCGCCACGAGAGAGGATTCACTAGAATCGACAAAGCACTTGAGCTTGCTTCCAGAGATGTCATCCCCTTCTTACGTCCTGCTGTGCCACATATCGCTATGATTATTACAGACGGAACGCAGACACAGCAAAGCGACACTAAAGACCTGAAAGTGGTGTCCGAACCATTAAGGGAAGCTGGTGTCCAAGTTCTGGCCTTGGGCGTTGGCAAGTCAGTCGACCCTAAAGAGCTACGGTTGATGGTAGAGAGAGATGAGGATGTTCTGTTAGCATCGTCGTATAGGGACCTATTGGACAAGATGAATAACATTATCGAGTCCACGTGTAATTTAGCAGGTAACGCTTTGGGGTCGGGGAACCTTACCAGTAGATGTTGTTTTGATGGTCACACCTAACTTTTAATCTCTGATTGGCCGCCTGCGGTGATCAATTAATCGAAAAACACTTCTGACGTCATTGCACATAATTAAACTCAGCAACCTTGACATTTTGAAAAATATGATTGGCTCACTATCTTATGGTATTCAACAATATTCATCTCCTTCGAAGTTAGTAGCGGGCCAGGGGTTCTGAGAGAGCATTGCGCAATTTAGGTTGCTTCATTGGTCATTACTAAAACAATTATCCTCCTCAATCTTGCTGAAAAGTTACTTTAGAAATATTTACCTAGTTACCTTTAAGCTTGATAGATATTCTGCCAACATTCCCCTCGATTTCAGAGGTGTAAGTAATGTAAATAGCCTTATTATACGACTAAGACAACTCAGAGGGCCAATAACTAAAATCAACAATTCAGATTTGTGGTCCCGCGGGGTCAATATTTTACCAGTATCGAACCGAGTAATGTCCCGAAAGATCCCGCGAAATTTAAGGACGTATTTTTGTCTTTCAAATCAAGCTGGCAGAACGTCTGAACGTTTTTGTCAACAATCAATGAAAATCTCCTAAATGGATAGCTAGAAAGATAAAATCCACTTCAATACCTTTTTTAATCTTAGAATACAAACATTTTCAGCACATCTTCGGGCTCACATTTTTTCCAGTACATAGAGTCCAGTCGTGTAATAAATCTCTTATTAATCAAGCTTGCACGGGTCCGTACGAGGAGATTATCGGCCCTCGGTCCGTACTGTGAAGACCTAGGGCTGATATTCTCCCAGTAAGGCCCTCACACTTGGTTGATTAGATATATTTATTATATCTCTCAGTTAGTACGCGCTGCGATTGGTCAATTTAGCGGGCTGTACTTCACTGTACGGCCCGCCAAATTCAAAAGTTTGTTTTGGTCGCCAAAAGGTCTCCAGAGATATAATAAATATCTTACAAACCTCGTTTTCTCGGTCCGTACTGTAAGTTACGGATCCTCGTTTTTTTCCGCTCGAATTTATGGCCCACGTCCTTCGGTCTGTAACTTACAATACGGACCTGAGACTCGGTTAGTGAGAGGTATTTATTTTGCACTGTTAATCTTCCAAGCAGACACTTTGGCCTTTCCATAAGATTGGTGAATGTACTGCCGTTAGTTTTATATGGCAGTAAAATAGTGCAATTATTACTGATGTAGTGTGACATAAAGACGAAAATATGAGGTGAACACGAAACGATATTTCAATTCAATCTTTGTCTCTGTGGAGTCATCAGTAGGACTCTCTTTGCTATTCCCTTTCAGAACCCGAACCTTGTGACAGTCCGGTGGATGTTGCATTTATTGTACCCTCCGGAAAAATGGGAAGACAGAACTTCATCAGAGAAAAAGCTGCGGTCAAAATTATTGCAAAAAGTTTCGGATTTTCCTCATCGGGAAGCCGTGCTTCGATTGTATCATACAGCGCTGGCTCGACGTCGATAATCGCCGACTTTAACACACATTCCACAACAACTGACTTCCATGCTGCAGTAGACGCACTAGGGTACAACCTGGAAGCAGGGGGGTTTGAAGCAGCGTTACGACTTGCCTCAGAAAATCTATTTCCTAGTGCAAGAAGTGGCGTTGCTAAGATCGCTGTGGTTTTTCTTGACGGAGCACAGATGACAGGACCTCAATCCGCAAAACTAGAAACCGCATTCCTGTCCCTAAAGCAAGCTGGTGCACGTGTCATGGTCGTGGGTGTCGGCTCGGGCGTTGATTATGCGTCTTTGCGGCCATTCGTGCAAAATGACCAAGACATAATTATTTTTAAGACCTATATTGCCCTGCTGAAAGAATCTGTAAAGATAGCAAAGAAGACCTGTGAAGCTGCAGGTGAGTTGGTTTACTCATTTAAAAGAAACGACGTTGAACCGATGCAAACAAATACAGGCACTACACAAATGGCTCATTGATGATAACCGAGAGAACCAAAGCGGACCAATAACCATAGAGTATTGATAGCAAAAACCATTACTGTTACGGAGACAAAAATACCACAATCTAACAATACATAACTTAATTGACTCTGAAGTTGCCTTACACTCTGGTTTTGCAATCGTTAGCCATCGTGAACGTGAGGAACAGTTTTCAGAACTACCTGCGCCCTGACGATCGAACTCTACAAACAACTACTAAATCGAAAAAAAGCAGGTTTGGTTAAAAATGCAGATGTTACCTACGCAGTTACAGGACTCGAATTAACCTGTGGGTAGACGTTTTGTGGGTAGATGCTCTTTTCGGAGAAACTGAGAATTGAGAAATGAAAATGCCGACGTTAGCGATTGTCGCGTTCCCAGTACCACGAACACGGGGTGTAGAGTACTGGAGTTCGCCAGTTCAACCTCAGTGAAGTATGAGACGATCAGCAAGACTTAACGCGTTTATTAGGGTCATGCTAATCGTCTCATACTTCACTGAGGTTGAACTGGCGAACTCCAGTACTCTACACCCCGTGTTCGTGGTACTGGGAACGCGACAGTAAAAAGTCTGATCTTGACTCCGGGGTTAAGAAAATGTTGCTCCGTGAATTAAACTAAACTAAAAACTCCGACTACTCCGTGAAACTCCTTACGGTTTGAGTAACTCCTCGCAACTGACTAACGTGTCCTTCGGAAAATAGTAATAACATGCTTTTTGACGTAAACTAAATAAAAAACAAAGAAAGCTCTATGTGGTAGCTGAAAAGAACGGATGTCCGGTAATCATATGAAAGAAGAAAACAAAGGCACAAACAGGAACGAACAAAGAGTTACTTAGGACTACAAAAAAAATCATTGTTCGTGTCTCGAACGTGACACTCCTCGCCCAAGGATTTCTAATCCTTGCTCCATTTAAGTTTTCCACTTCTCCTCTGATTGGGCGCGTCACGGGGTACTTGTCTGAGGACAGGGTAGATGGTTATCAGCTGGGGCATGCACGAGTAAGACCAGCTCCTTGATCGGACGTAGAAATGTTTTCTTTTTGCCCTCTCTAAACATCTCCACTTGGGCCTTTCTGACATAGCCGTCCTCGCTCTTAATAGCCTCCGCTACTCTACCTATGGGCCAGTCATTGCGATGGGCTCCCTGCTCTTTGACGAGGACTACATCACCAGCATTAAGGTTCCGCTTTGGCTCCTCCCACTTGGGTCTGGTCTGCAGAGCTTGTAAATACTCGCGTCTCCACCTTATCCAGAATTGATCTGCAAGATACTGGATACGCCTCCAGCGACGGCGAGCATAGAGATCAGTTGGAACGAAGTTTCCAGGCGGGGGACCAAGCGGACGTGTCTTCAGTGTTAGGAGCATAGAAGGTGAGAGTGGTTGCGGTTCGTCTACATCGGATGGCACAGCAGCTATGGGGCGTGCGTTGACAATTCCGGTCACTTCTGCCATTAGTGTAACGAGCAGCTCATGTGTCAGCTGAGCACTTCCAAGTTCAGCTAACATGGCGTCCAGGACGCGGCGGATCGTACCTATTTGACGTTCCCATGCGCCACCAAAGTGCGAAGCGTGTGGCGGGTTGAACAGCCATTCACATCCTTGTTCACGGACGTATCTCTCCACTTTGTTGTGGTCCATTTCTCTCATTGCGTCATCTAGCTCTGATTTCGCTCCAACGAAATTTGTCCCACGGTCACACCTGAGTAAGCTTGCGGGACCGCGGAGTGCGAAGAATCTCCTCAGTGCGCAAATGAAGGAGCTCGTATCCATGGACTCCAGGACTTCTATGTGCACGGCTCTGCTGTAAAGACAAGTGAAAACGAGCCCCCAACGCTTTGCGTTTGCCAACCCTCCCCGCGTCTTTCTTGTGTGGACCGTCCAGGGTCCGAAGACATCGAAACCAACGTTGGTAAATGGCGGAGTGGCTTCTATTCTGTCAGGCGGTAGGTCGGCCATACGCTGTTCCAGGACTGGCCCTCTCAGCTTTTTACAGATCACGCACTTGCCTAACTCTCTTGCAATGGTTTGATGACCTCCAATGAGCCAGTAGCCAGCTTGACGGATGGCTCCTCGAGTTATGTGACGTCCCTGGTGGTGGACTCTCTCGTGGTAGTGATGAACTAGTAGGTTAGTGACGTGGTGGTTTTTAGGCAGGAACACGGGATGTTTCTCTGCTTGCTCCAGTTTTGCGCGTCGCAAACGACCACCCACGCGTAGTATACCATTGTTGTCGATAAAGGGGTCCAGGCGATGCAGGGAAGATCTCTTTAGGGTTTGTTTCCTTTCTCTCCGACTGGCAAGATTTTCCGTCTCCTGACTGAGGTCAATAGAATTATGTAACTCTATCTCTTCCCCAAAGGTCTCTGCCTGGACGGCCTGAACTATGACTGTCGTGGCTTGCTGAAGCTCCATTGCTGTGGGGTTGCGCAGCCGTGATTCGTTCATCGTCGTTACTGGTTTTCGCTCCCTTCTTTCCTTGACTTTGCTTTGTTTAAACTCCTTGACTAGAACGATAAGGTTTGCAATAGCGCGCTGCAGTGAGGAAAAGCTTGAGAAACGCGAGAATCTCTCAGCCCCGAGGCCATGACGTTTTTTGGCCTGTGTGTTTAACGCGAAGACCTCCTTGCGAACTTCGGGGTCGTCTTCATTTATTGGGATCTTCTCTTGTTCTTCCTTCGTCGAACCTGTGTCTTCTTGTAAGGAGCGTGGACCCGTGAGCCACTCTGAAGACGCAAGATTTTGTGCGCTTAGACAACGTGTAGCGAGATCTGCGGGGTTCTCATTAGTGTCCACGTACCTCCATTGACTGGGGCTGGAGATCTTGCGAATAAGCTGGACGCGGTTTGCAACATAAACGTAAAATCTCCGGCTCTCGTTTTGAATATAACCGAGGACGACTTTCGAATCCGTGTAGAAGGTGACACTATCGATCTGCATGTCAATTTCTTTGACGACTTTCGCTCCTGCTTGCGCACCCAGAACAGCAGCACATAGCTCCAGACGGGGAATACTTGTGGTCTGTAAGGGGGCCACTCTAGACTGGCCTAAAAGTAGCGCTGTGCAGACGTTTCCCTTGTTGTCGACTTGACGCAGATAGACTGCGGTTCCAATTGCGTCCTCGCTCGCATCTGAGAACGCGTGAATCTCTCTCCGAACAGCAGTACCGAAGTCGACTGAGCGATAGCAGCGGGGAACTGACACTTTCTCCAATTCCTCAAGAGAGGCTCTCCATCGTTGCCATTTTGTTAGAAGCGCGTCTGGTAAGGGGTCGTCCCACCCCAATGGTCTGTTGTTTGTCTTCTTCCCCATGGCTACTAGGCGTTGCAGTAGCAACCTCCCTTCCAACAACACCGGTACTGCAAGGCCTAGAGGGTCGTAGATAGAGTTCACGATCGAAAGAACTCCTCTCCGTGTAAAAGGCTTGTTGGGTGGGGAAACTTGGAAGGTGAAGGAATCTTTCTCAAGATTCCAGTAGACTCCGAGGGAGCGCTGTGCTGGCAAGCTGTCTCGGTGTAAATCCAGGTCGCGTACTCCCTTCCCCCTTTCTTCCACTGGAAAGGCTTCCATTACTTCAACGGAATTGGACACAATCTTGTGAAGCCTTAGGTTTGCTGTAGCCAGCATCGCTTGTGTCGTGGTGATAAGTGCAATGGCTCGTTTAGCTGTAGGTAGCGACGTTAGCCCGTCATCGACATAGAAGTTGCGGTGAACAAATCGAGCGGCTTCTCCACCGAATTTCTCCTCGCCGTCAGTCGCCGTTTTTCTGAGGCCAAACGTAGCTACGGCCGGGCTGGGACCATTACCAAAAAGGTGCACGTTCATCCGGTACTCCACTATAAGCTTCCCAGGTGTGTTGTCTTTGAACCAGAGAAAGCGTAAGAAGTCCCTGTGGCCGGGGTCCACGTGAAAGGAGTGGAACATCTGTTCGATGTCGCACATTACAGCCGTTCTCTCCTTTCTGAAACGAATCAAGACTCCCACGAGGCTGTTCATCAGGTCCGGACCGGAAAGCAGCTCTTTATTGAGGGATACTCCTCCGAGTTCGGCGGATGAGTCGAACACCACTCGTATTTGAGTCGGCTTCTTCGGGTGATAAACTCCGAAGTGCGGTAGATACCATACCCTGCCGGACTGGGACTTGGTAACCTCCTCCGATGGGACAGGGGATGCGTGACCGTTATCTAGGACTTTCTGCATGAATTCCAGATAGTCTTTCTCCATTTGTGGTTTCTTTCTCAGTGTCCTGATAAGACCATTCAAGCGATTGACTGCCTGACTTCGGTTGTTTGGCATCTTGACGTCCTTGCGACGAAAAGGGAGTGGCATTTCCCAGTTTCCGCTGTCGTTCTTGTGTATGCCGGTCTTCATTATTTCGATGAACTTTCGATCTTCACAGGAAAGGCTGACGTCGTTATCCTCTCGTGTGGTACGGAAGACATCGTTCTCCGAAACTCCTCGTTCCGTGAAGCTCTCCTTGATTCTAAAGTGGTTGGGGCACGGTACGAACTCGTAGCGCTCTGGTTCCATCGGTGTCGCCCAGGGTTCTCCGTTATTGGCCGAGAGGAGACTGGTGCGACAAGCGAGCACGTGTGCTGGGCCTCCAACGATGTCAAGGCACACCTGTCCGATTATCGTCCATCCGAGAGAAAGCCTTTGTGCCCAGGGGGCTCCTTTGGGTCCGTTTTTGGACTCGCGAACCTTGAGCAGTTCCGGAGCGTCTCTTCCGAGGAGCAGATGTACGTCTGCGTTTGGGTCCAGGGGTGGGATTTCGTCGGCGATCGCCTGAAGATGTGGAAACCTCATCGCCATCTCAGGTGTTGGGATCTCGCGTTTATCGTGAGGGATGCTGTCACACTCAATGAGGGTGGGCAGATCTGACGCCACTCCGTTAAGGGATCGTATGGTTACACCTGTCACTCGCCGTCCGTATTTGAGCTCCTTCTCGCCACTACACGTTGTTAGGTAGTATTTCTCTTCCTGGCCGACTGCTCCCAGTTCGTCGGCTAGTTCACTGCTAATCAGGGATGAGTTGCTTTGATCGTCAATGATAGCGTAAATACGATGAAAAACATTCGGCTTCTCCATGTTATTCACATCGACCAATAGCAATTTGCTGCAGGATACACCACCCTCGATAGGTCTACATGCGAGTGTGCACTTAGTGTCTACGGTTTCTGCGCTAGCCACGGTTCTCTCCGGCCTTTCCCTATGGAGGAGTGCGCTGTGGCGATTATCTTTGCATATGCTGCACTCTACTTTTCGCGTACAGTTACTGGCCCTGTGGCCTTCGGACAGGCAGCGGTAGCAGAGTCCGGCTTTAAGAATTCAGTCGGTTTTCTCTTCTAAGGTCTTGGCGCCGAAGGCCTTACACTCCTCTAAACTATGACCGTCTCGTTCGTGAAATGGACACCGTTTAGTCTCCTCGCTTTTTTGGCGAAACTCCGGTTTGACACTTGCCGGCCGTGCGTTTGTTTTAAGCGTTCTCCTGCTTTGAACTCTCCGATTGGGTGAGGTTGGCGCCCTGATAGAGGTGAGCATGGTGCCTGCGAGAATATTCGGGTTGTTTTTAATCCTTGAATGCCTTTGAATTACTGAGGAAAATATCTGGAAGCCGGGATAGTCGTCCCCATTTTTCTCCGAGTACTTGGCGACTTCCTTCTCCCATTTCCCGCGTAACGAAGGGGGCAATTTCTCCGCAATCGGCTGAATTGTATTTGGGAAGTTCAGGCAGGCGAGACCGGGCAAGTAAGTCAATTGGCTTTCGACATCGGCGCAAAGATCGGCAAATTCTTGCAGCTTAGCATTTTCATTTTCGCTGAAGGTGGCGGTTCCGTTCATACGCTTCAACAGTTCCTTAGTTATTACGGCCGCGCTGCCGAAACGTCTTTCCAACTCCCCCCATAAACTGTTCAGCAACGCGCTGGGGTCGCCCTGTTTCCGTTTCCGGTAATTGTCAACCAATTTTTGAGCTTCTCCGCTGGTGAAACTGCGCAGATAATTTATTTCTTGGACGGGCGAAACGTCAACATCCCTGACCATTGCTTTGAAGGCTGCTTTCCACGGGTGAAAGAGCGTAGGGTCTCCGCTGAAAGTGTCGGGGTGACATTTAGGAAGATTTTGTTTGGCCAATCCTGTAACTATCTGTTGATTTGCAGAGGTTAATGTTTCAATAAGCTGACTTCCGGTTATGTTAATTGGGGTTGACGTGACAAACGACTGTGGATGTATACGCTGGGAATTTTCCCCATAGTTCCCCTGCTGGTTTGTGGTCGCACAAGATTTTGTTGGTGGAATTTTAGAAGTTCTCCTAAGAAGGGTGTTTTCTTGTCTTTTGGGGTCTCGCGTAAGAGGGGTGCTTTGCTCTGCCGAGTTGCGTTTGGGCTCAGGAATTTCCGGTGGTGAGGACAAATGGACCCATGTGGATGTTCTTTCATCGCTTTTAGTTTTGGGGATCCCGGCAATTTCTAGTTTTTCTCCAGTTTCCTCCGCATCTAGTGCTTGTTCGATCGCTCTGAGTTTCGCGTCTGCGATTGCGACTTTCTTATTCGCGGCGATAATTGCCAGTTCTTTTTCGTGCTCCGCGCGTTCTTGCTCACGCGTCCGCTCAATTTCCGCTTCGCGTTTTCTGCGCTCGTGTTCTTTTTCGGCGATCATTCTCTCGAACTCTGCGCTTTCCCGTGCCGCTGCTGCTTCGGCGAGCGCTCTCACTCTGGCTGCGCTGCTCGTTGTGGACGAGCCTACTGAAGATTTACTACGGCGCGAGCGACGAGATGAACGCGAGCTTGTCTCCAACAATTTGTCGGATTGTCTACCTTTTATTTCTTGTATTAACTTTATAGCTCGGTCGAGGGTTAGGCCCTCTTCCTCTAGAAGAACGTCTACGTCTCCAAAATAACCGTGCTTGTCTTGCTCTAAAAGACTCATTAATTCTTGAAGTTTTATCGTAAATTCTTCAGAGACTCCTTCGAGGTCACGCAAGATTCTACCGAGATCCGATCCTTCTTTCAGTTCCTCAGTTGATCGGATAACGTCTTTGAGCATCTTATGCAAGACATTTAATTCACGACGTTTCTGACCAGTTTCGTTTTCTAACGCTTTTCTAGAGAGAGTTCTAACTCGTCTACCGGGACTCCGAGTTACTGTTCCTTGGTGTACTGAGGCCTCCAATTTGTTTGGCGTATCGGCTTCTTCGCCACTCATTTTCGGCGCTGTTAGCTCTACTGTTTACGGCTTACCTCAATCTGTCCTTGGTCAGACTTTTTACTGTCGCGTTCCCAGTACCACAAACACGGGGTGTAGAGTACTGGAGTTCGCCAGTTCAACCTCAGTGAAGTACGAGACGATCAGCATGCTAATCGGACTATATACAACACTCGCGGTAAAAACTAAAAGAGAAACAGTAATTGTTTGAGCTAAAGAAACGAAAAATTAGGGAAGGAATGCCGTAGGACAAAATAAAACATACAGGATACATTGTTAGCGTGACTTACGTCTTTACGTTTCCTGAATTGCCATATGGCAAGTTTAACAGAGATATGCTGCTTCTTAAAAGAAAGTCGGAATTTGTTTACCATGCACCCTTGGGACTAAGCAGTAGGTAGAAGAAGCACATAATATCTTATAATAATAATAATAATAATAATAATAATAATAATAATAATAATAATATACTCCATTTCTATAGCGCATATTCTATATTAATAATCATATGCGCATTACAATCAAACCAATAGACCATGACACCGGGAACACGCCCTACTCTTTTTCGAACAGTGCCATGGATTCTTTTACGTCCCACATTACAGATAGAGTTGTGAGACGGGGCCTACGGTTTATCGTCCTTATCCGAGAAGACTAGAAAGTCTAACCATTTGCAGATGCCATTACAAAGGCAGCACTTTCTACTCAATTATTTTAAGACCATGAGTCTTGGTCCGGCCGGGGTTTTGAACCCGCGACCCCCCGCACAGTAGTCCAGTGCTCTACCAACTGAGCTAACTGGTCGGCGGTTATGTTGTCGTTTTAACAAAATCCTGTCTTTTTCTCAGTTCCACCACCGTGCAAGTTCCCCGTTGACATAACATTTCTGCTTGATTTGTCTGGCAACGTTGACTCCAAGGACTTTGAGAAACACAAAAACTTCGTTAAAGTTGTGGCGAAAAGTGTTGGAAAAAACTCTAGTTCTGCAGTCGTGGCTTACAACGATTCAGCGTACGTAACGGCGCCTTTAATTAACCACGCGAACAACAAAGAGTTCGAAAAAGCTGTTGATGGTCTATTGCACGAGGATGACTTCAAAGGAATACCGCCATTAGACAAAGCTCTGGAACTAGCTACCAATAACGTGTTTTCCAAAGCGCGACCTGGTGTTGCAAAAATCGTTCTAGTGCTGAATAATGATGGCCAACTGCCAGACGCGTCTAAACTCTACCCATCCGTTGAAGCTGTGAGAAAAGCAGGCATACGCGTTTTTGCTATTGGTACTGGTGAAAACCGACAGTCTCCAAAGCTTCGTGATTTAGTAGAGAACGACGAAGACCTCCGACGAGCTGGAAGTCCCAAAGACATATTCTTACAACTACGAAGTATAACCAGTGATCTATGCAAAGCAGCAGGTAAGAAACGCTGGGCTTTTCCGGAAGCTTTCTACATCATATTTTCATTTTCAAAATGCAGACGGTTTCTGTCGTTTTTTCAACGTTACATTGTTAGGGATATATCGCTGACTGAGATATATCGCTGGCTCGTTACTTTTGCTCGCTGGCTTGTTGCTTTTGCTCGCTGGCTCATTGAAATCTCATCGGCCATTTTGAAAAGCACGAGGCATGGAGGACTGTCAAGAGAAAGATTATAGCTTTTTGTTCCCCAACCTTTACGATGCACTAGTTTATGAGTGAAAATCTAAGAGTGAATATTTGGAGAGACAAATTTATGAGCGATCACGTAAGAGTGAACCTTCCATCGTGAAACTTATCGAGAATAAGTGCGACTTATCAAAGCTATCTACATTGAGTGAACCTTCCATCGTGAGAGGTGCGAGAGGTTAACTATATCTATGCAATCCCGTGTCCCACTGGGCCCCGGTAAGTTCCACGTAGTGGTTCTCGTTGCAACTAACTTCATACATTTGGTGAATTTGGTCAAAATAGTTGCTCCATCATTGGTCACTGTGACATCCCCAATATCGTCAACAAGCATTTTGTCCAAACCAACTGGGCCAAGTGAACTCTTCACGATATTCGCTACAGCAGTGACAGTAAGGTGAATTTATAGAAACATCGAGATAGTTCAGTATTGGTCGTAGGCGTATACGGGCTGACGAGAAAAGTGGCCTGCAGCTCTTCCCAAATTTGGGCAACTTAGATTTTTGGGCATCAAGAGAAATTTGGGCAACTTAGATTTTTGGGCATCAAGAGAAATTTGGGCAACTTAGATTTTTGGGCATCAAGAGAAATTTGGGCAACTTAGATTTTTGGGCATCAAGAGAAATTTGGGCAACTTAGATTTTTGGGCATCAAGAGAAATTTGGGCAACTTAGATTTTTGGGCATCAAGAGAAATTTGGGCAACTTAGATTTTTGGGCATCAAGAGAAATTTGGGCAACTTAGATTTTTGGGCATCAAGAGAAATTTGGGCAACTTAGATTTTTGGGCATCAAGAGAAATTTGGGCAAAGGCAATTTTTGAAGAAGTTTGCATGTGTGTGTGTGTGTGTTTTCGAACATTGATATTTTCTTTTAAGGTGTTTTATGATAGTTTCACATGTAAGAATATTTTCACTTTATATGTAGGCCTATGTTAGTGCATCATTTTTTGGGCAACTTGAGAGAATTTTTGGGCAAATGGTTCACCGCCCACCCTAACAAAAAAAATTGCCCGAACGCCCGTGATATTGGTGAAACATACTCTGATAAAGTCTGCATTAGAGATACTCTTTGCTCTGTAGTCATAAAAGAATAGAACCAGAAATTGAAAAGACTAATTATAATGGATATGGGCGAGAGAAATTAAAGATCACATACAGTGATACGAATCTCTGATCATGTTAGTAATCATTAAGGCACATGGCATTTTGTTAAATATTAAAGCCAGATGAACCTTAATACTTCTAATTCCACGTGCCCCAAAAATTATCCAGTAAAGAAAATCTCCTTCTTGTTCCAGAACCGAAACGTTGCGCTGCACCGGTTGATATTGCATTTGTCATGGATTCCTCTGGTAGCATTGGAGGTTTAAACTACGGAAAAAAGAAGGCCTTCGTCAAAGCTGTCGCAGAGAGTTTCGGAATATCACCGAGTGATTCTCGAGCAGCAGTAGTCTTATACAGCAACGCGGCATCGGTTAAAGCTCACTTTGACGACTACCCTTCCACTGAAGCGTTTCAAGATGCAGTTGATGCTTTGCCGTACGAAAGGGGACAGACAAGGATAGATAAGGCTCTTGAAGTGACAGCATCAAAAGTATTCACAAGAGCTCGACCCGACATCCCCAAAATTGCAATTATCCTGACCGACGGAAGGCAGACACCAGCTGAGGGTGCGAAAGACTTGCAGACGGCCTCAGAGCCCTTAAGGAATTCGGGTGTTCACGTTTTGACGGTTGGCATTGGACCTAATGTCGATGCTCAAGAACTGCGATTGATGACCACAAGGGATGAAGACGTCATCCTTGCCGTATCGTTTGACGACTTGCTGTCAAAAGTTGCAGTCCTATCGCAGAGCGCCTGCGATGCAGCAGGTAAGCAGACTAATATGTGGCTGTTAGCAAAACGTTTGTTGAAAAGGTTACTAAGAAGTGAAGTCTACTTCCCTTTCCTTCCGTTCACCCCCACCCCCTAGGCCCATCGTGCAGAATGCCTATTGTTCTTCATCGCGCAGAATACCTATTGCAGTGCCGTCAAAATTATAGAGCAGTAAAATTAGCGGTCAAGCGTGACTCGAATGGTTCTCATTGGTCAAAGATTACGGGCGTTTTCTTCCACAGGGAATACTGCTTGGTTCATTAACTTGTCAGGGCCGGGCGGAGCTAAGAAACAAAGACCTTGCAAGTTATTGTTTGCGCTATTGTTTCTCATCACTTCGAGCGTGTGTTACAAGCCGTGATCATTTCTGTTGTTGATCTATATCAACATATCACTTCCACCGCAAGGTAATACATTCATGTCCTATATTTTGGAGGCGTTCTTCCAGTCCTGTTTGAGTTTTCAATCGATAATTACACGAAGACGTTTGCAGCAAAAAATCTTATACTTCTACACGTTGTTTCTTACTTGATGCTTTGTTTACATGAATTTTTTCAGCAATTTATCTTGAAAAGCAGAAGAGTTGCAATGCTTTAAATGTTTGGTGTATATAGGACATGAATGTATTACCCACCGCAAAATGCCTGTTTTATGATTTCCAGCTAACGATTCGCTTATTCAAGTTTTGGTTCACATTTTCAGCAAATGTCGCTCATCACAACGATCGTTGTGATGAAGTTATTTTTACGATCGCTGCGTGCAAGCGTCAAAGTCCTTGCATCTGGTCTTACAAAGTTGGAAAACTTTAAATTGCCACTCGCTTATCTTTGTTAATTGCAAAGTTACCGTTCGCTAGAATAGATTCGTGTTGTTCGTAATATTAGCGAAAATCTTGAAATATACCAAAGATTATTTGACGTTCACTGCACTCGCTTGTGATATCACTGGCCGTTTTTACCTCATGGTATGTACGTCATACCATGAGGTATAGTGATGGTTGGATTGGTCACTCCATTCCCGTTAGACAATTAATTTATGCATTAAATCCGCATTAAATGTGAATGAAACAGGTTCTCCCCTGTCTCCCCTACTAGGCTTGGTTTTGTCCACAAAGTCGTGAAATTGTTTTATGTCCACATATGTGGGGGGAGGGGGTGAGACAAAGTGGCAGCACATGTTTACAAAATGGCGTCTGTTATGTCAAGCCCGACTCAAAGATTGTCAAGGCGGGTTTTTGTTCCTTTCGCCCCATCTTTGATCAAAATACACTATTGAAGATCTCGCGAACGAGCAGGAATTGTGTTCAAGAATGCTCGAGGGGAAAGAAATGGGTTTTAAAGTCTTAAAAGTGGCGATGTCTCCAATTTGGACGACCAGTAATCGATCAGTCGTAGCAAGAGTGCACAAAACGAACTATTCGGAATGAACGCTTTATCGTCTGGGGAAAGAACAGCACGTCGTGGAATAATTACCACATACCATGAGGTAGCTCGAAGGAGCCTTTGATTTTACTAGGGGACGCATTATCCGTCTGGACGAACTTGGGCAAACAATCGTAGTTCGTCTGGTTATGCGTCTCTAGTATAAAGACGGGCACACGACGCATTATGCGTCCAGACGAACAACCTTTAGTACTGCGTCGTTCAAGACGTGTTACGAAGGGTTCTTCGTCTAGACGCATAATGCATGCTTGTTTATATTTTAAATTTATATATCATATACTTAATTTTTATCTTGCATTTTAAATTATCATGATATCTTGTATTTTTTACGTCCAGGGGCCCGTTTCTCGAAAGCTCCCGTAAATTCCGGGCCCGATAACTTACCGGGACGGTTAACGGGAAACTTTACCGGGCACGGAATAGTGTTTCTCGAAGCATCCGTAAACTTTCCCGGTACTTACCGGACCCGATAAAATAGTGGGTTATTACCAATCTCTAAATCTGAATGTCTCTCTAATCACTAACTTGACATTTAGCTACAAACACTTATTTCAGCAAGTTGTACTGATACGAATTTTCCTTAACTAGGAGTAGAAAATGTTGGAAAGAAGGAAGGATCTTATGGAGTGAAAGCTATAGATCAACTGGCGTGATTAGAGAGTTTAAGATCTCCGAAGGCGACGGTAGACGAAAACGTCACTCCAAAATATAACTTGTCTCTATCATAAGTCTTTCGCGATTATTCAGTCTCGTTCACGTCCTTCAAAATAGGCGAAGTATCTTAAAAATAAACTGGTACGAGTGGTTTCAGAATGAAAATAGAGAATGAAATATTCTCTGTTACATGCTTACGTTGTCATCAAAACCTCACATTTGGTGTTTTCACGTCGTTCTTATGCAAAGGACCGCTAATATAGTTGCTAAAATCCGTGCAGCACGTGCAGTACGATTATTTATACTCTTCTAACCAATGATATTATTGTTTTGTGGGGTTGCCGTAGTCGTAGCCGTCGTCGTTTCTTAAACTCCCTATTCACTCGTTTTCTCCGGGCGGGAAACAACAAGCGCAATTTTCAAAGATCCTTAATTGACTGTTCTAGCATAAAGCAATTTAAGATCAAGAGAAATGCGACTGAAACAATTGTGTGATTAGGGAGAATAATTTTAAAACTCTTTATTCTCGTTATCTATCGTGAGTACAGTACGCTTCGTGTTTGTGCACCGCGCATAATGCGACTCTTTTCCCGATCGCTCTTTTATGTAATTACTTTTATCTGTAGAATGTCTGTTTTCTTGTTCCCTCCTCCTTCCCAAAAAGGTAAAAAAAGTCCACAATTAACGCACAGGAAACAGGTTTGCCTTGCAGTAGGATCAGGTTTGCGTGACGAGAACCATTATTTACACAAAGAAGTCATTTGGAAGTCATAACGCGCGGCGAGTGATCAGCGTTTTATGTATTCACTGATTTTTTCCGCTATTTGTTGGTTTTAAAAAACAATAAGATAGAACCTCACATTTGTATAGCGCTTCCATGCAAATGCATTCCAACTGTAAAAAATAAAACAACAAATATTTAACTACGTTTCCGAAGCCATTGGGCAGCTTCTCGTCGCGTTTCTTTCCAATTCCTCCTTCAGTTCCTCAACGAGCTACTCTATTCTTGCTCGAGAGAGCCGAAATTGTTCAATGACCTCGCAGTCAGCCATATCGGCTAGAAAGGGGCGTCTTTGATAAGACCGTGGTCTTCGCGCTAAACAAAAAAGTCCGCCTCTGGCCGCCATTTTGTTAGTTTTGCATCATTTGCGACTTCCCGGTAACTTTACGGGAGGTCACGACCTGCCGTAAATTACCGGGCAAGTTACCGGACAAATTAACGGGATCTAAAAAAAACGGGAGCTTCGAGAAACACCTGAAAAGTTTACGGGGACTTACCGGGTGACTTACCGGGCCCGATAATTTACCGGGTCTTTCGAGAAACGGGCCCCAGGGCCCCTCTGGATATCAGCCTCGCTGCTGAATGGGCCTCCCTGACTAAATAAAGATTACCTTCTTACTTACTTACTCACCTACTTACTTACTAGCCTGCATTGTCTGACGAGGTTGACATCCTTAAAACCTGGTTGACACTTGTGAGATAAGCACAAGCGTAAGTAGAAGGATGTTCACACTAGCGACGTACTCGTGTGAATTGCGAGTCACAAGAGTGTAGAAACAAGATGGCGGAGGAACCGCTTATGCTTGTGATTATTTCACGCCCATTCCCACTTTTAAAATAGGCATAACGCAAGCACAAGAAAAAGACAAATGTTTCTTTTTCGTGTGCTTATGCTTGTGCTTATTTCACAGGCTAATGAAAAACTTTGAAATCTCCAGAAATTGTAACTTCTCTTACAGCATGCTTCCCGAATAAGTCGTCGTGTCGTCGCCAGTCCGCATCCCAGGAAAAGTTTAAGATTCTCGGAAGAAGTACCAGTGACTTGTAAACCTAACATTTTTTTATAAATGTTAGCGTACTCTCTACTCAATCTAAATGAGAAATGCAAAGGCATAGCCAGCATGACCAATCTTAACAGTTTTTCTTAACCAATTTAATTTGGAAGGATGGGCTGCTTTAAACATCTTTCAAATCAATGTTTCCTAACTTCGTTGTTCTCCATCTAGCTCCTCCGCCCTGTGAGAATCAATTAGACTTGGCCTTTATTATGGATTCTTCGGGCAGTATCGGGAGTACGAACTACGGAAAAGAGAAAGACTTTGTCAAACTAGTCGCGAGCAGTTTTGACATTTCGGCAAACAAAAGTCGGTTGGGTCTGATTCTATACAGCAGTTCCGCGTCAGTAAGGGTCCGACTTGGGCAGTACGGCAATGACAAAGATTTCCAGAAAGCTGTGGATAATTTACCTTACGAACGAGGCGAGACACGAATTGATAAGGCGTTGGATCTAGCAAGTTCAGACATGTTCCAAAAAGCGAGGCCATGGCTGCCCAAAGTAGCTTTATTATTGACTGATGGAATGCAAACGCCTGCACGAGACGCTAAGGCCCTGAGAGAGGCGTCCGAGCCTTTGAGGAAAGTTGGCGTGCGAGTGATAGCCATAGGAATAGGTTCCGCTGTTAGTGGTCAAGAACTGCGTTCACTAACAGAAAGAGACGAGGATGTAATTTTAGCGAAGTCTTTTGATGATCTCTTGTTGAAAATGTTCAGCTTGAGTAAGCGTGTCTGCAAAGCAGCAGGTAGGTTCTTACCTGTAACTTTGAGTTTGCTTTCGCTAGACAGTCTCTAGTTTTATTTTCTACCGAAAATTGACCTCAGTTGAGTTTTTGTTTCTAGGAGATACATATTCACGGCTAACTCTTCGTCCCAAATATGTTTTAGTCACTATCATCACAATCACACTCATCATAATTATTGTTATCTTATCACAATCATAAGTTATGTCTGCCCATGGCAGTGGCCACGACAAACCCGATTCTTTGCTATGTTTGGTTGCCCCAGTTGGTAAATTTTGCCCGCATTACTCACAGACATTCCATTTTCCAAGATTTATTTTATTGTAACAATAACACGGTTACATAGTTAATATGGATTATTAGAAGCAAAGAAGGCGTGTTTTCCGACTTACTCAAGAAAATTGAAGACCGGGTTTAATTTATCCAATGAAGAACTGAAACAAGTATTTTTTTTGCCTCATTCTGTTGCTTTTGAACCTTACGTTAAAGCCTTTCAATACAAAATACTTAATAATATACTATTTACAAACTCGAAGTTGTTTAGGATCGGATACTGTACCGACGATCTATGTACTTTATGCTTCACTTTGGTACTTTCTTTATTTAGTTTCTTTCTGGAAACAATTTGAAATATATTATTTGTTTCTAAAAAAATGACCAGTTCAGCTCATTCGAAAGGACATATTGATTAAGTAAAGTGCAATAGTCTCTTGATTTGATTGATTGCAGCCACTGTAAATAGTTTTTAGTTTTTAACGTTTATTTGAGGAATGCTGAACAGCCGAAACGTAATTAAACCGAGTCGGACCAGTAAGACGTTCACCCCACTGTTCTCACCTACTATTTGTCTATGTATGTATAATGATTATATATATATATATATATATATATAGAATTGGGTTACTAAATGAAAACACACATGATTCCCTGCAACTCTGAGTTTCGTGCTTACGCACTCATCAGGCAGATTTAATGAAGAAAAACCCTATCAGCTAGTATATATATATATATATTTACAATAAGTAGAACAATAGGAGAAGCTGCGCGTTAATTACAATCGGTGAGGAAGGCGGATCTATTAGAACAAAGGGATGTGTGAAGTAAACTGTCTAAACTAAAAACTAAAAACTAAAAGCGTAGGGGCGTAAAACAATAGTTCAGTATTGTATAAGATGAGCGTCAATTGTTCTTTAAGTAAAACTTGTTTTCATGTCGGCACTTGGAAATAAGTTCAGATCGTTTGTTCAGGAGATTGTAATTGTTGTGTTTGATAATATAAAGTTTTTCTGCTAGGCATAAGTCACATCGTTTACTTGAATTATTGTAGGGGCGAGCTCTTGCGATGATAGACCATTTAGTTGTGAAATTGATGTTGCTATCTTTGAGTTGCCAGATGTACTTTGATAATTCAGTGCTGTTAGAAAGTTTTCTGTGGTTGAATGTAGACTTGTGTTGGGTATATCTCTGTTTAAAAGTTCCTTCAGTCAGTCCGATGTAGTTCTTGGTTGTAGTTTGATTAGATGTCGTAGAGGTTACTTGTGCGTTGTAGATGAGGCTGGTGGTTAAGCATTTATTGTCGAGAGGGCAGTTTCGTTGAGATCTGCAGTTACATAGCTTGTCGCTACTGTCGTTGTTGCCATTATTATATAAGATTTTCTTGTTATGCTTGCTTATGATGGCTCCCATATTCTCCATACAGCTATAGCTTACTTTAATGTTGTTCTTGTTGAAAAGGGTGTGATACTTGTGTTGTCGAGGAAAGTGTTTAGATACAAGCTTGAGGAAGACTTTGCCGATGTTAGTTTTCACGTTGCTGCTGAATGGAGGATTATACCAGATAATGTTACGCTTGCGGTTTCGTCTTGGTCGAGTTGCTTGTCTATGTTTGTTATAGGAAAGGCTTGTTGTGTATCCACTGGATTTGAGGGCGTCGTCATAGGTAGTCTTAGCTTTGTTAAATTCGTCTTCGTTGCAGGAGATGTCTGAAATTCTACGGTTAATGGAGTCGGGTAGCTGCTTGATGATGTTAGGGGGATGGTTGGATCTAACGTTGATATATAAAGGCTGGTTGTTAGGCTTTCTGTAGGGGTAGTACGTTCCGTTGTTGAGGTTGAATGTGACGTCGAGGTAGTTGACAATCTTGAGGTTGGTTTGAATTGTGATGTTCAGTCCGTGAGTTTTAAAATGTCTAGTGATGTCCTTTCTAATTTTGTCGGCATGAGGTCCCGTGATGTTCTTGAATACTGCTAGTCCGTCGTCTCTGTAAAGTCCGATGTTTTCTTTTCCGTAAATGTTACATAAGTCGTTTAGGATGAACAGGCCAACAAGCTCGCAAACTTCCGCGCCGTCGTAGCTGCCCATTGTTACGTCAAAGGAGCTGTTGTCTTTCTTGATCCATGCCTAGTTTAGTTTACTTCACACATCCCTTTGTTCTAATAGATCCGCCTTCCTCACCGATTGTAATTAACGCGCAGCTTCTCCTATTGTTCTACTTATTGTAAATATATATATATATATACTAGCTGATAGGGTTTTTCTTCATTAAATCTGCCTGATGAGTGCGTAAGCACGAAACTCAGAGTTGCAGGGAATCATGTGTGTTTTCATTTAGTAACCCAATTCTATATACCGCTCTACACAAATGTGTATTGAGCACTATTCAGCAGTGTTTTCTACAACTTCTCACGATTATATATATATATATATATATATATATATATAGTTAAGTGTAAAATGAGGCGTCATGAAGCAAACTTCTAACTGTTCCGGCTTTTAATCCGACGTTTCGGCCTTCGGCCTTCTTCAGAGTGGAACAATGTACACGTTAAAAAGTAAAAAGTAAAAAGCTAAAAATACTAGTATTTTTACTATTTTTTTGAAAAATAAACTAGTGAGCAGCACTCTGCGAACTGGTTTTGTAAAACTGATTTATTCTCCTACGCGTTTCGTCCGACTGTCGCGGACTTCTTCAGGGAGTTTTACAAATGAGAGTTACAAGCTTGTATTTATACATAGTGTGAGCCGCTAAAGTACTTTTACAGATTTGTAGCGGATTCACGTACAGGAAACAAGCTAAATTTTCACGCAGGGCGTGACTAAGGTGTAGCATACGTGTGACATATTTCTGTCATGACGTATGCGTGACATATTTATTTTTGGGGACCACAGATTTAGTACTAAATCTGTGGTCCCCAAAAAACTTACTTACAGAGGTTAGCTAATGTTACGGTTTTCTTGTAACAAACAGTACAATTGAGATCTGGCATTATCCGACTGATAATATTCTTGATACGAGCGTGACTACAATTAAAGGTGGTCTTAAATATGATAGTCCTACCTAAAACAGACCTTTTCTTAGGATTCTGATAGAGCCACTTCTTTCTGTCAGTGTATTTTATAACACTAAACAGCGGAAGCAAAAACCTGAAAGGATACCCTCTAACGCGTAGCCGCTTCCAGAACTTATCCCTAGTCTTGGAAAAAGACTCGAAGGAGGAACTGTTCCTAGCATATCTCATTAATTCCCCTTTGATAAAGGCTTTCTTATTGCTAGAAGGGTGAAACGACTCGAATGGTATATACAGGTATTTGTTAAGGGGCTTTTGAAAGGTGGAAAATTGCAGTTTGCCCGAATTTGCATCTCTATAGAGAAATAGATCGAGAAAGGAAATGCTACTCTCGCTTATACTATAAGTAAGCTTAATTCGATCAGTCTTGTTGTTAAGGGCACCTAAGAATTCCAGAAGAATACCTTTGGGTCCGCACCAGATAGCAAAAATATCATCAATAAATCGTTTGTAGACTGTCAAATATTGGGAGTAGTACTCCACAATATCTATCTCGTGATAATACATAAAGGCATTTGCTACTGTGACGGCAAAGGGAGTGCCCATAGCGATACCAAACACTTGATGGAAAATAGCCGGACTAAATTCTGACGATAAATAGTTGTTATCCAGACTTTTTAACGTGTACATTGTTCCACTCTGAAGAAGGCCGAAGGCCGAAACGTCGGATTAAAAGCCGGAACAGTTAGAAGTTTGCTTCATGACGCCTCATTTTACACTTAACTAAAATTCACATTGAAGCACGGTATCTCTTTTGATCCTTCTACTGGAAGTCATCGTTGGGCAAACCATATTATTCTGCCTATATATATATATATATATATATATAGAGTGAGAGAGATAGATAGATAGATAGATAGATGATAGATAGATAGATAGATAGATATATCGTCAGTGCCCATGAATAGCAAGTTCTCTCTGCGACTATAATGTTCTTGGTACAAAAGCTGCATCATTTTCTTTCAAACTGAGCATATCCTATTCCACAGCTGCTAATGATTCTGCTATCGTTGACACTGATTTGAGAAGATTTTCTTAGCGTTCTTCAATAGTGTCGAGTTTTATCAACTTACCCAGTATCTTGTCAACTTTGCTATCAAGATCGTCAGCCATGGAGAGCGCTTTCAGGACTTCGTCTTCAGTTTCATTTTGAGTGTTAAAGCTCTTTTGTCTGGTTTTCTTCCTCTCCTCTGGTGACCTAGAAACAGAAGATCTTGACCACGATTTTGCTCTGCCTTTTCGTTTAACTGACGTTAACAGGCAATATTTTTCGACTTAAAAGCTGCTTTACGGCGGTGCTCCGAAACCGACGTCCTCACACCAGTCATCCCCAGTCTCTGTCTGTCTTTTGTGCTCCCATCCGAGACAGAAACGTCTCATAATGAGGCCGTTTTTGACCATTAAACATTCACCTATATACATAAGTACTGGGGAAAAAGAACCCCTTAGGGAAAACTCAATAACGTTATCTGCTCAACAGAATCACCGCCACCCCCAAGCTGTAGCCAGGTTGCCGACGTCGCTTTTCTCTTGGATTCATCGGGTAGCATTGGCATCGACAACTACAACAAGCAAAAAGCGTTCGTTAAAACTATTGCACGCAGCTTTGGAATCTCGAAAAATGCCAGTCGAGCAGCGGTTGTGTTGTATAGCAATGCGGCTTCAGTTTATTTCAAATTTGAGGATTCCATAAGCAATGCTGTGTTCGAAAGCGCCATTGACGAGATGCCGTATCAAAGAGGAAGAACCAGAATAGACAAGGCCTTTGAAGTGGCGGCAAATGAGCTTCTCTCCTCGCGGCGACCAGGTATAGCCCAAGTCGCTTTTGTTTTGACTGATGGTCAACAAACGCCAGAGAATGACGCCAAACCGCTGAATGTGGTCACCCAGCCATTGCGAAAAGCAGGTATTAAGGTAATCGCTCTTGGTATTGGCGATGGAGTCGACAAAGAGGAACTGCGATCAGTGGTCGAAAATGAAACCGATATCATGCTAGCAGACTCCTTCAACGATTTACTACTTCAACAGGATAAATTTACCAACAAAACTTGTCAGGCAGCTGGTAAGTCACAGGGTCTTCTTTTTTTAAACTTTTCTCCTTTCCACAACAATTGTTAGTCCATATCTAGTAAAAATTTCAATTCACTAAAGATCCAATCCAGGAAACTCTCAATACCATTTTCCTACCTATAATTCACAGTGTAAATGCAACATTCAACATATGCAATAACTCAAATGCAAAGAACTCCCCAAAAACCATAAACGAATCAACAATTTCCAACTAACAATGTGCCTGGCATTTGTCCTCGTAGAACCACCGCCATGTGACGCTCCAGCAGATGTGGCATTTATCATTGACTCCTCGGGAAGCATTGGAAGAGGCAACTACCTGAAAGAGAAGGCGTTTGTCAAGGCGATAGCCAAGAGTTTCGGCGTAGCACCAGACCAGAGCCGCGCAGCCATGGTTCTGTACAGTAACGCAGCTTCGGTACAGGCTCGATTCGGGCAGTATGCTAGTTTGGCCGAGTTTGAGAGTGCTGTGGACCAACTACCTTACGAGAGAGGCCGGACACGAATTGACAAGGCCCTGGATTTAGCAGCCAGTGACGTCTTCCCAGAAGCTCGCCCAGGTGTGGCCCGGATTGCTCTGTTAATAACAGACGGCAAACAGACGGAAGCGAGTGACGCCAAAGGCTTGAGAGAAGCCTCCGCTCCCTTGCGGAAAGCCGGCGTTCGTGTCATGGCCCTGGGCGTTGGCTCCGGGGTGGACGCAGACCAACTAAGGTTGATAACAGAGACTGACGAGGACGTACTCCTGGCGGACGACTTTGATAATTTGCTGCTCAAACTGCGAAACCTTACCAGCAAAGTCTGCGAGTTGGCTGGTAAGAAACAAATATAAAGTAGCTTGACGTTACCACTATTGACCAGTTGTGAAAGCATTCTTCTCAGTTTCTCTTTTCTCGACAATCATACAGGTCAAGCTGTCGTAAAAGAATATTTCAACATTATTCGATCAGCCAAACAATGGTGGAGGTGTGATTTGTTTCCATAAGTAGCAAGCGCTGCGTTTGTTATTATGTTTAGAGCGTAACATGAAGGCCGCCGAAACTCATTCGGGAGCAAGTGCCGAGAAATCCATATTAGGCTCAACAATTTCCAACTAACAATGTGCCTGGCATTTGTCCTCGTAGAACCACCGCCATGTGACGCTCCAGCAGATGTGGCATTTATCATTGACTCCTCGGGAAGCATTGGAAGAGGCAACTACCTGAAAGAGAAGGCGTTTGTCAAGGCGATAGCCAAGAGTTTCGGCGTAGCACCAGGCCAGAGCCGCGCAGCCATGGTTCTGTACAGTAACGCAGCTTCGGTACAGGCTCGATTCGGGCAGTATGCTAGTTTGGCCGAGTTTGAGAGTGCTGTGGACCAACTACCTTACGAGAGAGGCCGGACACGAATTGACAAGGCCCTGGATTTAGCAGCCAGTGACGTCTTCCCAGAAGCTCGCCCAGGTGTGGCCCGGATTGCTCTGTTAATAACAGACGGCAAACAGACGGAAGCGAGTGACGCCAAAGGCTTGAGAGAAGCCTCCGCTCCCTTGCGGAAAGCCGGCGTTCGTGTCATGGCCCTGGGCGTTGGCTCCGGGGTGGACGCAGACCAACTAAGGTTGATAACAGAGACTGACGAGGACGTACTCCTGGCGGACGACTTTGATAATTTGCTGCTCAAACTGCGAAACCTTACCAGCAAAGTCTGCGAGTTGGCTGGTAAGAAACAAATATAAAGTAGCTTGACGTTACCACTATTGACCAGTTGTGAAAGCATTCTTCTCAGTTTCTCTTTTCTCGACAATCATACAGGTCAAGCTGTCGTAAAAGAATATTTCAACATTATTCGATCAGCCAAACAATGGTGGAGGTGTGATTTGTTTCCATAAATAGCAAGCGCTGCGTTTCCGTTTGTTATTATGTTTAGAGCGTAACATGAAGGCCGCCGAAACTCATTCGGGAGCAAGTGCCGAGAAATCCATATTAGGCTCAACAATTTCCAACTAACAATGTGCCTGGCATTTGTCCTCGTAGAACCACCGCCATGTGACGCTCCAGCAGATGTGGCATTTATCATTGACTCCTCGGGAAGCATTGGAAGAGGCAACTACCTGAAAGAGAAGGCGTTTGTCAAGGCGATAGCCAAGAGTTTCGGCGTAGCACCAGGCCAGAGCCGCGCAGCCATGGTTCTGTACAGTAACGCAGCTTCGGTACAGGCTCGATTCGGGCAGTATGCTAGTTTGGCCGAGTTTGAGAGTGCTGTGGACCAACTACCTTACGAGAGAGGCCGGACACGAATTGACAAGGCCCTGGATTTAGCAGCCAGTGACGTCTTCCCAGAAGCTCGCCCAGGTGTGGCCCGGATTGCTCTGTTAATAACAGACGGCAAACAGACGGAAGCGAGTGACGCCAAAGGCTTGAGAGAAGCCTCCGCTCCCTTGCGGAAAGCCGGCGTTCGTGTCATGGCCCTGGGCGTTGGCTCCGGGGTGGACGCAGACCAACTAAGGTTGATAACAGAGACTGACGAGGACGTACTCCTGGCGGACGACTTTGATAATTTGCTGCTCAAACTGCGAAACCTTACCAGCAAAGTCTGCGAGTTGGCTGGTAAGAAACAAATATAAAGTAGCTTGACGTTACCTCTATTGACCAGTTGTGAAAGCATTCTTCTCAGTTTCTCTTTTCTCGACAATCATACAGGTCAAGCTGTCGTAAAAGAATATTTCAACATTATTCGATCAGCCAAACAATGGTGGAGGTGTGATTTGTTTCCATAAATAGCAAGCGCTGCGTTTCCGTTTGTTATTATGTTAAGAGCGTAACATGAAGGCCGCCGAAACTCATTCGGGAGCAAGTGCCGAGAAATCCATATTAGGCTCAACAATTTCCAACTAACAATGTGCCTGGCATTTGTCCTCGTAGAACCACCGCCATGTGACGCTCCAGCAGATGTGGCATTTATCATTGACTCCTCGGGAAGCATTGGAAGAGGCAACTACCTGAAAGAGAAGGCGTTTGTCAAGGCGATAGCCAAGAGTTTCGGCGTAGCACCAGGCCAGAGCCGCGCAGCCATGGTTCTGTACAGTAACGCAGCTTCGGTACAGGCTCGATTCGGGCAGTATGCTAGTTTGGCCGAGTTTGAGAGTGCTGTGGACCAACTACCTTACGAGAGAGGCCGGACACGAATTGACAAGGCCCTGGATTTAGCAGCCAGTGACGTCTTCCCAGAAGCTCGCCCAGGTGTGGCCCGGATTGCTCTGTTAATAACAGACGGCAAACAGACGGAAGCGAGTGACGCCAAAGGCTTGAGAGAAGCCTCCGCTCCCTTGCGGAAAGCCGGCGTTCGTGTCATGGCCCTGGGCGTTGGCTCCGGGGTGGACGCAGACCAACTAAGGTTGATAACAGAGACTGACGAGGACGTACTCCTGGCGGACGACTTTGATAATTTGCTGCTCAAACTGCGAAACCTTACCAGCAAAGTCTGCGAGTTGGCTGGTAAGAAACAAATATAAAGTAGCTTGACGTTACCACTATTGACCAGTTGTGAAAGCATTCTTCTCAGTTTCTCTTTTCTCGACAATCATACAGGTCAAGCTGTCGTAAAAGAATATTTCAACATTATTCGATCAGCCAAACAATGGTGGAGGTGTGATTTGTTTCCATAAATAGCAAGCGCTGCGTTTCCGTTTGTTATTATGTTTAGAGCGTAACATGAAGGCCGCCGAAACTCATTCGGGAGCAAGTGCCGAGAAATCCATATTAGGCTCAACAATTTCCAACTAACAATGTGCCTGGCATTTGTCCTCGTAGAACCACCGCCATGTGACGCTCCAGCAGATGTGGCATTTATCATTGACTCCTCGGGAAGCATTGGAAGAGGCAACTACCTGAAAGAGAAGGCGTTTGTCAAGGCGATAGCCAAGAGTTTCGGAGTAGCACCAGGCCAGAGCCGCGCAGCCATGGTTCTGTACAGTAACGCAGCTTCGGTACAGGCTCGATTCGGGCAGTATGCTAGTTTGGCCGAGTTTGAGAGTGCTGTGGACCAACTACCTTACGAGAGAGGCCGGACACGAATTGACAAGGCCCTGGATGTAGCAGCCAGTGACGTCTTCCCAGAAGCTCGCCCAGGTGTGGCCCGGATTGCTCTCTTAATAACAGACGGCAAACAGACGGAAGCGAGTGACGCCAAAGGCTTGAGAGAAGCCTCCGCTCCCTTGCGGAAAGCCGGCGTTCGTGTCATGGCCCTGGGCGTTGGCTCCGGGGTGGACGCAGACCAACTAAGGTTGATAACAGAGACTGACGAGGACGTACTCCTGGCGGACGACTTTGATAATTTGCTGCTCAAACTGCGAAACCTTACCAGCAAAGTCTGCGAGTTGGCTGGTAAGAAACAAATATAAAGTAGCTTGACGTTACCACTATTGACCAGTTGTGAAAGCATTCTTCTCAGTTTCTCTTTTCTCGACAATCATACAGGTCAAGCTGTCGTAAAAGAATATTTCAACATTATTCGATCAGCCAAACAATGGTGGAGGTGTGATTTGTTTCCATAAGTAGCAAGCGCTGCGTTTGTTATTATGTTTAGAGCGTAACATGAAGGCCGCCGAAACTCATTCGGGAGGAAGTGCCGAGAAATCCATATTAGGCTCAACAATTTCCAACTAACAATGTGCCTGGCATTTGTCCTCGTAGAACCACCGCCATGTGACGCTCCAGCAGATGTGGCATTTATCATTGACTCCTCGGGAAGCATTGGAAGAGGCAACTACCTGAAAGAGAAGGCGTTTGTCAAGGCGATAGCCAAGAGTTTCGGCGTAGCACCAGGCCAGAGCCGCGCAGCCATGGTTCTGTACAGTAACGCAGCTTCGGTACAGGCTCGATTCGGGCAGTATGCTAGTTTGGCCGAGTTTGAGAGTGCTGTGGACCAACTACCTTACGAGAGAGGCCGGACACGAATTGACAAGGCCCTGGATTTAGCAGCCAGTGACGTCTTCCCAGAAGCTCGCCCAGGTGTGGCCCGGATTGCTCTGTTAATAACAGACGGCAAACAGACGGAAGCGAGTGACGCCAAAGGCTTGAGAGAAGCCTCCGCTCCCTTGCGGAAAGCCGGCGTTCGTGTCATGGCCCTGGGCGTTGGCTCCGGGGTGGACGCAGACCAACTAAGGTTGATAACAGAGACTGACGAGGACGTACTCCTGGCGGACGACTTTGATAATTTGCTGCTCAAACTGCGAAACCTTACCAGCAAAGTCTGCGAGTTGGCTGGTAAGAAACAAATATAAAGTAGCTTGACGTTACCACTATTGACCAGTTGTGAAAGCATTCTTCTCAGTTTCTCTTTTCTCGACAATCATACAGGTCAAGCTGTCGTAAAAGAATATTTCAACATTATTCGATCAGCCAAACAATGGTGGAGGTGTGATTTGTTTCCATAAATAGCAAGCGCTGCGTTTCCGTTTGTTATTATGTTTAGAGCGTAACATGAAGGCCGCCGAAACTCATTCGGGAGCAAGTGCCGAGAAATCCATATTAGGCTGAACAATTTCCAACTAACAATGTGCCTGGCATTTGTCCTCGTAGAACCACCGCCATGTGACGCTCCAGCAGATGTGGCATTTATCATTGACTCCTCGGGAAGCATTGGAAGAGGCAACTACCTGAAAGAGAAGGCGTTTGTCAAGGCGATAGCCAAGAGTTTCGGCGTAGCACCAGGCCAGAGCCGCGCAGCCATGGTTCTGTACAGTAACGCAGCTTCGGTACAGGCTCGATTCGGGCAGTATGCTAGTTTGGCCGAGTTTGAGAGTGCTGTGGACCAACTACCTTACGAGAGAGGCCGGACACGAATTGACAAGGCCCTGGATTTAGCAGCCAGTGACGTCTTCCCAGAAGCTCGCCCAGGTGTGGCCCGGATTGCTCTGTTAATAACAGACGGCAAACAGACGGAAGCGAGTGACGCCAAAGGCTTGAGAGAAGCCTCCGCTCCCTTGCGGAAAGCCGGCGTTCGTGTCATGGCCCTGGGCGTTGGCTCCGGGGTGGACGCAGACCAACTAAGGTTGATAACAGAGACTGACGAGGACGTACTCCTGGCGGACGACTTTGATAATTTGCTGCTCAAACTGCGAAACCTTACCAGCAAAGTCTGCGAGTTGGCTGGTAAGAAACAAATATAAAGTAGCTTGACGTTACCACTATTGACCAGTTGTGAAAGCATTCTTCTCAGTTTCTCTTTTCTCGACAATCATACAGGTCAAGCTGTCGTAAAAGAATATTTCAACATTATTCGATCAGCCAAACAATGGTGGAGGTGTGATTTGTTTCCATAAATAGCAAGCGCTGCGTTTCCGTTTGTTATTATGTTTAGAGCGTAACATGAAGGCCGCCGAAACTCATTCGGGAGCAAGTGCCGAGAAATCCATATTAGGCTCAACAATTTCCAACTAACAATGTGCCTGGCATTTGTCCTCGTAGAACCACCGCCATGTGACGCTCCAGCAGATGTGGCATTTATCATTGACTCCTCGGGAAGCATTGGAAGAGGCAACTACCTGAAAGAGAAGGCGTTTGTCAAGGCGATAGCCAAGAGTTTCGGCGTAGCACCAGGCCAGAGCCGCGCAGCCATGGTTCTGTACAGTAACGCAGCTTCGGTACAGGCTCGATTCGGGCAGTATGCTAGTTTGGCCGAGTTTGAGAGTGCTGTGGACCAACTACCTTACGAGAGAGGCCGGACACGAATTGACAAGGCCCTGGATGTAGCAGCCAGTGACGTCTTCCCAGAAGCTCGCCCAGGTGTGGCCCGGATTGCTCTGTTAATAACAGACGGCAAACAGACGGAAGCGAGTGACGCCAAAGGCTTGAGAGAAGCCTCCGCTCCCTTGCGGAAAGCCGGCGTTCGTGTCATGGCCCTGGGCGTTGGCTCCGGGGTGGACGCAGACCAACTAAGGTTGATAACAGAGACTGACGAGGACGTACTCCTGGCGGACGACTTTGATAATTTGCTGCTCAAACTGCGAAACCTTACCAGCAAAGTCTGCGAGTTGGCTGGTAAGAAACAAATATAAAGTAGCTTGACGTTACCACTATTGACCAGTTGTGAAAGCATTCTTCTCAGTTTCTCTTTTCTCGACAATCATACAGGTCAAGCTGTCGTAAAAGAATATTTCAACATTATTCGATCAGCCAAACAATGGTGGAGGTGTGATTTGTTTCCATAAATAGCAAGCGCTGCGTTTCCGTTTGTTATTATGTTTAGAGCGTAACATGAAGGCCGCCGAAACTCATTCGGGAGCAAGTGCCGAGAAATCCATATTAGGCTCAACAATTTCCAACTAACAATGTGCCTGGCATTTGTCCTCGTAGAACCACCGCCATGTGACGCTCCAGCAGATGTGGCATTTATCATTGACTCCTCGGGAAGCATTGGAAGAGGCAACTACCTGAAAGAGAAGGCGTTTGTCAAGGCGATAGCCAAGAGTTTCGGCGTAGCACCAGGCCAGAGCCGCGCAGCCATGGTTCTGTACAGTAACGCAGCTTCGGTACAGGCTCGATTCGGGCAGTATGCTAGTTTGGCCGAGTTTGAGAGTGCTGTGGACCAACTACCTTACGAGAGAGGCCGGACACGAATTGACAAGGCCCTGGATGTAGCAGCCAGTGACGTCTTCCCAGAAGCTCGCCCAGGTGTGGCCCGGATTGCTCTGTTAATAACAGACGGCAAACAGACGGAAGCGAGTGACGCCAAAGGCTTGAGAGAAGCCTCCGCTCCCTTGCGGAAAGCCGGCGTTCGTGTCATGGCCCTGGGCGTTGGCTCCGGGGTGGACGCAGACCAACTAAGGTTGATAACAGAGACTGACGAGGACGTACTCCTGGCGGACGACTTTGATAATTTGCTGCTCAAACTGCGAAACCTTACCAGCAAAGTCTGCGAGTTGGCTGGTAAGAAACAAATATAAAGTAGCTTGACGTTACCACTATTGACCAGTTGTGAAAGCATTCTTCTCAGTTTCTCTTTTCTCGACAATCATACAGGTCAAGCTGTCGTAAAAGAATATTTCAACATTATTCGATCAGCCAAACAATGGTGGAGGTGTGATTTGTTTCCATAAATAGCAAGCGCTGCGTTTCCGTTTGTTATTATGTTTAGAGCGTAACATGAAGGCCGCCGAAACTCATTCGGGAGCAAGTGCCGAGAAATCCATATTAGGCTCAACAATTTCCAACTAACAATGTGCCTGGCATTTGTCCTCGTAGAACCACCGCCATGTGACGCTCCAGCAGATGTGGCATTTATCATTGACTCCTCGGGAAGCATTGGAAGAGGCAACTACCTGAAAGAGAAGGCGTTTGTCAAGGCGATAGCCAAGAGTTTCGGCGTAGCACCAGGCCAGAGCCGCGCAGCCATGGTTCTGTACAGTAACGCAGCTTCGGTACAGGCTCGATTCGGGCAGTATGCTAGTTTGGCCGAGTTTGAGAGTGCTGTGGACCAACTACCTTACGAGAGAGGCCGGACACGAATTGACAAGGCCCTGGATGTAGCAGCCAGTGACGTCTTCCCAGAAGCTCGCCCAGGTGTGGCCCGGATTGCTCTGTTAATAACAGACGGCAAACAGACGGAAGCGAGTGACGCCAAAGGCTTGAGAGAAGCCTCCGCTCCCTTGCGGAAAGCCGGCGTTCGTGTCATGGCCCTGGGCGTTGGCTCCGGGGTGGACGCAGACCAACTAAGGTTGATAACAGAGACTGACGAGGACGTACTCCTGGCGGACGACTTTGATAATTTGCTGCTCAAACTGCGAAACCTTACCAGCAAAGTCTGCGAGTTGGCTGGTAAGAAACAAATATAAAGTAGCTTGACGTTACCACTATTGACCAGTTGTGAAAGCATTCTTCTCAGTTTCTCTTTTCTCGACAATCATACAGGTCAAGCTGTCGTAAAAGAATATTTCAACATTATTCGATCAGCCAAACAATGGTGGAGGTGTGATTTGTTTCCATACGTAGCAAGCGCTGCGTTTGTTATTATGTTTAGAGCGTAACATGAAGGCCGCCGAAACTCATTCGGGAGCAAGTGCCGAGAAATCCATATTAGGCTCAACAATTTGCAACTAACAATGTGCCTGGCATTTGTCCTCGTAGAACCACCGCCATGTGACGCTCCAGCAGATGTGGCATTTATCATTGACTCCTCGGGAAGCATTGGAAGAGGCAACTACCTGAAAGAGAAGGCGTTTGTCAAGGCGATAGCCAAGAGTTTCGGCGTAGCACCAGGCCAGAGCCGCGCAGCCATGGTTCTGTACAGTAACGCAGCTTCGGTACAGGCTCGATTCGGGCAGTATGCTAGTTTGGCCGAGTTTGAGAGTGCTGTGGACCAACTACCTTACGAGAGAGGCCGGACACGAATTGACAAGGCCCTGGATTTAGCAGCCAGTGACGTCTTCCCAGAAGCTCGCCCAGGTGTGGCCCGGATTGCTCTGTTAATAACAGACGGCAAACAGACGGAAGCGAGTGACGCCAAAGGCTTGAGAGAAGCCTCCGCTCCCTTGCGGAAAGCCGGCGTTCGTGTCATGGCCCTGGGCGTTGGCTCCGGGGTGGACGCAGACCAACTAAGGTTGATAACAGAGACTGACGAGGACGTACTCCTGGCGGACGACTTTGATAATTTGCTGCTCAAACTGCGAAACCTTACCAGCAAAGTCTGCGAGTTGGCTGGTAAGAAACAAATATAAAGTAGCTTGACGTTACCACTATTGACCAGTTGTGAAAGCATTCTTCTCAGTTTCTCTTTTCTCGACAATCATACAGGTCAAGCTGTCGTAAAAGAATATTTCAACATTATTCGATCAGCCAAACAATGGTGGAGGTGTGATTTGTTTCCATAAATAGCAAGCGCTGCGTTTCCGTTTGTTATTATGTTTAGAGCGTAACATGAAGGCCGCCGAAACTCATTCGGGAGCAAGTGCCGAGAAATCCATATTAGGCTCAACAATTTCCAACTAACAATGTGCCTGGCATTTGTCCTCGTAGAACCACCGCCATGTGACGCTCCAGCAGATGTGGCATTTATCATTGACTCCTCGGGAAGCATTGGAAGAGGCAACTACCTGAAAGAGAAGGCGTTTGTCAAGGCGATAGCCAAGAGTTTCGGCGTAGCACCAGGCCAGAGCCGCGCAGCCATGGTTCTGTACAGTAACGCAGCTTCGGTACAGGCTCGATTCGGGCAGTATGCTAGTTTGGCCGAGTTTGAGAGTGCTGTGGACCAACTACCTTACGAGAGAGGCCGGACACGAATTGACAAGGCCCTGGATTTAGCAGCCAGTGACGTCTTCCCAGAAGCTCGCCCAGGTGTGGCCCGGATTGCTCTGTTAATAACAGACGGCAAACAGACGGAAGCGAGTGACGCCAAAGGCTTGAGAGAAGCCTCCGCTCCCTTGCGGAAAGCCGGCGTTCGTGTCATGGCCCTGGGCGTTGGCTCCGGGGTGGACGCAGACCAACTAAGGTTGATAACAGAGACTGACGAGGACGTACTCCTGGCGGACGACTTTGATAATTTGCTGCTCAAACTGCGAAACCTTACCAGCAAAGTCTGCGAGTTGGCTGGTAAGAAACAAATATAAAGTAGCTTGACGTTACCACTATTGACCAGTTGTGAAAGCATTCTTCTCAGTTTCTCTTTTCTCGACAATCATACAGGTCAAGCTGTCGTAAAAGAATATTTCAACATTATTCGATCAGCCAAACAATGGTGGAGGTGTGATTTGTTTCCATAAGTAGCAAGCGCTGCGTTTGTTATTATGTTTAGAGCGTAACATGAAGGCCGCCGAAACTCATTCGGGAGGAAGTGCCGAGAAATCCATATTAGGCTCAACAATTTCCAACTAACAATGTGCCTGGCATTTGTCCTCGTAGAACCACCGCCATGTGACGCTCCAGCAGATGTGGCATTTATCATTGACTCCTCGGGAAGCATTGGAAGAGGCAACTACCTGAAAGAGAAGGCGTTTGTCAAGGCGATAGCCAAGAGTTTCGGCGTAGCACCAGGCCAGAGCCGCGCAGCCATGGTTCTGTACAGTAACGCAGCTTCGGTACAGGCTCGATTCGGGCAGTATGCTAGTTTGGCCGAGTTTGAGAGTGCTGTGGACCAACTACCTTACGAGAGAGGCCGGACACGAATTGACAAGGCCCTGGATGTAGCAGCCAGTGACGTCTTCCCAGAAGCTCGCCCAGGTGTGGCCCGGATTGCTCTGTTAATAACAGACGGCAAACAGACGGAAGCGAGTGACGCCAAAGGCTTGAGAGAAGCCTCCGCTCCCTTGCGGAAAGCCGGCGTTCGTGTCATGGCCCTGGGCGTTGGCTCCGGGGTGGACGCAGACCAACTAAGGTTGATAACAGAGACTGACGAGGACGTACTCCTGGCGGACGACTTTGATAATTTGCTGCTCAAACTGCGAAACCTTACCAGCAAAGTCTGCGAGTTGGCTGGTAAGAAACAAATATAAAGTAGCTTGACGTTACCACTATTGACCAGTTGTGAAAGCATTCTTCTCAGTTTCTCTTTTCTCGACAATCATACAGGTCAAGCTGTCGTAAAAGAATATTTCAACATTATTCGATCAGCCAAACAATGGTGGAGGTGTGATTTGTTTCCATAAATAGCAAGCGCTGCGTTTCCGTTTGTTATTATGTTTAGAGCGTAACATGAAGGCCGCCGAAACTCATTCGGGAGCAAGTGCCGAGAAATCCATATTAGGCTCAACAATTTCCAACTAACAATGTGCCTGGCATTTGTCCTCGTAGAACCACCGCCATGTGACGCTCCAGCAGATGTGGCATTTATCATTGACTCCTCGGGAAGCATTGGAAGAGGCAACTACCTGAAAGAGAAGGCGTTTGTCAAGGCGATAGCCAAGAGTTTCGGAGTAGCACCAGGCCAGAGCCGCGCAGCCATGGTTCTGTACAGTAACGCAGCTTCGGTACAGGCTCGATTCGGGCAGTATGCTAGTTTGGCCGAGTTTGAGAGTGCTGTGGACCAACTACCTTACGAGAGAGGCCGGACACGAATTGACAAGGCCCTGGATGTAGCAGCCAGTGACGTCTTCCCAGAAGCTCGCCCAGGTGTGGCCCGGATTGCTCTCTTAATAACAGACGGCAAACAGACGGAAGCGAGTGACGCCAAAGGCTTGAGAGAAGCCTCCGCTCCCTTGCGGAAAGCCGGCGTTCGTGTCATGGCCCTGGGCGTTGGCTCCGGGGTGGACGCAGACCAACTAAGGTTGATAACAGAGACTGACGAGGACGTACTCCTGGCGGACGACTTTGATAATTTGCTGCTCAAACTGCGAAACCTTACCAGCAAAGTCTGCGAGTTGGCTGGTAAGAAACAAATATAAAGTAGCTTGACGTTACCACTATTGACCAGTTGTGAAAGCATTCTTCTCAGTTTCTCTTTTCTCGACAATCATACAGGTCAAGCTGTCGTAAAAGAATATTTCAACATTATTCGATCAGCCAAACAATGGTGGAGGTGTGATTTGTTTCCATAAGTAGCAAGCGCTGCGTTTGTTATTATGTTTAGAGCGTAACATGAAGGCAGCCGAAACTCATTCGGGAGCAAGTGCCGAGAAATCCATATTAGGCTCAACAATTTCCAACTAACAATGTGCCTGGCATTTGTCCTCGTAGAACCACCGCCATGTGACGCTCCAGCAGATGTGGCATTTATCATTGACTCCTCGGGAAGCATTGGAAGAGGCAACTACCTGAAAGAGAAGGCGTTTGTCAAGGCGATAGCCAAGAGTTTCGGCGTAGCACCAGGCCAGAGCCGCGCAGCCATGGTTCTGTACAGTAACGCAGCTTCGGTACAGGCTCGATTCGGGCAGTATGCTAGTTTGGCCGAGTTTGAGAGTGCTGTGGACCAACTACCTTACGAGAGAGGCCGGACACGAATTGACAAGGCCCTGGATTTAGCAGCCAGTGACGTCTTCCCAGAAGCTCGCCCAGGTGTGGCCCGGATTGCTCTGTTAATAACAGACGGCAAACAGACGGAAGCGAGTGACGCCAAAGGCTTGAGAGAAGCCTCCGCTCCCTTGCGGAAAGCCGGCGTTCGTGTCATGGCCCTGGGCGTTGGCTCCGGGGTGGACGCAGACCAACTAAGGTTGATAACAGAGACTGACGAGGACGTACTCCTGGCGGACGACTTTGATAATTTGCTGCTCAAACTGCGAAACCTTACCAGCAAAGTCTGCGAGTTGGCTGGTAAGAAACAAATATAAAGTAGCTTGACGTTACCACTATTGACCAGTTGTGAAAGCATTCTTCTCAGTTTCTCTTTTCTCGACAATCATACAGGTCAAGCTGTCGTAAAAGAATATTTCAACATTATTCGATCAGCCAAACAATGGTGGAGGTGTGATTTGTTTCCATAAATAGCAAGCGCTGCGTTTCCGTTTGTTATTATGTTTAGAGCGTAACATGAAGGCCGCCGAAACTCATTCGGGAGCAAGTGCCGAGAAATCCATATTAGGCTCAACAATTTCCAACTAACAATTTGCCTGGCATTTGTCCTCGTAGAACCACCGCCATGTGACGCTCCAGCAGATGTGGCATTTATCATTGACTCCTCGGGAAGCATTGGAAGAGGCAACTACCTGAAAGAGAAGGCGTTTGTCAAGGCGATAGCCAAGAGTTTCGGCGTAGCACCAGGCCAGAGCCGCGCAGCCATGGTTCTGTACAGTAACGCAGCTTCGGTACAGGCTCGATTCGGGCAGTATGCTAGTTTGGCCGAGTTTGAGAGTGCTGTGGACCAACTACCTTACGAGAGAGGCCGGACACGAATTGACAAGGCCCTGGATTTAGCAGCCAGTGACGTCTTCCCAGAAGCTCGCCCAGGTGTGGCCCGGATTGCTCTGTTAATAACAGACGGCAAACAGACGGAAGCGAGTGACGCCAAAGGCTTGAGAGAAGCCTCCGCTCCCTTGCGGAAAGCCGGCGTTCGTGTCATGGCCCTGGGCGTTGGCTCCGGGGTGGACGCAGACCAACTAAGGTTGATAACAGAGACTGACGAGGACGTACTCCTGGCGGACGACTTTGATAATTTGCTGCTCAAACTGCGAAACCTTACCAGCAAAGTCTGCGAGTTGGCTGGTAAGAAACAAATATAAAGTAGCTTGACGTTACCACTATTGACCAGTTGTGAAAGCATTCTTCTCAGTTTCTCTTTTCTCGACAATCATACAGGTCAAGCTGTCGTAAAAGAATATTTCAACATTATTCGATCAGCCAAACAATGGTGGAGGTGTGATTTGTTTCAATAAATAGCAAGCGCTGCGTTTCCGTTTGTTATTATGTTTAGAGCGTAACATGAAGGCCGCCGAAACTCATTCGGGAGCAAGTGCCGAGAAATCCATATTAGGCTCAACAATTTCCAACTAACAATGTGCCTGGCATTTGTCCTCGTAGAACCACCGCCATGTGACGCTCCAGCAGATGTGGCATTTATCATTGACTCCTCGGGAAGCATTGGAAGAGGCAACTACCTGAAAGAGAAGGCGTTTGTCAAGGCGATAGCCAAGAGTTTCGGAGTAGCACCAGGCCAGAGCCGCGCAGCCATGGTTCTGTACAGTAACGCAGCTTCGGTACAGGCTCGATTCGGGCAGTATGCTAGTTTGGCCGAGTTTGAGAGTGCTGTGGACCAACTACCTTACGAGAGAGGCCGGACACGAATTGACAAGGCCCTGGATGTAGCAGCCAGTGACGTCTTCCCAGAAGCTCGCCCAGGTGTGGCCCGGATTGCTCTGTTAATAACAGACGGCAAACAGACGGAAGCGAGTGACGCCAAAGGCTTGAGAGAAGCCTCCGCTCCCTTGCGGAAAGCCGGCGTTCGTGTCATGGCCCTGGGCGTTGGCTCCGGGGTGGACGCAGACCAACTAAGGTTGATAACAGAGACTGACGAGGACGTACTCCTGGCGGACGACTTTGATAATTTGCTGCTCAAACTGCGAAACCTTACCAGCAAAGTCTGCGAGTTGGCTGGTAAGAAACAAATATAAAGTAGCTTGACGTTACCACTATTGACCAGTTGTGAAAGCATTCTTCTCAGTTTCTCTTTTCTCGACAATCATACAGGTCAAGCTGTCGTAAAAGAATATTTCAACATTATTCGATCAGCCAAACAATGGTGGAGGTGTGATTTGTTTCCATAAGTAGCAAGCGCTGCGTTTGTTATTATGTTTAGAGCGTAACATGAAGGCCGCCGAAACTCATTCGGGAGCAAGTGCCGAGAAATCCATATTAGGCTCAACAATTTCCAACTAACAATGTGCCTGGCATTTGTTCTCGTAGAACCACCGCCATGTGACGCTCCAGCAGATGTGGCATTTATCATTGACTCCTCGGGAAGCATTGGAAGAGGCAACTACCTGAAAGAGAAGGCGTTTGTCAAGGCGATAGCCAAGAGTTTCGGCGTAGCACCAGGCCAGAGCCGCGCAGCCATGGTTCTGTACAGTAACGCAGCTTCGGTACAGGCTCGATTCGGGCAGTATGCTAGTTTGGCCGAGTTTGAGAGTGCTGTGGACCAACTACCTTACGAGAGAGGCCGGACACGAATTGACAAGGCCCTGGATTTAGCAGCCAGTGACGTCTTCCCAGAAGCTCGCCCAGGTGTGGCCCGGATTGCTCTGTTAATAACAGACGGCAAACAGACGGAAGCGAGTGACGCCAAAGGCTTGAGAGAAGCCTCCGCTCCCTTGCGGAAAGCCGGCGTTCGTGTCATGGCCCTGGGCGTTGGCTCCGGGGTGGACGCAGACCAACTAAGGTTGATAACAGAGACTGACGAGGACGTACTCCTGGCGGACGACTTTGATAATTTGCTGCTCAAACTGCGAAACCTTACCAGCAAAGTCTGCGAGTTGGCTGGTAAGAAACAAATATAAAGTAGCTTGACGTTACCACTATTGACCAGTTGTGAAAGCATTCTTCTCAGTTTCTCTTTTCTCGACAATCATACAGGTCAAGCTGTCGTAAAAGAATATTTCAACATTATTCGATCAGCCAAACAATGGTGGAGGTGTGATTTGTTTCCATAAATAGCAAGCGCTGCGTTTCCGTTTGTTATTATGTTTAGAGCGTAACATGAAGGCCGCCGAAACTCATTCGGGAGCAAGTGCCGAGAAATCCATATTAGGCTCAACAATTTCCAACTAACAATTTGCCTGGCATTTGTCCTCGTAGAACCACCGCCATGTGACGCTCCAGCAGATGTGGCATTTATCATTGACTCCTCGGGAAGCATTGGAAGAGGCAACTACCTGAAAGAGAAGGCGTTTGTCAAGGCGATAGCCAAGAGTTTCGGCGTAGCACCAGGCCAGAGCCGCGCAGCCATGGTTCTGTACAGTAACGCAGCTTCGGTACAGGCTCGATTCGGGCAGTATGCTAGTTTGGCCGAGTTTGAGAGTGCTGTGGACCAACTACCTTACGAGAGAGGCCGGACACGAATTGACAAGGCCCTGGATGTAGCAGCCAGTGACGTCTTCCCAGAAGCTCGCCCAGGTGTGGCCCGGATTGCTCTGTTAATAACAGACGGCAAACAGACGGAAGCGAGTGACGCCAAAGGCTTGAGAGAAGCCTCCGCTCCCTTGCGGAAAGCCGGCGTTCGTGTCATGGCCCTGGGCGTTGGCTCCGGGGTGGACGCAGACCAACTAAGGTTGATAACAGAGACTGACGAGGACGTACTCCTGGCGGACGACTTTGATAATTTGCTGCTCAAACTGCGAAACCTTACCAGCAAAGTCTGCGAGTTGGCTGGTAAGAAACAAATATAAAGTAGCTTGACGTTACCACTATTGACCAGTTGTGAAAGCATTCTTCTCAGTTTCTCTTTTCTCGACAATCATACAGGTCAAGCTGTCGTAAAAGAATATTTCAACATTATTCGATCAGCCAAACAATGGTGGAGGTGTGATTTGTTTCCATAAATAGCAAGCGCTGCGTTTCCGTTTGTTATTATGTTTAGAGCGTAACATGAAGGCCGCCGAAACTCATTCGGGAGCAAGTGCCGAGAAATCCATATTAGGCTCAACAATTTCCAACTAACAATGTGCCTGGCATTTGTCCTCGTAGAACCACCGCCATGTGACGCTCCAGCAGATGTGGCATTTATCATTGACTCCTCGGGAAGCATTGGAAGAGGCAACTACCTGAAAGAGAAGGCGTTTGTCAAGGCGATAGCCAAGAGTTTCGGAGTAGCACCAGGCCAGAGCCGCGCAGCCATGGTTCTGTACAGTAACGCAGCTTCGGTACAGGCTCGATTCGGGCAGTATGCTAGTTTGGCCGAGTTTGAGAGTGCTGTGGACCAACTACCTTACGAGAGAGGCCGGACACGAATTGACAAGGCCCTGGATGTAGCAGCCAGTGACGTCTTCCCAGAAGCTCGCCCAGGTGTGGCCCGGATTGCTCTCTTAATAACAGACGGCAAACAGACGGAAGCGAGTGACGCCAAAGGCTTGAGAGAAGCCTCCGCTCCCTTGCGGAAAGCCGGCGTTCGTGTCATGGCCCTGGGCGTTGGCTCCGGGGTGGACGCAGACCAACTAAGGTTGATAACAGAGACTGACGAGGACGTACTCCTGGCGGACGACTTTGATAATTTGCTGCTCAAACTGCGAAACCTTACCAGCAAAGTCTGCGAGTTGGCTGGTAAGAAACAAATATAAAGTAGCTTGACGTTACCACTATTGACCAGTTGTGAAAGCATTCTTCTCAGTTTCTCTTTTCTCGACAATCATACAGGTCAAGCTGTCGTAAAAGAATATTTCAACATTATTCGATCAGCCAAACAATGGTGGAGGTGTGATTTGTTTCCATAAGTAGCAAGCGCTGCGTTTGTTATTATGTTTAGAGCGTAACATGAAGGCCGCCGAAACTCATTCGGGAGCAAGTGCCGAGAAATCCATATTAGGCTCAACAATTTCCAACTAACAATGTGCCTGGCATTTGTCCTCGTAGAACCACCGCCATGTGACGCTCCAGCAGATGTGGCATTTATCATTGACTCCTCGGGAAGCATTGGAAGAGGCAACTACCTGAAAGAGAAGGCGTTTGTCAAGGCGATAGCCAAGAGTTTCGGCGTAGCACCAGGCCAGAGCCGCGCAGCCATGGTTCTGTACAGTAACGCAGCTTCGGTACAGGCTCGATTCGGGCAGTATGCTAGTTTGGCCGAGTTTGAGAGTGCTGTGGACCAACTACCTTACGAGAGAGGCCGGACACGAATTGACAAGGCCCTGGATTTAGCAGCCAGTGACGTCTTCCCAGAAGCTCGCCCAGGTGTGGCCCGGATTGCTCTGTTAATAACAGACGGCAAACAGACGGAAGCGAGTGACGCCAAAGGCTTGAGAGAAGCCTCCGCTCCCTTGCGGAAAGCCGGCGTTCGTGTCATGGCCCTGGGCGTTGGCTCCGGGGTGGACGCAGACCAACTAAGGTTGATAACAGAGACTGACGAGGACGTACTCCTGGCGGACGACTTTGATAATTTGCTGCTCAAACTGCGAAACCTTACCAGCAAAGTCTGCGAGTTGGCTGGTAAGAAACAAATATAAAGTAGCTTGACGTTACCACTATTGACCAGTTGTGAAAGCATTCTTCTCAGTTTCTCTTTTCTCGACAATCATACAGGTCAAGCTGTCGTAAAAGAATATTTCAACATTATTCGATCAGCCAAACAATGGTGGAGGTGTGATTTGTTTCCATAAATAGCAAGCGCTGCGTTTCCGTTTGTTATTATGTTTAGAGCGTAACATGAAGGCCGCCGAAACTCATTCGGGAGCAAGTGCCGAGAAATCCATATTAGGCTCAACAATTTCCAACTAACAATTTGCCTGGCATTTGTCCTCGTAGAACCACCGCCATGTGACGCTCCAGCAGATGTGGCATTTATCATTGACTCCTCGGGAAGCATTGGAAGAGGCAACTACCTGAAAGAGAAGGCGTTTGTCAAGGCGATAGCCAAGAGTTTCGGCGTAGCACCAGGCCAGAGCCGCGCAGCCATGGTTCTGTACAGTAACGCAGCTTCGGTACAGGCTCGATTCGGGCAGTATGCTAGTTTGGCCGAGTTTGAGAGTGCTGTGGACCAACTACCTTACGAGAAAGGCCGGACACGAATTGACAAGGCCCTGGATGTAGCAGCCAGTGACGTCTTCCCAGAAGCTCGCCCAGGTGTGGCCCGGATTGCTCTGTTAATAACAGACGGCAAACAGACGGAAGCGAGTGACGCCAAAGGCTTGAGAGAAGCCTCCGCTCCCTTGCGGAAAGCCGGCGTTCGTGTCATGGCCCTGGGCGTTGGCTCCGGGGTGGACGCAGACCAACTAAGGTTGATAACAGAGACTGACGAGGACGTACTCCTGGCGGACGACTTTGATAATTTGCTGCTCAAACTGCGAAACCTTACCAGCAAAGTCTGCGAGTTGGCTGGTAAGAAACAAATATAAAGTAGCTTGACGTTACCACTATTGACCAGTTGTGAAAGCATTCTTCTCAGTTTCTCTTTTCTCGACAATCATACAGGTCAAGCTGTCGTAAAAGAATATTTCAACATTATTCGATCAGCCAAACAATGGTGGAGGTGTGATTTGTTTCCATAAATAGCAAGCGCTGCGTTTCCGTTTGTTATTATGTTTAGAGCGTAACATGAAGGCCGCCGAAACTCATTCGGGAGCAAGTGCCGAGAAATCCATATTAGGCTCAACAATTTCCAACTAACAATGTGCCTGGCATTTGTCCTCGTAGAACCACCGCCATGTGACGCTCCAGCAGATGTGGCATTTATCATTGACTCCTCGGGAAGCATTGGAAGAGGCAACTACCTGAAAGAGAAGGCGTTTGTCAAGGCGATAGCCAAGAGTTTCGGAGTAGCACCAGGCCAGAGCCGCGCAGCCATGGTTCTGTACAGTAACGCAGCTTCGGTACAGGCTCGATTCGGGCAGTATGCTAGTTTGGCCGAGTTTGAGAGTGCTGTGGACCAACTACCTTACGAGAGAGGCCGGACACGAATTGACAAGGCCCTGGATGTAGCAGCCAGTGACGTCTTCCCAGAAGCTCGCCCAGGTGTGGCCCGGATTGCTCTGTTAATAACAGACGGCAAACAGACGGAAGCGAGTGACGCCAAAGGCTTGAGAGAAGCCTCCGCTCCCTTGCGGAAGGCCGGCGTTCGTGTCATGGCCCTGGGCGTTGGCTCCGGGGTGGACGCAGACCAACTAAGGTTGATAACAGAGACTGACGAGGACGTACTCCTGGCGGACGACTTTGATAATTTGCTGCTCAAACTGCGAAACCTTACCAGCAAAGTCTGCGAGTTGGCTGGTAAGAAACAAATATAAAGTAGCTTGACGTTACCACTATTGACCAGTTGTGAAAGCATTCTTCTCAGTTTCTCTTTTCTCGAAAATCATACAGGTCAAGCTGTCGTAAAAGAATATTTCAACATTATTCGATCAGCCAAACAATGGTGGAGGTGTGATTTGTTTCCATAAATAGCAAGCGCTGCGTTTCCGTTTGTTATTATGTTTAGAGCGTAACATGAAGGCCGCCGAAACTCATTCGGGAGCAAGTGCCGAGAAATCCATATTAGGCTCAACAATTTCCAACTAACAATGTGCCTGGCATTTGTCCTCGTAGAACCACCGCCATGTGACGCTCCAGCAGATGTGGCATTTATCATTGACTCCTCGGGAAGCATTGGAAGAGGCAACTACCTGAAAGAGAAGGCGTTTGTCAAGGCGATAGCCAAGAGTTTCGGAGTAGCACCAGGCCAGAGCCGCGCAGCCATGGTTCTGTACAGTAACGCAGCTTCGGTACAGGCTCGATTCGGGCAGTATGCTAGTTTGGCCGAGTTTGAGAGTGCTGTGGACCAACTACCTTACGAGAGAGGCCGGACACGAATTGACAAGGCCCTGGATTTAGCAGCCAGTGACGTCTTCCCAGAAGCTCGCCCAGGTGTGGCCCGGATTGCTCTGTTAATAACAGACGGCAAACAGACGGAAGCGAGTGACGCCAAAGGCTTGAGAGAAGCCTCCGCTCCCTTGCGGAAAGCCGGCGTTCGTGTCATGGCCCTGGGCGTTGGCTCCGGGGTGGACGCAGACCAACTAAGGTTGATAACAGAGACTGACGAGGACGTACTCCTGGCGGACGACTTTGATAATTTGCTGCTCAAACTGCGAAACCTTACAAGCAAAGTCTGCGAGTTGGCTGGTAAGAAACAAATATAAAGTAGCTTGACGTTACCACTATTGACCAGTTGTGAAAGCATTCTTCTCAGTTTCTCTTTTCTCGACAATCATACAGGTCAAGCTGTCGTAAAAGAATATTTCAACATTATTCGATCAGCCAAACAATGGTGGAGGTGTGATTTGTTTCAATAAATAGCAAGCGCTGCGTTTCCGTTTGTTATTATGTTTAGAGCGTAACATGAAGGCCGCCGAAACTCATTCGGGAGCAAGTGCCGAGAAATCCATATTAGGCTCAACAATTTCCAACTAACAATGTGCCTGGCATTTGTCCTCGTAGAACCACCGCCATGTGACGCTCCAGCAGATGTGGCATTTATCATTGACTCCTCGGGAAGCATTGGAAGAGGCAACTACCTGAAAGAGAAGGCGTTTGTCAAGGCGATAGCCAAGAGTTTCGGAGTAGCACCAGGCCAGAGCCGCGCAGCCATGGTTCTGTACAGTAACGCAGCTTCGGTACAGGCTCGATTCGGGCAGTATGCTAGTTTGGCCGAGTTTGAGAGTGCTGTGGACCAACTACCTTACGAGAGAGGCCGGACACGAATTGACAAGGCCCTGGATGTAGCAGCCAGTGACGTCTTCCCAGAAGCTCGCCCAGGTGTGGCCCGGATTGCTCTGTTAATAACAGACGGCAAACAGACGGAAGCGAGTGACGCCAAAGGCTTGAGAGAAGCCTCCGCTCCCTTGCGGAAAGCCGGCGTTCGTGTCATGGCCCTGGGCGTTGGCTCCGGGGTGGACGCAGACCAACTAAGGTTGATAACAGAGACTGACGAGGACGTACTCCTGGCGGACGACTTTGATAATTTGCTGCTCAAACTGCGAAACCTTACCAGCAAAGTCTGCGAGTTGGCTGGTAAGAAACAAATATAAAGTAGCTTGACGTTACCACTATTGACCAGTTGTGAAAGCATTCTTCTCAGTTTCTCTTTTCTCGACAATCATACAGGTCAAGCTGTCGTAAAAGAATATTTCAACATTATTCGATCAGCCAAACAATGGTGGAGGTGTGATTTGTTTCCATAAGTAGCAAGCGCTGCGTTTGTTATTATGTTTAGAGCGTAACATGAAGGCCGCCGAAACTCATTCGGGAGCAAGTGCCGAGAAATCCATATTAGGCTCAACAATTTCCAACTAACAATGTGCCTGGCATTTGTCCTCGTAGAACCACCGCCATGTGACGCTCCAGCAGATGTGGCATTTATCATTGACTCCTCGGGAAGCATTGGAAGAGGCAACTACCTGAAAGAGAAGGCGTTTGTCAAGGCGATAGCCAAGAGTTTCGGCGTAGCACCAGGCCAGAGCCGCGCAGCCATGGTTCTGTACAGTAACGCAGCTTCGGTACAGGCTCGATTCGGGCAGTATGCTAGTTTGGCCGAGTTTGAGAGTGCTGTGGACCAACTACCTTACGAGAGAGGCCGGACACGAATTGACAAGGCCCTGGATTTAGCAGCCAGTGACGTCTTCCCAGAAGCTCGCCCAGGTGTGGCCCGGATTGCTCTGTTAATAACAGACGGCAAACAGACGGAAGCGAGTGACGCCAAAGGCTTGAGAGAAGCCTCCGCTCCCTTGCGGAAAGCCGGCGTTCGTGTCATGGCCCTGGGCGTTGGCTCCGGGGTGGACGCAGACCAACTAAGGTTGATAACAGAGACTGACGAGGACGTACTCCTGGCGGACGACTTTGATAATTTGCTGCTCAAACTGCGAAACCTTACCAGCAAAGTCTGCGAGTTGGCTGGTAAGAAACAAATATAAAGTAGCTTGACGTTACCACTATTGACCAGTTGTGAAAGCATTCTTCTCAGTTTCTCTTTTCTCGACAATCATACAGGTCAAGCTGTCGTAAAAGAATATTTCAACATTATTCGATCAGCCAAACAATGGTGGAGGTGTGATTTGTTTCCATAAATAGCAAGCGCTGCGTTTCCGTTTGTTATTATGTTTAGAGCGTAACATGAAGGCCGCCGAAACTCATTCGGGAGCAAGTGCCGAGAAATCCATATTAGGCTCAACAATTTCCAACTAACAATTTGCCTGGCATTTGTCCTCGTAGAACCACCGCCATGTGACGCTCCAGCAGATGTGGCATTTATCATTGACTCCTCGGGAAGCATTGGAAGAGGCAACTACCTGAAAGAGAAGGCGTTTGTCAAGGCGATAGCCAAGAGTTTCGGCGTAGCACCAGGCCAGAGCCGCGCAGCCATGGTTCTGTACAGTAACGCAGCTTCGGTACAGGCTCGATTCGGGCAGTATGCTAGTTTGGCCGAGTTTGAGAGTGCTGTGGACCAACTACCTTACGAGAGAGGCCGGACACGAATTGACAAGGCCCTGGATGTAGCAGCCAGTGACGTCTTCCCAGAAGCTCGCCCAGGTGTGGCCCGGATTGCTCTGTTAATAACAGACGGCAAACAGACGGAAGCGAGTGACGCCAAAGGCTTGAGAGAAGCCTCCGCTCCCTTGCGGAAAGCCGGCGTTCGTGTCATGGCCCTGGGCGTTGGCTCCGGGGTGGACGCAGACCAACTAAGGTTGATAACAGAGACTGACGAGGACGTACTCCTGGCGGACGACTTTGATAATTTGCTGCTCAAACTGCGAAACCTTACCAGCAAAGTCTGCGAGTTGGCTGGTAAGAAACAAATATAAAGTAGCTTGACGTTACCACTATTGACCAGTTGTGAAAGCATTCTTCTCAGTTTCTCTTTTCTCGACAATCATACAGGTCAAGCTGTCGTAAAAGAATATTTCAACATTATTCGATCAGCCAAACAATGGTGGAGGTGTGATTTGTTTCCATAAATAGCAAGCGCTGCGTTTCCGTTTGTTATTATGTTTAGAGCGTAACATGAAGGCCGCCGAAACTCATTCGGGAGCAAGTGCCGAGAAATCCATATTAGGCTCAACAATTTCCAACTAACAATGTGCCTGGCATTTGTCCTCGTAGAACCACCGCCATGTGACGCTCCAGCAGATGTGGCATTTATCATTGACTCCTCGGGAAGCATTGGAAGAGGCAACTACCTGAAAGAGAAGGCGTTTGTCAAGGCGATAGCCAAGAGTTTCGGAGTAGCACCAGGCCAGAGCCGCGCAGCCATGGTTCTGTACAGTAACGCAGCTTCGGTACAGGCTCGATTCGGGCAGTATGCTAGTTTGGCCGAGTTTGAGAGTGCTGTGGACCAACTACCTTACGAGAGAGGCCGGACACGAATTGACAAGGCCCTGGATGTAGCAGCCAGTGACGTCTTCCCAGAAGCTCGCCCAGGTGTGGCCCGGATTGCTCTGTTAATAACAGACGGCAAACAGACGGAAGCGAGTGACGCCAAAGGCTTGAGAGAAGCCTCCGCTCCCTTGCGGAAAGCCGGCGTTCGTGTCATGGCCCTGGGCGTTGGCTCCGGGGTGGACGCAGACCAACTAAGGTTGATAACAGAGACTGACGAGGACGTACTCCTGGCGGACGACTTTGATAATTTGCTGCTCAAACTGCGAAACCTTACCAGCAAAGTCTGCGAGTTGGCTGGTAAGAAACAAATATAAAGTAGCTTGACGTTACCACTATTGACCAGTTGTGAAAGCATTCTTCTCAGTTTCTCTTTTCTCGACAATCATACAGGTCAAGCTGTCGTAAAAGAATATTTCAACATTATTCGATCAGCCAAACAATGGTGGAGGTGTGATTTGTTTCCATAAGTAGCAAGCGCTGCGTTTGTTATTATGTTTAGAGCGTAACATGAAGGCCGCCGAAACTCATTCGGGAGCAAGTGCCGAGAAATCCATATTAGGCTCAACAATTTCCAACTAACAATGTGCCTGGCATTTGTCCTCGTAGAACCACCGCCATGTGACGCTCCAGCAGATGTGGCATTTATCATTGACTCCTCGGGAAGCATTGGAAGAGGCAACTACCTGAAAGAGAAGGCGTTTGTCAAGGCGATAGCCAAGAGTTTCGGCGTAGCACCAGGCCAGAGCCGCGCAGCCATGGTTCTGTACAGTAACGCAGCTTCGGTACAGGCTCGATTCGGGCAGTATGCTAGTTTGGCCGAGTTTGAGAGTGCTGTGGACCAACTACCTTACGAGAGAGGCCGGACACGAATTGACAAGGCCCTGGATTTAGCAGCCAGTGACGTCTTCCCAGAAGCTCGCCCAGGTGTGGCCCGGATTGCTCTGTTAATAACAGACGGCAAACAGACGGAAGCGAGTGACGCCAAAGGCTTGAGAGAAGCCTCCGCTCCCTTGCGGAAAGCCGGCGTTCGTGTCATGGCCCTGGGCGTTGGCTCCGGGGTGGACGCAGACCAACTAAGGTTGATAACAGAGACTGACGAGGACGTACTCCTGGCGGACGACTTTGATAATTTGCTGCTCAAACTGCGAAACCTTACCAGCAAAGTCTGCGAGTTGGCTGGTAAGAAACAAATATAAAGTAGCTTGACGTTACCACTATTGACCAGTTGTGAAAGCATTCTTCTCAGTTTCTCTTTTCTCGACAATCATACAGGTCAAGCTGTCGTAAAAGAATATTTCAACATTATTCGATCAGCCAAACAATGGTGGAGGTGTGATTTGTTTCCATAAATAGCAAGCGCTGCGTTTCCGTTTGTTATTATGTTTAGAGCGTAACATGAAGGCCGCCGAAACTCATTCGGGAGCAAGTGCCGAGAAATCCATATTAGGCTCAACAATTTCCAACTAACAATTTGCCTGGCATTTGTCCTCGTAGAACCACCGCCATGTGACGCTCCAGCAGATGTGGCATTTATCATTGACTCCTCGGGAAGCATTGGAAGAGGCAACTACCTGAAAGAGAAGGCGTTTGTCAAGGCGATAGCCAAGAGTTTCGGCGTAGCACCAGGCCAGAGCCGCGCAGCCATGGTTCTGTACAGTAACGCAGCTTCGGTACAGGCTCGATTCGGGCAGTATGCTAGTTTGGCCGAGTTTGAGAGTGCTGTGGACCAACTACCTTACGAGAAAGGCCGGACACGAATTGACAAGGCCCTGGATGTAGCAGCCAGTGACGTCTTCCCAGAAGCTCGCCCAGGTGTGGCCCGGATTGCTCTGTTAATAACAGACGGCAAACAGACGGAAGCGAGTGACGCCAAAGGCTTGAGAGAAGCCTCCGCTCCCTTGCGGAAAGCCGGCGTTCGTGTCATGGCCCTGGGCGTTGGCTCCGGGGTGGACGCAGACCAACTAAGGTTGATAACAGAGACTGACGAGGACGTACTCCTGGCGGACGACTTTGATAATTTGCTGCTCAAACTGCGAAACCTTACCAGCAAAGTCTGCGAGTTGGCTGGTAAGAAACAAATATAAAGTAGCTTGACGTTACCACTATTGACCAGTTGTGAAAGCATTCTTCTCAGTTTCTCTTTTCTCGACAATCATACAGGTCAAGCTGTCGTAAAAGAATATTTCAACATTATTCGATCAGCCAAACAATGGTGGAGGTGTGATTTGTTTCCATAAATAGCAAGCGCTGCGTTTCCGTTTGTTATTATGTTTAGAGCGTAACATGAAGGCCGCCGAAACTCATTCGGGAGCAAGTGCCGAGAAATCCATATTAGGCTCAACAATTTCCAACTAACAATGTGCCTGGCATTTGTCCTCGTAGAACCACCGCCATGTGACGCTCCAGCAGATGTGGCATTTATCATTGACTCCTCGGGAAGCATTGGAAGAGGCAACTACCTGAAAGAGAAGGCGTTTGTCAAGGCGATAGCCAAGAGTTTCGGAGTAGCACCAGGCCAGAGCCGCGCAGCCATGGTTCTGTACAGTAACGCAGCTTCGGTACAGGCTCGATTCGGGCAGTATGCTAGTTTGGCCGAGTTTGAGAGTGCTGTGGACCAACTACCTTACGAGAGAGGCCGGACACGAATTGACAAGGCCCTGGATGTAGCAGCCAGTGACGTCTTCCCAGAAGCTCGCCCAGGTGTGGCCCGGATTGCTCTGTTAATAACAGACGGCAAACAGACGGAAGCGAGTGACGCCAAAGGCTTGAGAGAAGCCTCCGCTCCCTTGCGGAAGGCCGGCGTTCGTGTCATGGCCCTGGGCGTTGGCTCCGGGGTGGACGCAGACCAACTAAGGTTGATAACAGAGACTGACGAGGACGTACTCCTGGCGGACGACTTTGATAATTTGCTGCTCAAACTGCGAAACCTTACCAGCAAAGTCTGCGAGTTGGCTGGTAAGAAACAAATATAAAGTAGCTTGACGTTACCACTATTGACCAGTTGTGAAAGCATTCTTCTCAGTTTCTCTTTTCTCGACAATCATACAGGTCAAGCTGTCGTAAAAGAATATTTCAACATTATTCGATCAGCCAAACAATGGTGGAGGTGTGATTTGTTTCCATAAGTAGCAAGCGCTGCGTTTGTTATTATGTTTAGAGCGTAACATGAAGGCCGCCGAAACTCATTCGGGAGCAAGTGCCGAGAAATCCATATTAGGCTCAACAATTTCCAACTAACAATGTGCCTGGCATTTGTCCTCGTAGAACCACCGCCATGTGACGCTCCAGCAGATGTGGCATTTATCATTGACTCCTCGGGAAGCATTGGAAGAGGCAACTACCTGAAAGAGAAGGCGTTTGTCAAGGCGATAGCCAAGAGTTTCGGCGTAGCACCAGGCCAGAGCCGCGCAGCCATGGTTCTGTACAGTAACGCAGCTTCGGTACAGGCTCGATTCGGGCAGTATGCTAGTTTGGCCGAGTTTGAGAGTGCTGTGGACCAACTACCTTACGAGAGAGGCCGGACACGAATTGACAAGGCCCTGGATGTAGCAGCCAGTGACGTCTTCCCAGAAGCTCGCCCAGGTGTGGCCCGGATTGCTCTGTTAATAACAGACGGCAAACAGACGGAAGCGAGTGACGCCAAAGGCTTGAGAGAAGCCTCCGCTCCCTTGCGGAAAGCCGGCGTTCGTGTCATGGCCCTGGGCGTTGGCTCCGGGGTGGACGCAGACCAACTAAGGTTGATAACAGAGACTGACGAGGACGTACTCCTGGCGGACGACTTTGATAATTTGCTGCTCAAACTGCGAAACCTTACCAGCAAAGTCTGCGAGTTGGCTGGTAAGAAACAAATATAAAGTAGCTTGACGTTACCACTATTGACCAGTTGTGAAAGCATTCTTCTCAGTTTCTCTTTTCTCGACAATCATACAGGTCAAGCTGTCGTAAAAGAATATTTCAACATTATTCGATCAGCCAAACAATGGTGGAGGTGTGATTTGTTTCCATAAATAGCAAGCGCTGCGTTTCCGTTTGTTATTATGTTTAGAGCGTAACATGAAGGCCGCCGAAACTCATTCGGGAGCAAGTGCCGAGAAATCCATATTAGGCTCAACAATTTCCAACTAACAATGTGCCTGGCATTTGTCCTCGTAGAACCACCGCCATGTGACGCTCCAGCAGATGTGGCATTTATCATTGACTCCTCGGGAAGCATTGGAAGAGGCAACTACCTGAAAGAGAAGGCGTTTGTCAAGGCGATAGCCAAGAGTTTCGGCGTAGCACCAGGCCAGAGCCGCGCAGCCATGGTTCTGTACAGTAACGCAGCTTCGGTACAGGCTCGATTCGGGCAGTATGCTAGTTTGGCCGAGTTTGAGAGTGCTGTGGACCAACTACCTTACGAGAGAGGCCGGACACGAATTGACAAGGCCCTGGATGTAGCAGCCAGTGACGTCTTCCCAGAAGCTCGCCCAGGTGTGGCCCGGATTGCTCTGTTAATAACAGACGGCAAACAGACGGAAGCGAGTGACGCCAAAGGCTTGAGAGAAGCCTCCGCTCCCTTGCGGAAAGCCGGCGTTCGTGTCATGGCCCTGGGCGTTGGCTCCGGGGTGGACGCAGACCAACTAAGGTTGATAACAGAGACTGACGAGGACGTACTCCTGGCGGACGACTTTGATAATTTGCTGCTCAAACTGCGAAACCTTACCAGCAAAGTCTGCGAGTTGGCTGGTAAGAAACAAATATAAAGTAGCTTGACGTTACCACTATTGACCAGTTGTGAAAGCATTCTTCTCAGTTTCTCTTTTCTCGACAATCATACAGGTCAAGCTGTCGTAAAAGAATATTTCAACATTATTCGATCAGCCAAACAATGGTGGAGGTGTGATTTGTTTCCATAAGTAGCAAGCGCTGCGTTTGTTATTATGTTTAGAGCGTAACATGAAGGCCGCCGAAACTCATTCGGGAGCAAGTGCCGAGAAATCCATATTAGGCTCAACAATTTCCAACTAACAATGTGCCTGGCATTTGTCCTCGTAGAACCACCGCCATGTGACGCTCCAGCAGATGTGGCATTTATCATTGACTCCTCGGGAAGCATTGGAAGAGGCAACTACCTGAAAGAGAAGGCGTTTGTCAAGGCGATAGCCAAGAGTTTCGGCGTAGCACCAGGCCAGAGCCGCGCAGCCATGGTTCTGTACAGTAACGCAGCTTCGGTACAGGCTCGATTCGGGCAGTATGCTAGTTTGGCCGAGTTTGAGAGTGCTGTGGACCAACTACCTTACGAGAGAGGCCGGACACGAATTGACAAGGCCCTGGATGTAGCAGCCAGTGACGTCTTCCCAGAAGCTCGCCCAGGTGTGGCCCGGATTGCTCTGTTAATAACAGACGGCAAACAGACGGAAGCGAGTGACGCCAAAGGCTTGAGAGAAGCCTCCGCTCCCTTGCGGAAAGCCGGCGTTCGTGTCATGGCCCTGGGCGTTGGCTCCGGGGTGGACGCAGACCAACTAAGGTTGATAACAGAGACTGACGAGGACGTACTCCTGGCGGACGACTTTGATAATTTGCTGCTCAAACTGCGAAACCTTACCAGCAAAGTCTGCGAGTTGGCTGGTAAGAAACAAATATAAAGTAGCTTGACGTTACCACTATTGACCAGTTGTGAAAGCATTCTTCTCAGTTTCTCTTTTCTCGACAATCATACAGGTCAAGCTGTCGTAAAAGAATATTTCAACATAATTCGATCAGCCAAACAATGGTGGAGGTGTGATTTGTTTCCATAAATAGCAAGCGCTGCGTTTCCGTTTGTTATTATGTTTAGAGCGTAACATGAAGGCCGCCGAAACTCATTCGGGAGCAAGTGCCGAGAAATCCATATTAGGCTCAACAATTTCCAACTAACAATGTGCCTGGCATTTGTCCTCGTAGAACCACCGCCATGTGACGCTCCAGCAGATGTGGCATTTATCATTGACTCCTCGGGAAGCATTGGAAGAGGCAACTACCTGAAAGAGAAGGCGTTTGTCAAGGCGATAGCCAAGAGTTTCGGCGTAGCACCAGGCCAGAGCCGCGCAGCCATGGTTCTGTACAGTAACGCAGCTTCGGTACAGGCTCGATTCGGGCAGTATGCTAGTTTGGCCGAGTTTGAGAGTGCTGTGGACCAACTACCTTACGAGAGAGGCCGGACACGAATTGACAAGGCCCTGGATGTAGCAGCCAGTGACGTCTTCCCAGAAGCTCGCCCAGGTGTGGCCCGGATTGCTCTGTTAATAACAGACGGCAAACAGACGGAAGCGAGTGACGCCAAAGGCTTGAGAGAAGCCTCCGCTCCCTTGCGGAAAGCCGGCGTTCGTGTCATGGCCCTGGGCGTTGGCTCCGGGGTGGACGCAGACCAACTAAGGTTGATAACAGAGACTGACGAGGACGTACTCCTGGCGGACGACTTTGATAATTTGCTGCTCAAACTGCGAAACCTTACCAGCAAAGTCTGCGAGTTGGCTGGTAAGAAACAAATATAAAGTAGCTTGACGTTACCACTATTGACCAGTTGTGAAAGCATTCTTCTCAGTTTCTCTTTTCTCGACAATCATACAGGTCAAGCTGTCGTAAAAGAATATTTCAACATTATTCGATCAGCCAAACAATGGTGGAGGTGTGATTTGTTTCCATAAATAGCAAGCGCTGCGTTTCCGTTTGTTATTATGTTTAGAGCGTAACATGAAGGCCGCCGAAACTCATTCGGGAGCAAGTGCCGAGAAATCCATATTAGGCTCAACAATTTCCAACTAACAATGTGCCTGGCATTTGTCCTCGTAGAACCACCGCCATGTGACGCTCCAGCAGATGTGGCATTTATCATTGACTCCTCGGGAAGCATTGGAAGAGGCAACTACCTGAAAGAGAAGGCGTTTGTCAAGGCGATAGCCAAGAGTTTCGGCGTAGCACCAGGCCAGAGCCGCGCAGCCATGGTTCTGTACAGTAACGCAGCTTCGGTACAGGCTCGATTCGGGCAGTATGCTAGTTTGGCCGAGTTTGAGAGTGCTGTGGACCAACTACCTTACGAGAGAGGCCGGACACGAATTGACAAGGCCCTGGATGTAGCAGCCAGTGACGTCTTCCCAGAAGCTCGCCCAGGTGTGGCCCGGATTGCTCTGTTAATAACAGACGGCAAACAGACGGAAGCGAGTGACGCCAAAGGCTTGAGAGAAGCCTCCGCTCCCTTGCGGAAAGCCGGCGTTCGTGTCATGGCCCTGGGCGTTGGCTCCGGGGTGGACGCAGACCAACTAAGGTTGATAACAGAGACTGACGAGGACGTACTCCTGGCGGACGACTTTGATAATTTGCTGCTCAAACTGCGAAACCTTACCAGCAAAGTCTGCGAGTTGGCTGGTAAGAAACAAATATAAAGTAGCTTGACGTTACCACTATTGACCAGTTGTGAAAGCATTCTTTTCAGTTTCTCTTTTCTCGACAATCATACAGGTCAAGCTGTCGTAAAAGAATATTTCAACATTATTCGATCAGCCAAACAATGGTGGAGGTGTGATTTGTTTCCATAAATAGCAAGCGCTGCGTTTCCGTTTGTTATTATGTTTAGAGCGTAACATGAAGGCCGCCGAAACTCATTCGGGAGCAAGTGCCGAGAAATCCATATTAGGCTCAACAATTTCCAACTAACAATGTGCCTGGCATTTGTCCTCGTAGAACCACCGCCATGTGACGCTCCAGCAGATGTGGCATTTATCATTGACTCCTCGGGAAGCATTGGAAGAGGCAACTACCTGAAAGAGAAGGCGTTTGTCAAGGCGATAGCCAAGAGTTTCGGCGTAGCACCAGGCCAGAGCCGCGCAGCCATGGTTCTGTACAGTAACGCAGCTTCGGTACAGGCTCGATTCGGGCAGTATGCTAGTTTGGCCGAGTTTGAGAGTGCTGTGGACCAACTACCTTACGAGAGAGGCCGGACACGAATTGACAAGGCCCTGGATTTAGCAGCCAGTGACGTCTTCCCAGAAGCTCGCCCAGGTGTGGCCCGGATTGCTCTGTTAATAACAGACGGCAAACAGACGGAAGCGAGTGACGCCAAAGGCTTGAGAGAAGCCTCCGCTCCCTTGCGGAAAGCCGGCGTTCGTGTCATGGCCCTGGGCGTTGGCTCCGGGGTGGACGCAGACCAACTAAGGTTGATAACAGAGACTGACGAGGACGTACTCCTGGCGGACGACTTTGATAATTTGCTGCTCAAACTGCGAAACCTTACCAGCAAAGTCTGCGAGTTGGCTGGTAAGAAACAAATATAAAGTAGCTTGACGTTACCACTATTGACCAGTTGTGAAAGCATTCTTCTCAGTTTCTCTTTTCTCGACAATCATACAGGTCAAGCTGTCGTAAAAGAATATTTCAACATTATTCGATCAGCCAAACAATGGTGGAGGTGTGATTTGTTTCCATAAATAGCAAGCGCTGCGTTTCCGTTTGTTATTATGTTTAGAGCGTAACATGAAGGCCGCCGAAACTCATTCGGGAGCAAGTGCCGAGAAATCCATATTAGGCTCAACAATTTCCAACTAACAATGTGCCTGGCATTTGTCCTCGTAGAACCACCGCCATGTGACGCTCCAGCAGATGTGGCATTTATCATTGACTCCTCGGGAAGCATTGGAAGAGGCAACTACCTGAAAGAGAAGGCGTTTGTCAAGGCGATAGCCAAGAGTTTCGGCGTAGCACCAGGCCAGAGCCGCGCAGCCATGGTTCTGTACAGTAACGCAGCTTCGGTACAGGCTCGATTCGGGCAGTATGCTAGTTTGGCCGAGTTTGAGAGTGCTGTGGACCAACTACCTTACGAGAGAGGCCGGACACGAATTGACAAGGCCCTGGATGTAGCAGCCAGTGACGTCTTCCCAGAAGCTCGCCCAGGTGTGGCCCGGATTGCTCTGTTAATAACAGACGGCAAACAGACGGAAGCGAGTGACGCCAAAGGCTTGAGAGAAGCCTCCGCTCCCTTGCGGAAAGCCGGCGTTCGTGTCATGGCCCTGGGCGTTGGCTCCGGGGTGGACGCAGACCAACTAAGGTTGATAACAGAGACTGACGAGGACGTACTCCTGGCGGACGACTTTGATAATTTGCTGCTCAAACTGCGAAACCTTACCAGCAAAGTCTGCGAGTTGGCTGGTAAGAAACAAATATAAAGTAGCTTGACGTTACCACTATTGACCAGTTGTGAAAGCATTCTTCTCAGTTTCTCTTTTCTCGACAATCATACAGGTCAAGCTGTCGTAAAAGAATATTTCAACATTATTCGATCAGCCAAACAATGGTGGAGGTGTGATTTGTTTCCATAAGTAGCAAGCGCTGCGTTTGTTATTATGTTTAGAGCGTAACATTAAGGCCGCCGAAACTCATTCGGGAGCAAGTGCCGAGAAATCCATATTAGGCTCAACAATTTCCAACTAACAATGTGCCTGGCATTTGTCCTCGTAGAACCACCGCCATGTGACGCTCCAGCAGATGTGGCATTTATCATTGACTCCTCGGGAAGCATTGGAAGAGGCAACTACCTGAAAGAGAAGGCGTTTGTCAAGGCGATAGCCAAGAGTTTCGGCGTAGCACCAGGCCAGAGCCGCGCAGCCATGGTTCTGTACAGTAACGCAGCTTCGGTACAGGCTCGATTCGGGCAGTATGCTAGTTTGGCCGAGTTTGAGAGTGCTGTGGACCAACTACCTTACGAGAGAGGCCGGACACGAATTGACAAGGCCCTGGATTTAGCAGCCAGTGACGTCTTCCCAGAAGCTCGCCCAGGTGTGGCCCGGATTGCTCTGTTAATAACAGACGGCAAACAGACGGAAGCGAGTGACGCCAAAGGCTTGAGAGAAGCCTCCGCTCCCTTGCGGAAAGCCGGCGTTCGTGTCATGGCCCTGGGCGTTGGCTCCGGGGTGGACGCAGACCAACTAAGGTTGATAACAGAGACTGACGAGGACGTACTCCTGGCGGACGACTTTGATAATTTGCTGCTCAAACTGCGAAACCTTACCAGCAAAGTCTGCGAGTTGGCTGGTAAGAAACAAATATAAAGTAGCTTGACGTTACCACTATTGACCAGTTGTGAAAGCATTCTTCTCAGTTTCTCTTTTCTCGACAATCATACAGGTCAAGCTGTCGTAAAAGAATATTTCAACATTATTCGATCAGCCAAACAATGGTGGAGGTGTGATTTGTTTCCATAAATAGCAAGCGCTGCGTTTCCGTTTGTTATTATGTTTAGAGCGTAACATGAAGGCCGCCGAAACTCATTCGGGAGCAAGTGCCGAGAAATCCATATTAGGCTCAACAATTTCCAACTAACAATGTGCCTGGCATTTGTCCTCGTAGAACCACCGCCATGTGACGCTCCAGCAGATGTGGCATTTATCATTGACTCCTCGGGAAGCATTGGAAGAGGCAACTACCTGAAAGAGAAGGCGTTTGTCAAGGCGATAGCCAAGAGTTTCGGCGTAGCACCAGGCCAGAGCCGCGCAGCCATGGTTCTGTACAGTAACGCAGCTTCGGTACAGGCTCGATTCGGGCAGTATGCTAGTTTGGCCGAGTTTGAGAGTGCTGTGGACCAACTACCTTACGAGAGAGGCCGGACACGAATTGACAAGGCCCTGGATGTAGCAGCCAGTGACGTCTTCCCAGAAGCTCGCCCAGGTGTGGCCCGGATTGCTCTGTTAATAACAGACGGCAAACAGACGGAAGCGAGTGACGCCAAAGGCTTGAGAGAAGCCTCCGCTCCCTTGCGGAAAGCCGGCGTTCGTGTCATGGCCCTGGGCGTTGGCTCCGGGGTGGACGCAGACCAACTAAGGTTGATAACAGAGACTGACGAGGACGTACTCCTGGCGGACGACTTTGATAATTTGCTGCTCAAACTGCGAAACCTTACCAGCAAAGTCTGCGAGTTGGCTGGTAAGAAACAAATATAAAGTAGCTTGACGTTACCACTATTGACCAGTTGTGAAAGCATTCTTCTCAGTTTCTCTTTTCTCGACAATCATACAGGTCAAGCTGTCGTAAAAGAATATTTCAACATTATTCGATCAGCCAAACAATGGTGGAGGTGTGATTTGTTTCCATAAATAGCAAGCGCTGCGTTTCCGTTTGTTATTATGTTTAGAGCGTAACATGAAGGCCGCCGAAACTCATTCGGGAGCAAGTGCCGAGAAATCCATATTTGGCTCAACAATTTCCAACTAACAATGTGCCTGGCATTTGTCCTCGTAGAACCACCGCCATGTGACGCTCCAGCAGATGTGGCATTTATCATTGACTCCTCGGGAAGCATTGGAAGAGGCAACTACCTGAAAGAGAAGGCGTTTGTCAAGGCGATAGCCAAGAGTTTCGGCGTAGCACCAGGCCAGAGCCGCGCAGCCATGGTTCTGTACAGTAACGCAGCTTCGGTACAGGCTCGATTCGGGCAGTATGCTAGTTTGGCCGAGTTTGAGAGTGCTGTGGACCAACTACCTTACGAGAGAGGCCGGACACGAATTGACAAGGCCCTGGATGTAGCAGCCAGTGACGTCTTCCCAGAAGCTCGCCCAGGTGTGGCCCGGATTGCTCTCTTAATAACAGACGGCAAACAGACGGAAGCGAGTGACGCCAAAGGCTTGAGAGAAGCCTCCGCTCCCTTGCGGAAAGCCGGCGTTCGTGTCATGGCCCTGGGCGTTGGCTCCGGGGTGGACGCAGACCAACTAAGGTTGATAACAGAGACTGACGAGGACGTACTCCTGGCGGACGACTTTGATAATTTGCTGCTCAAACTGCGAAACCTTACCAGCAAAGTCTGCGAGTTGGCTGGTAAGAAACAAATATAAAGTAGCTTGACGTTACCACTATTGACCAGTTGTGAAAGCATTCTTCTCAGTTTCTCTTTTCTCGACAATCATACAGGTCAAGCTGTCGTAAAAGAATATTTCAACATTATTCGATCAGCCAAACAATGGTGGAGGTGTGATTTGTTTCCATAAGTAGCAAGCGCTGCGTTTGTTATTATGTTTAGAGCGTAACATGAAGGCCGCCGAAACTCATTCGGGAGCAAGTGCCGAGAAATCCATATTAGGCTCAACAATTTCCAACTAACAATGTGCCTGGCATTTGTCCTCGTAGAACCACCGCCATGTGACGCTCCAGCAGATGTGGCATTTATCATTGACTCCTCGGGAAGCATTGGAAGAGGCAACTACCTGAAAGAGAAGGCGTTTGTCAAGGCGATAGCCAAGAGTTTCGGCGTAGCACCAGGCCAGAGCCGCGCAGCCATGGTTCTGTACAGTAACGCAGCTTCGGTACAGGCTCGATTCGGGCAGTATGCTAGTTTGGCCGAGTTTGAGAGTGCTGTGGACCAACTACCTTACGAGAGAGGCCGGACACGAATTGACAAGGCCCTGGATGTAGCAGCCAGTGACGTCTTCCCAGAAGCTCGCCCAGGTGTGGCCCGGATTGCTCTGTTAATAACAGACGGCAAACAGACGGAAGCGAGTGACGCCAAAGGCTTGAGAGAAGCCTCCGCTCCCTTGCGGAAAGCCGGCGTTCGTGTCATGGCCCTGGGCGTTGGCTCCGGGGTGGACGCAGACCAACTAAGGTTGATAACAGAGACTGACGAGGACGTACTCCTGGCGGACGACTTTGATAATTTGCTGCTCAAACTGCGAAACCTTACCAGCAAAGTCTGCGAGTTGGCTGGTAAGAAACAAATATAAAGTAGCTTGACGTTACCACTATTGACCAGTTGTGAAAGCATTCTTCTCAGTTTCTCTTTTCTCGACAATCATACAGGTCAAGCTGTCGTAAAAGAATATTTCAACATTATTCGATCAGCCAAACAATGGTGGAGGTGTGATTTGTTTCCATAAATAGCAAGCGCTGCGTTTCCGTTTGTTATTATGTTTAGAGCGTAACATGAAGGCCGCCGAAACTCATTCGGGAGCAAGTGCCGAGAAATCCATATTAGGCTCAACAATTTCCAACTAACAATGTGCCTGGCATTTGTCCTCGTAGAACCACCGCCATGTGACGCTCCAGCAGATGTGGCATTTATCATTGACTCCTCGGGAAGCATTGGAAGAGGCAACTACCTGAAAGAGAAGGCGTTTGTCAAGGCGATAGCCAAGAGTTTCGGAGTAGCACCAGGCCAGAGCCGCGCAGCCATGGTTCTGTACAGTAACGCAGCTTCGGTACAGGCTCGATTCGGGCAGTATGCTAGTTTGGCCGAGTTTGAGAGTGCTGTGGACCAACTACCTTACGAGAGAGGCCGGACACGAATTGACAAGGCCCTGGATGTAGCAGCCAGTGACGTCTTCCCAGAAGCTCGCCCAGGTGTGGCCCGGATTGCTCTGTTAATAACAGACGGCAAACAGACGGAAGCGAGTGACGCCAAAGGCTTGAGAGAAGCCTCCGCTCCCTTGCGGAAAGCCGGCGTTCGTGTCATGGCCCTGGGCGTTGGCTCCGGGGTGGACGCAGACCAACTAAGGTTGATAACAGAGACTGACGAGGACGTACTCCTGGCGGACGACTTTGATAATTTGCTGCTCAAACTGCGAAACCTTACCAGCAAAGTCTGCGAGTTGGCTGGTAAGAAACAAATATAAAGTAGCTTGACGTTACCACTATTGACCAGTTGTGAAAGCATTCTTCTCAGTTTCTCTTTTCTCGACAATCATACAGGTCAAGCTGTCGTAAAAGAATATTTCAACATTATTCGATCAGCCAAACAATGGTGGAGGTGTGATTTGTTTCCATAAGTAGCAAGCGCTGCGTTTGTTATTATGTTTAGAGCGTAACATGAAGGCCGCCGAAACTCATTCGGGAGCAAGTGCCGAGAAATCCATATTAGGCTCAACAATTTCCAACTAACAATGTGCCTGGCATTTGTCCTCGTAGAACCACCGCCATGTGACGCTCCAGCAGATGTGGCATTTATCATTGACTCCTCGGGAAGCATTGGAAGAGGCAACTACCTGAAAGAGAAGGCGTTTGTCAAGGCGATAGCCAAGAGTTTCGGAGTAGCACCAGGCCAGAGCCGCGCAGCCATGGTTCTGTACAGTAACGCAGCTTCGGTACAGGCTCGATTCGGGCAGTATGCTAGTTTGGCCGAGTTTGAGAGTGCTGTGGACCAACTACCTTACGAGAGAGGCCGGACACGAATTGACAAGGCCCTGGATGTAGCAGCCAGTGACGTCTTCCCAGAAGCTCGCCCAGGTGTGGCCCGGATTGCTCTGTTAATAACAGACGGCAAACAGACGGAAGCGAGTGACGCCAAAGGCTTGAGAGAAGCCTCCGCTCCCTTGCGGAAAGCCGGCGTTCGTGTCATGGCCCTGGGCGTTGGCTCCGGGGTGGACGCAGACCAACTAAGGTTGATAACAGAGACTGACGAGGACGTACTCCTGGCGGACGACTTTGATAATTTGCTGCTCAAACTGCGAAACCTTACCAGCAAAGTCTGCGAGTTGGCTGGTAAGAAACAAATATAAAGTAGCTTGACGTTACCACTATTGACCAGTTGTGAAAGCATTCTTCTCAGTTTCTCTTTTCTCGACAATCATACAGGTCAAGCTGTCGTAAAAGAATATTTCAACATTATTCGATCAGCCAAACAATGGTGGAGGTGTGATTTGTTTCCATAAGTAGCAAGCGCTGCGTTTGTTATTATGTTTAGAGCGTAACATGAAGGCCGCCGAAACTCATTCGGGAGCAAGTGCCGAGAAATCCATATTAGGCTCAACAATTTCCAACTAACAATGTGCCTGGCATTTGTCCTCGTAGAACCACCGCCATGTGACGCTCCAGCAGATGTGGCATTTATCATTGACTCCTCGGGAAGCATTGGAAGAGGCAACTACCTGAAAGAGAAGGCGTTTGTCAAGGCGATAGCCAAGAGTTTCGGCGTAGCACCAGGCCAGAGCCGCGCAGCCATGGTTCTGTACAGTAACGCAGCTTCGGTACAGGCTCGATTCGGGCAGTATGCTAGTTTGGCCGAGTTTGAGAGTGCTGTGGACCAACTACCTTACGAGAGAGGCCGGACACGAATTGACAAGGCCCTGGATGTAGCAGCCAGTGACGTCTTCCCAGAAGCTCGCCCAGGTGTGGCCCGGATTGCTCTGTTAATAACAGACGGCAAACAGACGGAAGCGAGTGACGCCAAAGGCTTGAGAGAAGCCTCCGCTCCCTTGCGGAAAGCCGGCGTTCGTGTCATGGCCCTGGGCGTTGGCTCCGGGGTGGACGCAGACCAACTAAGGTTGATAACAGAGACTGACGAGGACGTACTCCTGGCGGACGACTTTGATCATTTGCTGCTCAAACTGCGAAACCTTACCAGCAAAGTCTGCGAGTTGGCTGGTAAGAAACAAATATAAAGTAGCTTGACGTTACCACTATTGACCAGTTGTGAAAGCATTCTTCTCAGTTTCTCTTTTCTCGACAATCATACAGGTCAAGCTGTCGTAAAAGAATATTTCAACATTATTCGATCAGCCAAACAATGGTGGAGGTGTGATTTGTTTCCATAAATAGCAAGCGCTGCGTTTCCGTTTGTTATTATGTTTAGAGCGTAACATGAAGGCCGCCGAAACTCATTCGGGAGCAAGTGCCGAGAAATCCATATTAGGCTGAACAATTTCCAACTAACAATGTGCCTGGCATTTGTCCTCGTAGAACCACCGCCATGTGACGCTCCAGCAGATGTGGCATTTATCATTGACTCCTCGGGAAGCATTGGAAGAGGCAACTACCTGAAAGAGAAGGCGTTTGTCAAGGCGATAGCCAAGAGTTTCGGCGTAGCACCAGGCCAGAGCCGCGCAGCCATGGTTCTGTACAGTAACGCAGCTTCGGTACAGGCTCGATTCGGGCAGTATGCTAGTTTGGCCGAGTTTGAGAGTGCTGTGGACCAACTACCTTACGAGAGAGGCCGGACACGAATTGACAAGGCCCTGGATGTAGCAGCCAGTGACGTCTTCCCAGAAGCTCGCCCAGGTGTGGCCCGGATTGCTCTGTTAATAACAGACGGCAAACAGACGGAAGCGAGTGACGCCAAAGGCTTGAGAGAAGCCTCCGCTCCCTTGCGGAAAGCCGGCGTTCGTATCATGGCCCTGGGCGTTGGCTCCGGGGTGGACGCAGACCAACTAAGGTTGATAACAGAGACTGACGAGGACGTACTCCTGGCGGACGACTTTGATAATTTGCTGCTCAAACTGCGAAACCTTACCAGCAAAGTCTGCGAGTTGGCTGGTAAGAAACAAATATAAAGTAGCTTGACGTTACCACTATTGACCAGTTGTGAAAGCATTCTTCTCAGTTTCTCTTTTCTCGACAATCATACAGGTCAAGCTGTCGTAAAAGAATATTTCAACATTATTCGATCAGCCAAACAATGGTGGAGGTGTGATTTGTTTCCATAAATAGCAAGCGCTGCGTTTCCGTTTGTTATTATGTTTAGAGCGTAACATGAAGGCCGCCGAAACTCATTCGGGAGCAAGTGCCGAGAAATCCATATTAGGCTGAACAATTTCCAACTAACAATGTGCCTGGCATTTGTCCTCGTAGAACCACCGCCATGTGACGCTCCAGCAGATGTGGCATTTATCATTGACTCCTCGGGAAGCATTGGAAGAGGCAACTACCTGAAAGAGAAGGCGTTTGTCAAGGCGATAGCCAAGAGTTTCGGCGTAGCACCAGGCCAGAGCCGCGCAGCCATGGTTCTGTACAGTAACGCAGCTTCGGTACAGGCTCGATTCGGGCAGTATGCTAGTTTGGCCGAGTTTGAGAGTGCTGTGGACCAACTACCTTACGAGAGAGGCCGGACACGAATTGACAAGGCCCTGGATTTAGCAGCCAGTGACGTCTTCCCAGAAGCTCGCCCAGGTGTGGCCCGGATTGCTCTGTTAATAACAGACGGCAAACAGACGGAAGCGAGTGACGCCAAAGGCTTGAGAGAAGCCTCCGCTCCCTTGCGGAAAGCCGGCGTTCGTGTCATGGCCCTGGGCGTTGGCTCCGGGGTGGACGCAGACCAACTAAGGTTGATAACAGAGACTGACGAGGACGTACTCCTGGCGGACGACTTTGATAATTTGCTGCTCAAACTGCGAAACCTTACCAGCAAAGTCTGCGAGTTGGCTGGTAAGAAACAAATATAAAGTAGCTTGACGTTACCACTATTGACCAGTTGTGAAAGCATTCTTCTCAGTTTCTCTTTTCTCGACAATCATACAGGTCAAGCTGTCGTAAAAGAATATTTCAACATTATTCGATCAGCCAAACAATGGTGGAGGTGTGATTTGTTTCCATAAATAGCAAGCGCTGCGTTTCCGTTTGTTATTATGTTTAGAGCGTAACATGAAGGCCGCCGAAACTCATTCGGGAGCAAGTGCCGAGAAATCCATATTAGGCTCAACAATTTCCAACTAACAATTTGCCTGGCATTTGTCCTCGTAGAACCACCGCCATGTGACGCTCCAGCAGATGTGGCATTTATCATTGACTCCTCGGGAAGCATTGGAAGAGGCAACTACCTGAAAGAGAAGGCGTTTGTCAAGGCGATAGCCAAGAGTTTCGGCGTAGCACCAGGCCAGAGCCGCGCAGCCATGGTTCTGTACAGTAACGCAGCTTCGGTACAGGCTCGATTCGGGCAGTATGCTAGTTTGGCCGAGTTTGAGAGTGCTGTGGACCAACTACCTTACGAGAAAGGCCGGACACGAATTGACAAGGCCCTGGATGTAGCAGCCAGTGACGTCTTCCCAGAAGCTCGCCCAGGTGTGGCCCGGATTGCTCTGTTAATAACAGACGGCAAACAGACGGAAGCGAGTGACGCCAAAGGCTTGAGAGAAGCCTCCGCTCCCTTGCGGAAAGCCGGCGTTCGTGTCATGGCCCTGGGCGTTGGCTCCGGGGTGGACGCAGACCAACTAAGGTTGATAACAGAGACTGACGAGGACGTACTCCTGGCGGACGACTTTGATAATTTGCTGCTCAAACTGCGAAACCTTACCAGCAAAGTCTGCGAGTTGGCTGGTAAGAAACAAATATAAAGTAGCTTGACGTTACCACTATTGACCAGTTGTGAAAGCATTCTTCTCAGTTTCTCTTTTCTCGACAATCATACAGGTCAAGCTGTCGTAAAAGAATATTTCAACATTATTCGATCAGCCAAACAATGGTGGAGGTGTGATTTGTTTCCATAAATAGCAAGCGCTGCGTTTCCGTTTGTTATTATGTTTAGAGCGTAACATGAAGGCCGCCGAAACTCATTCGGGAGCAAGTGCCGAGAAATCCATATTAGGCTCAACAATTTCCAACTAACAATGTGCCTGGCATTTGTCCTCGTAGAACCACCGCCATGTGACGCTCCAGCAGATGTGGCATTTATCATTGACTCCTCGGGAAGCATTGGAAGAGGCAACTACCTGAAAGAGAAGGCGTTTGTCAAGGCGATAGCCAAGAGTTTCGGAGTAGCACCAGGCCAGAGCCGCGCAGCCATGGTTCTGTACAGTAACGCAGCTTCGGTACAGGCTCGATTCGGGCAGTATGCTAGTTTGGCCGAGTTTGAGAGTGCTGTGGACCAACTACCTTACGAGAGAGGCCGGACACGAATTGACAAGGCCCTGGATGTAGCAGCCAGTGACGTCTTCCCAGAAGCTCGCCCAGGTGTGGCCCGGATTGCTCTGTTAATAACAGACGGCAAACCGACGGAAGCGAGTGACGCCAAAGGCTTGAGAGAAGCCTCCGCTCCCTTGCGGAAGGCCGGCGTTCGTGTCATGGCCCTGGGCGTTGGCTCCGGGGTGGACGCAGACCAACTAAGGTTGATAACAGAGACTGACGAGGACGTACTCCTGGCGGACGACTTTGATAATTTGCTGCTCAAACTGCGAAACCTTACCAGCAAAGTCTGCGAGTTGGCTGGTAAGAAACAAATATAAAGTAGCTTGACGTTACCACTATTGACCAGTTGTGAAAGCATTCTTCTCAGTTTCTCTTTTCTCGACAATCATACAGGTCAAGCTGTCGTAAAAGAATATTTCAACATTATTCGATCAGCCAAACAATGGTGGAGGTGTGATTTGTTTCCATAAATAGCAAGCGCTGCGTTTCCGTTTGTTATTATGTTTAGAGCGTAACATGAAGGCCGCCGAAACTCATTCGGGAGCAAGTGCCGAGAAATCCATATTAGGCTCAACAATTTCCAACTAACAATGTGCCTGGCATTTGTCCTCGTAGAACCACCGCCATGTGACGCTCCAGCAGATGTGGCATTTATCATTGACTCCTCGGGAAGCATTGGAAGAGGCAACTACCTGAAAGAGAAGGCGTTTGTCAAGGCGATAGCCAAGAGTTTCGGCGTAGCACCAGGCCAGAGCCGCGCAGCCATGGTTCTGTACAGTAACGCAGCTTCGGTACAGGCTCGATTCGGGCAGTATGCTAGTTTGGCCGAGTTTGAGAGTGCTGTGGACCAACTACCTTACGAGAGAGGCCGGACACGAATTGACAAGGCCCTGGATGTAGCAGCCAGTGACGTCTTCCCAGAAGCTCGCCCAGGTGTGGCCCGGATTGCTCTGTTAATAACAGACGGCAAACAGACGGAAGCGAGTGACGCCAAAGGCTTGAGAGAAGCCTCCGCTCCCTTGCGGAAAGCCGGCGTTCGTGTCATGGCCCTGGGCGTTGGCTCCGGGGTGGACGCAGACCAACTAAGGTTGATAACAGAGACTGACGAGGACGTACTCCTGGCGGACGACTTTGATAATTTGCTGCTCAAACTGCGAAACCTTACCAGCAAAGTCTGCGAGTTGGCTGGTAAGAAACAAATATAAAGTAGCTTGACGTTACCACTATTGACCAGTTGTGAAAGCATTCTTCTCAGTTTCTCTTTTCTCGACAATCATACAGGTCAAGCTGTCGTAAAAGAATATTTCAACATTATTCGATCAGCCAAACAATGGTGGAGGTGTGATTTGTTTCCATAAATAGCAAGCGCTGCGTTTCCGTTTGTTATTATGTTTAGAGCGTAACATGAAGGCCGCCGAAACTCATTCGGGAGCAAGTGCCGAGAAATCCATATTAGGCTGAACAATTTCCAACTAACAATGTGCCTGGCATTTGTCCTCGTAGAACCACCGCCATGTGACGCTCCAGCAGATGTGGCATTTATCATTGACTCCTCGGGAAGCATTGGAAGAGGCAACTACCTGAAAGAGAAGGCGTTTGTCAAGGCGATAGCCAAGAGTTTCGGCGTAGCACCAGGCCAGAGCCGCGCAGCCATGGTTCTGTACAGTAACGCAGCTTCGGTACAGGCTCGATTCGGGCAGTATGCTAGTTTGGCCGAGTTTGAGAGTGCTGTGGACCAACTACCTTACGAGAGAGGCCGGACACGAATTGACAAGGCCCTGGATTTAGCAGCCAGTGACGTCTTCCCAGAAGCTCGCCCAGGTGTGGCCCGGATTGCTCTGTTAATAACAGACGGCAAACAGACGGAAGCGAGTGACGCCAAAGGCTTGAGAGAAGCCTCCGCTCCCTTGCGGAAAGCCGGCGTTCGTGTCATGGCCCTGGGCGTTGGCTCCGGGGTGGACGCAGACCAACTAAGGTTGATAACAGAGACTGACGAGGACGTACTCCTGGCGGACGACTTTGATAATTTGCTGCTCAAACTGCGAAACCTTACCAGCAAAGTCTGCGAGTTGGCTGGTAAGAAACAAATATAAAGTAGCTTGACGTTACCACTATTGACCAGTTGTGAAAGCATTCTTCTCAGTTTCTCTTTTCTCGACAATCATACAGGTCAAGCTGTCGTAAAAGAATATTTCAACATTATTCGATCAGCCAAACAATGGTGGAGGTGTGATTTGTTTCCATAAATAGCAAGCGCTGCGTTTCCGTTTGTTATTATGTTTAGAGCGTAACATGAAGGCCGCCGAAACTCATTCGGGAGCAAGTGCCGAGAAATCCATATTAGGCTCAACAATTGCCAACTAACAATTTGCCTGGCATTTGTCCTCGTAGAACCACCGCCATGTGACGCTCCAGCAGATGTGGCATTTATCATTGACTCCTCGGGAAGCATTGGAAGAGGCAACTACCTGAAAGAGAAGGCGTTTGTCAAGGCGATAGCCAAGAGTTTCGGCGTAGCACCAGGCCAGAGCCGCGCAGCCATGGTTCTGTACAGTAACGCAGCTTCGGTACAGGCTCGATTCGGGCAGTATGCTAGTTTGGCCGAGTTTGAGAGTGCTGTGGACCAACTACCTTACGAGAAAGGCCGGACACGAATTGACAAGGCCCTGGATGTAGCAGCCAGTGACGTCTTCCCAGAAGCTCGCCCAGGTGTGGCCCGGATTGCTCTGTTAATAACAGACGGCAAACAGACGGAAGCGAGTGACGCCAAAGGCTTGAGAGAAGCCTCCGCTCCCTTGCGGAAAGCCGGCGTTCGTGTCATGGCCCTGGGCGTTGGCTCCGGGGTGGACGCAGACCAACTAAGGTTGATAACAGAGACTGACGAGGACGTACTCCTGGCGGACGACTTTGATAATTTGCTGCTCAAACTGCGAAACCTTACCAGCAAAGTCTGCGAGTTGGCTGGTAAGAAACAAATATAAAGTAGCTTGACGTTACCACTATTGACCAGTTGTGAAAGCATTCTTCTCAGTTTCTCTTTTCTCGACAATCATACAGGTCAAGCTGTCGTAAAAGAATATTTCAACATTATTCGATCAGCCAAACAATGGTGGAGGTGTGATTTGTTTCCATAAATAGCAAGCGCTGCGTTTCCGTTTGTTATTATGTTTAGAGCGTAACATGAAGGCCGCCGAAACTCATTCGGGAGCAAGTGCCGAGAAATCCATATTAGGCTCAACAATTTCCAACTAACAATGTGCCTGGCATTTGTCCTCGTAGAACCACCGCCATGTGACGCTCCAGCAGATGTGGCATTTATCATTGACTCCTCGGGAAGCATTGGAAGAGGCAACTACCTGAAAGAGAAGGCGTTTGTCAAGGCGATAGCCAAGAGTTTCGGAGTAGCACCAGGCCAGAGCCGCGCAGCCATGGTTCTGTACAGTAACGCAGCTTCGGTACAGGCTCGATTCGGGCAGTATGCTAGTTTGGCCGAGTTTGAGAGTGCTGTGGACCAACTACCTTACGAGAGAGGCCGGACACGAATTGACAAGGCCCTGGATGTAGCAGCCAGTGACGTCTTCCCAGAAGCTCGCCCAGGTGTGGCCCGGATTGCTCTGTTAATAACAGACGGCAAACAGACGGAAGCGAGTGACGCCAAAGGCTTGAGAGAAGCCTCCGCTCCCTTGCGGAAGGCCGGCGTTCGTGTCATGGCCCTGGGCGTTGGCTCCGGGGTGGACGCAGACCAACTAAGGTTGATAACAGAGACTGACGAGGACGTACTCCTGGCGGACGACTTTGATAATTTGCTGCTCAAACTGCGAAACCTTACCAGCAAAGTCTGCGAGTTGGCTGGTAAGAAACAAATATAAAGTAGCTTGACGTTACCACTATTGACCAGTTGTGAAAGCATTCTTCTCAGTTTCTCTTTTCTCGACAATCATACAGGTCAAGCTGTCGTAAAAGAATATTTCAACATTATTCGATCAGCCAAACAATGGTGGAGGTGTGATTTGTTTCCATAAGTAGCAAGCGCTGCGTTTGTTATTATGTTTAGAGCGTAACATGAAGGCCGCCGAAACTCATTCGGGAGCAAGTGCCGAGAAATCCATATTAGGCTCAACAATTTCCAACTAACAATGTGCCTGGCATTTGTCCTCGTAGAACCACCGCCATGTGACGCTCCAGCAGATGTGGCATTTATCATTGACTCCTCGGGAAGCATTGGAAGAGGCAACTACCTGAAAGAGAAGGCGTTTGTCAAGGCGATAGCCAAGAGTTTCGGCGTAGCACCAGGCCAGAGCCGCGCAGCCATGGTTCTGTACAGTAACGCAGCTTCGGTACAGGCTCGATTCGGGCAGTATGCTAGTTTGGCCGAGTTTGAGAGTGCTGTGGACCAACTACCTTACGAGAGAGGCCGGACACGAATTGACAAGGCCCTGGATGTAGCAGCCAGTGACGTCTTCCCAGAAGCTCGCCCAGGTGTGGCCCGGATTGCTCTGTTAATAACAGACGGCAAACAGACGGAAGCGAGTGACGCCAAAGGCTTGAGAGAAGCCTCCGCTCCCTTGCGGAAAGCCGGCGTTCGTGTCATGGCCCTGGGCGTTGGCTCCGGGGTGGACGCAGACCAACTAAGGTTGATAACAGAGACTGACGAGGACGTACTCCTGGCGGACGACTTTGATAATTTGCTGCTCAAACTGCGAAACCTTACCAGCAAAGTCTGCGAGTTGGCTGGTAAGAAACAAATATAAAGTAGCTTGACGTTACCACTATTGACCAGTTGTGAAAGCATTCTTCTCAGTTTCTCTTTTCTCGACAATCATACAGGTCAAGCTGTCGTAAAAGAATATTTCAACATTATTCGATCAGCCAAACAATGGTGGAGGTGTGATTTGTTTCCATAAATAGCAAGCGCTGCGTTTCCGTTTGTTATTATGTTTAGAGCGTAACATGAAGGCCGCCGAAACTCATTCGGGAGCAAGTGCCGAGAAATCCATATTAGGCTCAACAATTTCCAACTAACAATTTGCCTGGCATTTGTCCTCGTAGAACCACCGCCATGTGACGCTCCAGCAGATGTGGCATTTATCATTGACTCCTCGGGAAGCATTGGAAGAGGCAACTACCTGAAAGAGAAGGCATTTGTCAAGGCGATAGCCAAGAGTTTCGGCGTAGCACCAGGCCAGAGCCGCGCAGCCATGGTTCTGTACAGTAACGCAGCTTCGGTACAGGCTCGATTCGGGCAGTATGCTAGTTTGGCCGAGTTTGAGAGTGCTGTGGACCAACTACCTTACGAGAAAGGCCGGACACGAATTGACAAGGCCCTGGATGTAGCAGCCAGTGACGTCTTCCCAGAAGCTCGCCCAGGTGTGGCCCGGATTGCTCTGTTAATAACAGACGGCAAACAGACGGAAGCGAGTGACGCCAAAGGCTTGAGAGAAGCCTCCGCTCCCTTGCGGAAAGCCGGCGTTCGTGTCATGGCCCTGGGCGTTGGCTCCGGGGTGGACGCAGACCAACTAAGGTTGATAACAGAGACTGACGAGGACGTACTCCTGGCGGACGACTTTGATAATTTGCTGCTCAAACTGCGAAACCTTACCAGCAAAGTCTGCGAGTTGGCTGGTAAGAAACAAATATAAAGTAGCTTGACGTTACCACTATTGACCAGTTGTGAAAGCATTCTTCTCAGTTTCTCTTTTCTCGACAATCATACAGGTCAAGCTGTCGTAAAAGAATATTTCAACATTATTCGATCAGCCAAACAATGGTGGAGGTGTGATTTGTTTCCATAAGTAGCAAGCGCTGCGTTTGTTATTATGTTTAGAGCGTAACATGAAGGCCGCCGAAACTCATTCGGGAGCAAGTGCCGAGAAATCCATATTAGGCTCAACAATTTCCAACTAACAATGTGCCTGGCATTTGTCCTCGTAGAACCACCGCCATGTGACGCTCCAGCAGATGTGGCATTTATCATTGACTCCTCGGGAAGCATTGGAAGAGGCAACTACCTGAAAGAGAAGGCGTTTGTCAAGGCGATAGCCAAGAGTTTCGGAGTAGCACCAGGCCAGAGCCGCGCAGCCATGGTTCTGTACAGTAACGCAGCTTCGGTACAGGCTCGATTCGGGCAGTATGCTAGTTTGGCCGAGTTTGAGAGTGCTGTGGACCAACTACCTTACGAGAGAGGCCGGACACGAATTGACAAGGCCCTGGATGTAGCAGCCAGTGACGTCTTCCCAGAAGCTCGCCCAGGTGTGGCCCGGATTGCTCTGTTAATAACAGACGGCAAACAGACGGAAGCGAGTGACGCCAAAGGCTTGAGAGAAGCCTCCGCTCCCTTGCGGAAGGCCGGCGTTCGTGTCATGGCCCTGGGCGTTGGCTCCGGGGTGGACGCAGACCAACTAAGGTTGATAACAGAGACTGACGAGGACGTACTCCTGGCGGACGACTTTGATAATTTGCTGCTCAAACTGCGAAACCTTACCAGCAAAGTCTGCGAGTTGGCTGGTAAGAAACAAATATAAAGTAGCTTGACGTTACCACTATTGACCAGTTGTGAAAGCATTCTTCTCAGTTTCTCTTTTCTCGACAATCATACAGGTCAAGCTGTCGTAAAAGAATATTTCAACATTATTCGATCAGCCAAACAATGGAGGAGGTGTGATTTGTTTCCATAAGTAGCAAGCGCTGCGTTTGTTATTATGTTTAGAGCGTAACATGAAGGCCGCCGAAACTCATTCGGGAGCAAGTGCCGAGAAATCCATATTAGGCTCAACAATTTCCAACTAACAATGTGCCTGGCATTTGTCCTCGTAGAACCACCGCCATGTGACGCTCCAGCAGATGTGGCATTTATCATTGACTCCTCGGGAAGCATTGGAAGAGGCAACTACCTGAAAGAGAAGGCGTTTGTCAAGGCGATAGCCAAGAGTTTCGGCGTAGCACCAGGCCAGAGCCGCGCAGCCATGGTTCTGTACAGTAACGCAGCTTCGGTACAGGCTCGATTCGGGCAGTATGCTAGTTTGGCCGAGTTTGAGAGTGCTGTGGACCAACTACCTTACGAGAGAGGCCGGACACGAATTGACAAGGCCCTGGATTTAGCAGCCAGTGACGTCTTCCCAGAAGCTCGCCCAGGTGTGGCCCGGATTGCTCTGTTAATAACAGACGGCAAACAGACGGAAGCGAGTGACGCCAAAGGCTTGAGAGAAGCCTCCGCTCCCTTGCGGAAAGCCGGCGTTCGTGTCATGGCCCTGGGCGTTGGCTCCGGGGTGGACGCAGACCAACTAAGGTTGATAACAGAGACTGACGAGGACGTACTCCTGGCGGACGACTTTGATCATTTGCTGCTCAAACTGCGAAACCTTACCAGCAAAGTCTGCGAGTTGGCTGGTAAGAAACAAATATAAAGTAGCTTGACGTTACCACTATTGACCAGTTGTGAAAGCATTCTTCTCAGTTTCTCTTTTCTCGACAATCATACAGGTCAAGCTGTCGTAAAAGAATATTTCAACATTATTCGATCAGCCAAACAATGGTGGAGGTGTGATTTGTTTCCATAAATAGCAAGCGCTGCGTTTCCGTTTGTTATTATGTTTAGAGCGTAACATGAAGGCCGCCGAAACTCATTCGGGAGTAAGTGCCGAGAAATGCATATTAGGCTGAACAATTTCCAACTAACAATGTGCCTGGCATTTGTCCTCGTAGAACCACCGCCATGTGACGCTCCAGCAGATGTGGCATTTATCATTGACTCCTCGGGAAGCATTGGAAGAGGCAACTACCTGAAAGAGAAGGCGTTTGTCAAGGCGATAGCCAAGAGTTTCGGCGTAGCACCAGGCCAGAGCCGCGCAGCCATGGTTCTGTACAGTAACGCAGCTTCGGTACAGGCTCGATTCGGGCAGTATGCTAGTTTGGCCGAGTTTGAGAGTGCTGTGGACCAACTACCTTACGAGAGAGGCCGGACACGAATTGACAAGGCCCTGGATGTAGCAGCCAGTGACGTCTTCCCAGAAGCTCGCCCAGGTGTGGCCCGGATTGCTCTGTTAATAACAGACGGCAAACAGACGGAAGCGAGTGACGCCAAAGGCTTGAGAGAAGCCTCCGCTCCCTTGCGGAAAGCCGGCGTTCGTGTCATGGCCCTGGGCGTTGGCTCCGGGGTGGACGCAGACCAACTAAGGTTGATAACAGAGACTGACGAGGACGTACTCCTGGCGGACGACTTTGATAATTTGCTGCTCAAACTGCGAAACCTTACCAGCAAAGTCTGCGAGTTGGCTGGTAAGAAACAAATATAAAGTAGCTTGACGTTACCACTATTGACCAGTTGTGAAAGCATTCTTCTCAGTTTCTCTTTTCTCGACAATCATACAGGTCAAGCTGTCGTAAAAGAATATTTCAACATTATTCGATCAGCCAAACAATGGTGGAGGTGTGATTTGTTTCCATAAATAGCAAGCGCTGCGTTTCCGTTTGTTATTATGTTTAGAGCGTAACATGAAGGCCGCCGAAACTCATTCGGGAGCAAGTGCCGAGAAATCCATATTAGGCTGAACAATTTCCAACTAACAATGTGCCTGGCATTTGTCCTCGTAGAACCACCGCCATGTGACGCTCCAGCAGATGTGGCATTTATCATTGACTCCTCGGGAAGCATTGGAAGAGGCAACTACCTGAAAGAGAAGGCGTTTGTCAAGGCGATAGCCAAGAGTTTCGGCGTAGCACCAGGCCAGAGCCGCGCAGCCATGGTTCTGTACAGTAACGCAGCTTCGGTACAGGCTCGATTCGGGCAGTATGCTAGTTTGGCCGAGTTTGAGAGTGCTGTGGACCAACTACCTTACGAGAGAGGCCGGACACGAATTGACAAGGCCCTGGATTTAGCAGCCAGTGACGTCTTCCCAGAAGCTCGCCCAGGTGTGGCCCGGATTGCTCTGTTAATAACAGACGGCAAACAGACGGAAGCGAGTGACGCCAAAGGCTTGAGAGAAGCCTCCGCTCCCTTGCGGAAAGCCGGCGTTCGTGTCATGGCCCTGGGCGTTGGCTCCGGGGTGGACGCAGACCAACTAAGGTTGATAACAGAGACTGACGAGGACGTACTCCTGGCGGACGACTTTGATAATTTGCTGCTCAAACTGCGAAACCTTACCAGCAAAGTCTGCGAGTTGGCTGGTAAGAAACAAATATAAAGTAGCTTGACGTTACCACTATTGACCAGTTGTGAAAGCATTCTTCTCAGTTTCTCTTTTCTCGACAATCATACAGGTCAAGCTGTCGTAAAAGAATATTTCAACATTATTCGATCAGCCAAACAATGGTGGAGGTGTGATTTGTTTCCATAAATAGCAAGCGCTGCGTTTCCGTTTGTTATTATGTTTAGAGCGTAACATGAAGGCCGCCGAAACTCATTCGGGAGCAAGTGCCGAGAAATCCATATTAGGCTCAACAATTTCCAACTAACAATTTGCCTGGCATTTGTCCTCGTAGAACCACCGCCATGTGACGCTCCAGCAGATGTGGCATTTATCATTGACTCCTCGGGAAGCATTGGAAGAGGCAACTACCTGAAAGAGAAGGCGTTTGTCAAGGCGATAGCCAAGAGTTTCGGCGTAGCACCAGGCCAGAGCCGCGCAGCCATGGTTCTGTACAGTAACGCAGCTTCGGTACAGGCTCGATTCGGGCAGTATGCTAGTTTGGCCGAGTTTGAGAGTGCTGTGGACCAACTACCTTACGAGAAAGGCCGGACACGAATTGACAAGGCCCTGGATGTAGCAGCCAGTGACGTCTTCCCAGAAGCTCGCCCAGGTGTGGCCCGGATTGCTCTGTTAATAACAGACGGCAAACAGACGGAAGCGAGTGACGCCAAAGGCTTGAGAGAAGCCTCCGCTCCCTTGCGGAAAGCCGGCGTTCGTGTCATGGCCCTGGGCGTTGGCTCCGGGGTGGACGCAGACCAACTAAGGTTGATAACAGAGACTGACGAGGACGTACTCCTGGCGGACGACTTTGATAATTTGCTGCTCAAACTGCGAAACCTTACCAGCAAAGTCTGCGAGTTGGCTGGTAAGAAACAAATATAAAGTAGCTTGACGTTACCACTATTGACCAGTTGTGAAAGCATTCTTCTCAGTTTCTCTTTTCTCGACAATCATACAGGTCAAGCTGTCGTAAAAGAATATTTCAACATTATTCGATCAGCCAAACAATGGTGGAGGTGTGATTTGTTTCCATAAATAGCAAGCGCTGCGTTTCCGTTTGTTATTATGTTTAGAGCGTAACATGAAGGCCGCCGAAACTCATTCGGGAGCAAGTGCCGAGAAATCCATATTAGGCTCAACAATTTCCAACTAACAATGTGCCTGGCATTTGTCCTCGTAGAACCACCGCCATGTGACGCTCCAGCAGATGTGGCATTTATCATTGACTCCTCGGGAAGCATTGGAAGAGGCAACTACCTGAAAGAGAAGGCGTTTGTCAAGGCGATAGCCAAGAGTTTCGGCGTAGCACCAGGCCAGAGCCGCGCAGCCATGGTTCTGTACAGTAACGCAGCTTCGGTACAGGCTCGATTCGGGCAGTATGCTAGTTTGGCCGAGTTTGAGAGTGCTGTGGACCAACTACCTTACGAGAGAGGCCGGACACGAATTGACAAGGCCCTGGATTTAGCAGCCAGTGACGTCTTCCCAGAAGCTCGCCCAGGTGTGGCCCGGATTGCTCTGTTAATAACAGACGGCAAACAGACGGAAGCGAGTGACGCCAAAGGCTTGAGAGAAGCCTCCGCTCCCTTGCGGAAAGCCGGCGTTCGTGTCATGGCCCTGGGCGTTGGCTCCGGGGTGGACGCAGACCAACTAAGGTTGATAACAGAGACTGACGAGGACGTACTCCTGGCGGACGACTTTGATCATTTGCTGCTCAAACTGCGAAACCTTACCAGCAAAGTCTGCGAGTTGGCTGGTAAGAAACAAATATAAAGTAGCTTGACGTTACCACTATTGACCAGTTGTGAAAGCATTCTTCTCAGTTTCTCTTTTCTCGACAATCATACAGGTCAAGCTGTCGTAAAAGAATATTTCAACATTATTCGATCAGCCAAACAATGGTGGAGGTGTGATTTGTTTCCATAAATAGCAAGCGCTGCGTTTCCGTTTGTTATTATGTTTAGAGCGTAACATGAAGGCCGCCGAAACTCATTCGGGAGCAAGTGCCGAGAAATCCATATTAGGCTCAACAATTTCCAACTAACAATGTGCCTGGCATTTGTCCTCGTAGAACCACCGCCATGTGACGCTCCAGCAGATGTGGCATTTATCATTGACTCCTCGGGAAGCATTGGAAGAGGCAACTACCTGAAAGAGAAGGCGTTTGTCAAGGCGATAGCCAAGAGTTTCGGCGTAGCACCAGGCCAGAGCCGCGCAGCCATGGTTCTGTACAGTAACGCAGCTTCGGTACAGGCTCGATTCGGGCAGTATGCTAGTTTGGCCGAGTTTGAGAGTGCTGTGGACCAACTACCTTACGAGAGAGGCCGGACACGAATTGACAAGGCCCTGGATGTAGCAGCCAGTGACGTCTTCCCAGAAGCTCGCCCAGGTGTGGCCCGGATTGCTCTGTTAATAACAGACGGCAAACAGACGGAAGCGAGTGACGCCAAAGGCTTGAGAGAAGCCTCCGCTCCCTTGCGGAAAGCCGGCGTTCGTGTCATGGCCCTGGGCGTTGGCTCCGGGGTGGACGCAGACCAACTAAGGTTGATAACAGAGACTGACGAGGACGTACTCCTGGCGGACGACTTTGATAATTTGCTGCTCAAACTGCGAAACCTTACCAGCAAAGTCTGCGAGTTGGCTGGTAAGAAACAAATATAAAGTAGCTTGACGTTACCACTATTGACCAGTTGTGAAAGCATTCTTCTCAGTTTCTCTTTTCTCGACAATCATACAGGTCAAGCTGTCGTAAAAGAATATTTCAACATTATTCGATCAGCCAAACAATGGTGGAGGTGTGATTTGTTTCCATAAATAGCAAGCGCTGCGTTTCCGTTTGTTATTATGTTTAGAGCGTAACATGAAGGCCGCCGAAACTCATTCGGGAGCAAGTGCCGAGAAATCCATATTAGGCTCAACAATTTCCAACTAACAATGTGCCTGGCATTTGTCCTCGTAGAACCACCGCCATGTGACGCTCCAGCAGATGTGGCATTTATCATTGACTCCTCGGGAAGCATTGGAAGAGGCAACTACCTGAAAGAGAAGGCGTTTGTCAAGGCGATAGCCAAGAGTTTCGGCGTAGCACCAGGCCAGAGCCGCGCAGCCATGGTTCTGTACAGTAACGCAGCTTCGGTACAGGCTCGATTCGGGCAGTATGCTAGTTTGGCCGAGTTTGAGAGTGCTGTGGACCAACTACCTTACGAGAGAGGCCGGACACGAATTGACAAGGCCCTGGATTTAGCAGCCAGTGACGTCTTCCCAGAAGCTCGCCCAGGTGTGGCCCGGATTGCTCTGTTAATAACAGACGGCAAACAGACGGAAGCGAGTGACGCCAAAGGCTTGAGAGAAGCCTCCGCTCCCTTGCGGAAAGCCGGCGTTCGTGTCATGGCCCTGGGCGTTGGCTCCGGGGTGGACGCAGACCAACTAAGGTTGATAACAGAGACTGACGAGGACGTACTCCTGGCGGACGACTTTGATAATTTGCTGCTCAAACTGCGAAACCTTACCAGCAAAGTCTGCGAGTTGGCTGGTAAGAAACAAATATAAAGTAGTTTGACGTTACCACTATTGACCAGTTGTGAAAGCATTCTTCTCAGTTTCTCTTTTCTCGACAATCATACAGGTCAAGCTGTCGTAAAAGAATATTTCAACATTATTCGATCAGCCAAACAATGGTGGAGGTGTGATTTGTTTCCATAAGTAGCAAGCGCTGCGTTTGTTATTATGTTTAGAGCGTAACATTAAGGCCGCCGAAACTCATTCGGGAGCAAGTGCCGAGAAATCCATATTAGGCTCAACAATTTCCAACTAACAATGTGCCTGGCATTTGTCCTCGTAGAACCACCGCCATGTGACGCTCCAGCAGATGTGGCATTTATCATTGACTCCTCGGGAAGCATTGGAAGAGGCAACTACCTGAAAGAGAAGGCGTTTGTCAAGGCGATAGCCAAGAGTTTCGGCGTAGCACCAGGCCAGAGCCGCGCAGCCATGGTTCTGTACAGTAACGCAGCTTCGGTACAGGCTCGATTCGGGCAGTATGCTAGTTTGGCCGAGTTTGAGAGTGCTGTGGACCAACTACCTTACGAGAGAGGCCGGACACGAATTGACAAGGCCCTGGATGTAGCAGCCAGTGACGTCTTCCCAGAAGCTCGCCCAGGTGTGGCCCGGATTGCTCTGTTAATAACAGACGGCAAACAGACGGAAGCGAGTGACGCCAAAGGCTTGAGAGAAGCCTCCGCTCCCTTGCGGAAAGCCGGCGTTCGTGTCATGGCCCTGGGCGTTGGCTCCGGGGTGGACGCAGACCAACTAAGGTTGATAACAGAGACTGACGAGGACGTACTCCTGGCGGACGACTTTGATAATTTGCTGCTCAAACTGCGAAACCTTACCAGCAAAGTCTGCGAGTTGGCTGGTAAGAAACAAATATAAAGTAGCTTGACGTTACCACTATTGACCAGTTGTGAAAGCATTCTTCTCAGTTTCTCTTTTCTCGACAATCATACAGGTCAAGCTGTCGTAAAAGAATATTTCAACATTATTCGATCAGCCAAACAATGGTGGAGGTGTGATTTGTTTCCATAAATAGCAAGCGCTGCGTTTCCGTTTGTTATTATGTTTAGAGCGTAACATGAAGGCCGCCGAAACTCATTCGGGAGCAAGTGCCGAGAAATCCATATTAGGCTCAACAATTTCCAACTAACAATGTGCCTGGCATTTGTCCTCGTAGAACCACCGCCATGTGACGCTCCAGCAGATGTGGCATTTATCATTGACTCCTCGGGAAGCATTGGAAGAGGCAACTACCTGAAAGAGAAGGCGTTTGTCAAGGCGATAGCCAAGAGTTTCGGCGTAGCACCAGGCCAGAGCCGCGCAGCCATGGTTCTGTACAGTAACGCAGCTTCGGTACAGGCTCGATTCGGGCAGTATGCTAGTTTGGCCGAGTTTGAGAGTGCTGTGGACCAACTACCTTACGAGAGAGGCCGGACACGAATTGACAAGGCCCTGGATGTAGCAGCCAGTGACGTCTTCCCAGAAGCTCGCCCAGGTGTGGCCCGGATTGCTCTGTTAATAACAGACGGCAAACAGACGGAAGCGAGTGACGCCAAAGGCTTGAGAGAAGCCTCCGCTCCCTTGCGGAAAGCCGGCGTTCGTGTCATGGCCCTGGGCGTTGGCTCCGGGGTGGACGCAGACCAACTAAGGTTGATAACAGAGACTGACGAGGACGTACTCCTGGCGGACGACTTTGATAATTTGCTGCTCAAACTGCGAAACCTTACCAGCAAAGTCTGCGAGTTGGCTGGTAAGAAACAAATATAAAGTAGCTTGACGTTACCACTATTGACCAGTTGTGAAAGCATTCTTCTCAGTTTCTCTTTTCTCGACAATCATACAGGTCAAGCTGTCGTAAAAGAATATTTCAACATTATTCGATCAGCCAAACAATGGTGGAGGTGTGATTTGTTTCCATAAATAGCAAGCGCTGCGTTTCCGTTTGTTATTATGTTTAGAGCGTAACATGAAGGCCGCCGAAACTCATTCGGGAGCAAGTGCCGAAAAATCCATATTAGGCTCAACAATTTCCAACTAACAATGTGCCTGGCATTTGTCCTCGTAGAACCACCGCCATGTGACGCTCCAGCAGATGTGGCATTTATCATTGACTCCTCGGGAAGCATTGGAAGAGGCAACTACCTGAAAGAGAAGGCGTTTGTCAAGGCGATAGCCAAGAGTTTCGGCGTAGCACCAGGCCAGAGCCGCGCAGCCATGGTTCTGTACAGTAACGCAGCTTCGGTACAGGCTCGATTCGGGCAGTATGCTAGTTTGGCCGAGTTTGAGAGTGCTGTGGACCAACTACCTTACGAGAGAGGCCGGACACGAATTGACAAGGCCCTGGATGTAGCAGCCAGTGACGTCTTCCCAGAAGCTCGCCCAGGTGTGGCCCGGATTGCTCTCTTAATAACAGACGGCAAACAGACGGAAGCGAGTGACGCCAAAGGCTTGAGAGAAGCCTCCGCTCCCTTGCGGAAAGCCGGCGTTCGTGTCATGGCCCTGGGCGTTGGCTCCGGGGTGGACGCAGACCAACTAAGGTTGATAACAGAGACTGACGAGGACGTACTCCTGGCGGACGACTTTGATAATTTGCTGCTCAAACTGCGAAACCTTACCAGCAAAGTCTGCGAGTTGGCTGGTAAGAAACAAATATAAAGTAGCTTGACGTTACCACTATTGACCAGTTGTGAAAGCATTCTTCTCAGTTTCTCTTTTCTCGACAATCATACAGGTCAAGCTGTCGTAAAAGAATATTTCAACATTATTCGATCAGCCAAACAATGGTGGAGGTGTGATTTGTTTCCATAAGTAGCAAGCGCTGCGTTTGTTATTATGTTTAGAGCGTAACATGAAGGCCGCCGAAACTCATTCGGGAGCAAGTGCCGAGAAATCCATATTAGGCTCAACAATTTCCAACTAACAATGTGCCTGGCATTTGTCCTCGTAGAACCACCGCCATGTGACGCTCCAGCAGATGTGGCATTTATCATTGACTCCTCGGGAAGCATTGGAAGAGGCAACTACCTGAAAGAGAAGGCGTTTGTCAAGGCGATAGCCAAGAGTTTCGGCGTAGCACCAGGCCAGAGCCGCGCAGCCATGGTTCTGTACAGTAACGCAGCTTCGGTACAGGCTCGATTCAGGCAGTATGCTAGTTTGGCCGAGTTTGAGAGTGCTGTGGACCAACTACCTTACGAGAGAGGCCGGACACGAATTGACAAGGCCCTGGATGTAGCAGCCAGTGACGTCTTCCCAGAAGCTCGCCCAGGTGTGGCCCGGATTGCTCTGTTAATAACAGACGGCAAACAGACGGAAGCGAGTGACGCCAAAGGCTTGAGAGAAGCCTCCGCTCCCTTGCGGAAAGCCGGCGTTCGTGTCATGGCCCTGGGCGTTGGCTCCGGGGTGGACGCAGACCAACTAAGGTTGATAACAGAGACTGACGAGGACGTACTCCTGGCGGACGACTTTGATAATTTGCTGCTCAAACTGCGAAACCTTACCAGCAAAGTCTGCGAGTTGGCTGGTAAGAAACAAATATAAAGTAGCTTGACGTTACCACTATTGACCAGTTGTGAAAGCATTCTTCTCAGTTTCTCTTTTCTCGACAATCATACAGGTCAAGCTGTCGTAAAAGAATATTTCAACATTATTCGATCAGCCAAACAATGGTGGAGGTGTGATTTGTTTCCATAAATAGCAAGCGCTGCGTTTCCGTTTGTTATTATGTTTAGAGCGTAACATGAAGGCCGCCGAAACTCATTCGGGAGCAAGTGCCGAGAAATCCATATTAGGCTCAACAATTTCCAACTAACAATCTGCCTGGCATTTGTCCTCGTAGAACCACCGCCATGTGACGCTCCAGCAGATGTGGCATTTATCATTGACTCCTCGGGAAGCATTGGAAGAGGCAACTACCTGAAAGAGAAGGCGTTTGTCAAGGCGATAGCCAAGAGTTTCGGAGTAGCACCAGGCCAGAGCCGCGCAGCCATGGTTCTGTACAGTAACGCAGCTTCGGTACAGGCTCGATTCGGGCAGTATGCTAGTTTGGCCGAGTTTGAGAGTGCTGTGGACCAACTACCTTACGAGAGAGGCCGGACACGAATTGACAAGGCCCTGGATGTAGCAGCCAGTGACGTCTTCCCAGAAGCTCGCCCAGGTGTGGCCCGGATTGCTCTGTTAATAACAGACGGCAAACAGACGGAAGCGAGTGACGCCAAAGGCTTGAGAGAAGCCTCCGCTCCCTTGCGGAAAGCCGGCGTTCGTGTCATGGCCCTGGGCGTTGGCTCCGGGGTGGACGCAGACCAACTAAGGTTGATAACAGAGACTGACGAGGACGTACTCCTGGCGGACGACTTTGATAATTTGCTGCTCAAACTGCGAAACCTTACCAGCAAAGTCTGCGAGTTGGCTGGTAAGAAACAAATATAAAGTAGCTTGACGTTACCACTATTGACCAGTTGTGAAAGCATTCTTCTCAGTTTCTCTTTTCTCGACAATCATACAGGTCAAGCTGTCGTAAAAGAATATTTCAACATTATTCGATCAGCCAAACAATGGTGGAGGTGTGATTTGTTTCCATAAGTAGCAAGCGCTGCGTTTGTTATTATGTTTAGAGCGTAACATGAAGGCCGCCGAAACTCATTCGGGAGCAAGTGCCGAGAAATCCATATTAGGCTCAACAATTTCCAACTAACAATGTGCCTGGCATTTGTCCTCGTAGAACCACCGCCATGTGACGCTCCAGCAGATGTGGCATTTATCATTGACTCCTCGGGAAGCATTGGAAGAGGCAACTACCTGAAAGAGAAGGCGTTTGTCAAGGCGATAGCCAAGAGTTTCGGCGTAGCACCAGGCCAGAGCCGCGCAGCCATGGTTCTGTACAGTAACGCAGCTTCGGTACAGGCTCGATTCGGGCAGTATGCTAGTTTGGCCGAGTTTGAGAGTGCTGTGGACCAACTACCTTACGAGAGAGGCCGGACACGAATTGACAAGGCCCTGGATGTAGCAGCCAGTGACGTCTTCCCAGAAGCTCGCCCAGGTGTGGCCCGGATTGCTCTGTTAATAACAGACGGCAAACAGACGGAAGCGAGTGACGCCAAAGGCTTGAGAGAAGCCTCCGCTCCCTTGCGGAAAGCCGGCGTTCGTGTCATGGCCCTGGGCGTTGGCTCCGGGGTGGACGCAGACCAACTAAGGTTGATAACAGAGACTGACGAGGACGTACTCCTGGCGGACGACTTTGATAATTTGCTGCTCAAACTGCGAAACCTTACCAGCAAAGTCTGCGAGTTGGCTGGTAAGAAACAAATATAAAGTAGCTTGACGTTACCACTATTGACCAGTTGTGAAAGCATTCTTCTCAGTTTCTCTTTTCTCGACAATCATACAGGTCAAGCTGTCGTAAAAGAATATTTCAACATTATTCGATCAGCCAAACAATGGTGGAGGTGTGATTTGTTTCCATAAATAGCAAGCGCTGCGTTTCCGTTTGTTATTATGTTTAGAGCGTAACATGAAGGCCGCCGAAACTCATTCGGGAGCAAGTGCCGAGAAATCCATATTAGGCTCAACAATTTCCAACTAACAATGTGCCTGGCATTTGTCCTCGTAGAACCACCGCCATGTGACGCTCCAGCAGATGTGGCATTTATCATTGACTCCTCGGGAAGCATTGGAAGAGGCAACTACCTGAAAGAGAAGGCGTTTGTCAAGGCGATAGCCAAGAGTTTCGGCGTAGCACCAGGCCAGAGCCGCGCAGCCATGGTTCTGTACAGTAACGCAGCTTCGGTACAGGCTCGATTCGGGCAGTATGCTAGTTTGGCCGAGTTTGAGAGTGCTGTGGACCAACTACCTTACGAGAGAGGCCGGACACGAATTGACAAGGCCCTGGATGTAGCAGCCAGTGACGTCTTCCCAGAAGCTCGCCCAGGTGTGGCCCGGATTGCTCTGTTAATAACAGACGGCAAACAGACGGAAGCGAGTGACGCCAAAGGCTTGAGAGAAGCCTCCGCTCCCTTGCGGAAAGCCGGCGTTCGTGTCATGGCCCTGGGCGTTGGCTCCGGGGTGGACGCAGACCAACTAAGGTTGATAACAGAGACTGACGAGGACGTACTCCTGGCGGACGACTTTGATAATTTGCTGCTCAAACTGCGAAACCTTACCAGCAAAGTCTGCGAGTTGGCTGGTAAGAAACAAATATAAAGTAGCTTGACGTTACCACTATTGACCAGTTGTGAAAGCATTCTTCTCAGTTTCTCTTTTCTCGACAATCATACAGGTCAAGCTGTCGTAAAAGAATATTTCAACATTATTCGATCAGCCAAACAATGGTGGAGGTGTGATTTGTTTCCATAAATAGCAAGCGCTGCGTTTCCGTTTGTTATTATGTTTAGAGCGTAACATGAAGGCCGCCGAAACTCATTCGGGAGCAAGTGCCGAGAAATCCATATTAGGCTGAACAATTTCCAACTAACAATGTGCCTGGCATTTGTCCTCGTAGAACCACCGCCATGTGACGCTCCAGCAGATGTGGCATTTATCATTGACTCCTCGGGAAGCATTGGAAGAGGCAACTACCTGAAAGAGAAGGCGTTTGTCAAGGCGATAGCCAAGAGTTTCGGCGTAGCACCAGGCCAGAGCCGCGCAGCCATGGTTCTGTACAGTAACGCAGCTTCGGTACAGGCTCGATTCGGGCAGTATGCTAGTTTGGCCGAGTTTGAGAGTGCTGTGGACCAACTACCTTACGAGAGAGGCCGGACACGAATTGACAAGGCCCTGGATGTAGCAGCCAGTGACGTCTTCCCAGAAGCTCGCCCAGGTGTGGCCCGGATTGCTCTCTTAATAACAGACGGCAAACAGACGGAAGCGAGTGACGCCAAAGGCTTGAGAGAAGCCTCCGCTCCCTTGCGGAAAGCCGGCGTTCGTGTCATGGCCCTGGGCGTTGGCTCCGGGGTGGACGCAGACCAACTAAGGTTGATAACAGAGACTGACGAGGACGTACTCCTGGCGGACGACTTTGATAATTTGCTGCTCAAACTGCGAAACCTTACCAGCAAAGTCTGCGAGTTGGCTGGTAAGAAACAAATATAAAGTAGCTTGACGTTACCACTATTGACCAGTTGTGAAAGCATTCTTCTCAGTTTCTCTTTTCTCGACAATCATACAGGTCAAGCTGTCGTAAAAGAATATTTCAACATTATTCGATCAGCCAAACAATGGTGGAGGTGTGATTTGTTTCCATAAGTAGCAAGCGCTGCGTTTGTTATTATGTTTAGAGCGTAACATGAAGGCCGCCGAAACTCATTCGGGAGCAAGTGCCGAGAAATCCATATTAGGCTCAACAATTTCCAACTAACAATGTGCCTGGCATTTGTCCTCGTAGAACCACCGCCATGTGACGCTCCAGCAGATGTGGCATTTATCATTGACTCCTCGGGAAGCATTGGAAGAGGCAACTACCTGAAAGAGAAGGCGTTTGTCAAGGCGATAGCCAAGAGTTTCGGCGTAGCACCAGGCCAGAGCCGCGCAGCCATGGTTCTGTACAGTAACGCAGCTTCGGTACAGGCTCGATTCGGGCAGTATGCTAGTTTGGCCGAGTTTGAGAGTGCTGTGGACCAACTACCTTACGAGAGAGGCCGGACACGAATTGACAAGGCCCTGGATTTAGCAGCCAGTGACGTCTTCCCAGAAGCTCGCCCAGGTGTGGCCCGGATTGCTCTGTTAATAACAGACGGCAAACAGACGGAAGCGAGTGACGCCAAAGGCTTGAGAGAAGCCTCCGCTCCCTTGCGGAAAGCCGGCGTTCGTGTCATGGCCCTGGGCGTTGGCTCCGGGGTGGACGCAGACCAACTAAGGTTGATAACAGAGACTGACGAGGACGTACTCCTGGCGGACGACTTTGATAATTTGCTGCTCAAACTGCGAAACCTTACCAGCAAAGTCTGCGAGTTGGCTGGTAAGAAACAAATATAAAGTAGCTTGACGTTACCACTATTGACCAGTTGTGAAAGCATTCTTCTCAGTTTCTCTTTTCTCGACAATCATACAGGTCAAGCTGTCGTAAAAGAATATTTCAACATTATTCGATCAGCCAAACAATGGTGGAGGTGTGATTTGTTTCCATAAATAGCAAGCGCTGCGTTTCCGTTTGTTATTATGTTTAGAGCGTAACATGAAGGCCGCCGAAACTCATTCGGGAGCAAGTGCCGAGAAATCCATATTAGGCTCAACAATTTCCAACTAACAATGTGCCTGGCATTTGTCCTCGTAGAACCACCGCCATGTGACGCTCCAGCAGATGTGGCATTTATCATTGACTCCTCGGGAAGCATTGGAAGAGGCAACTACCTGAAAGAGAAGGCGTTTGTCAAGGCGATAGCCAAGAGTTTCGGCGTAGCACCAGGCCAGAGCCGCGCAGCCATGGTTCTGTACAGTAACGCAGCTTCGGTACAGGCTCGATTCGGGCAGTATGCTAGTTTGGCCGAGTTTGAGAGTGCTGTGGACCAACTACCTTACGAGAGAGGCCGGACACGAATTGACAAGGCCCTGGATGTAGCAGCCAGTGACGTCTTCCCAGAAGCTCGCCCAGGTGTGGCCCGGATTGCTCTGTTAATAACAGACGGCAAACAGACGGAAGCGAGTGACGCCAAAGGCTTGAGAGAAGCCTCCGCTCCCTTGCGGAAAGCCGGCGTTCGTGTCATGGCCCTGGGCGTTGGCTCCGGGGTGGACGCAGACCAACTAAGGTTGATAACAGAGACTGACGAGGACGTACTCCTGGCGGACGACTTTGATAATTTGCTGCTCAAACTGCGAAACCTTACCAGCAAAGTCTGCGAGTTGGCTGGTAAGAAACAAATATAAAGTAGCTTGACGTTACCACTATTGACCAGTTGTGAAAGCATTCTTCTCAGTTTCTCTTTTCTCGACAATCATACAGGTCAAGCTGTCGTAAAAGAATATTTCAACATTATTCGATCAGCCAAACAATGGTGGAGGTGTGATTTGTTTCCATAAATAGCAAGCGCTGCGTTTCCGTTTGTTATTATGTTTAGAGCGTAACATGAAGGCCGCCGAAACTCATTCGGGAGCAAGTGCCGAGAAATCCATATTAGGCTCAACAATTTCCAACTAACAATGTGCCTGGCATTTGTCCTCGTAGAACCACCGCCATGTGACGCTCCAGCAGATGTGGCATTTATCATTGACTCCTCGGGAAGCATTGGAAGAGGCAACTACCTGAAAGAGAAGGCGTTTGTCAAGGCGATAGCCAAGAGTTTCGGCGTAGCACCAGGCCAGAGCCGCGCAGCCATGGTTCTGTACAGTAACGCAGCTTCGGTACAGGCTCGATTCGGGCAGTATGCTAGTTTGGCCGAGTTTGAGAGTGCTGTGGACCAACTACCTTACGAGAGAGGCCGGACACGAATTGACAAGGCCCTGGATGTAGCAGCCAGTGACGTCTTCCCAGAAGCTCGCCCAGGTGTGGCCCGGATTGCTCTGTTAATAACAGACGGCAAACAGACGGAAGCGAGTGACGCCAAAGGCTTGAGAGAAGCCTCCGCTCCCTTGCGGAAAGCCGGCGTTCGTGTCATGGCCCTGGGCGTTGGCTCCGGGGTGGACGCAGACCAACTAAGGTTGATAACAGAGACTGACGAGGACGTACTCCTGGCGGACGACTTTGATAATTTGCTGCTCAAACTGCGAAACCTTACCAGCAAAGTCTGCGAGTTGGTTGGTAAGAAACAAATATAAAGTAGCTTGACGTTACCACTATTGACCAGTTGTGAAAGCATTCTTCTCAGTTTCTCTTTTCTCGACAATCATACAGGTCAAGCCGTCGTAAAAGAATATTTCAACATTATTCGATCAGCCAAACAATGGTGGAGGTGTGATTTGTTTCCATAAATAGCAAGCGCTGCGTTTCCGTTTGTTATTATGTTTAGAGCGTAACATGAAGGCCGCCGAAACTCATTCGGGAGCAAGTGCCGAGAAATCCATATTAGGCTCAACAATTTCCAACTAACAATGTGCCTGGCATTTGTCCTCGTAGAACCACCGCCATGTGACGCTCCAGCAGATGTGGCATTTATCATTGACTCCTCGGGAAGCATTGGAAGAGGCAACTACCTGAAAGAGAAGGCGTTTGTCAAGGCGATAGCCAAGAGTTTCGGCGTAGCACCAGGCCAGAGCCGCGCAGCCATGGTTCTGTACAGTAACGCAGCTTCGGTACAGGCTCGATTCGGGCAGTATGCTAGTTTGGCCGAGTTTGAGAGTGCTGTGGACCAACTACCTTACGAGAGAGGCCGGACACGAATTGACAAGGCCCTGGATGTAGCAGCCAGTGACGTCTTCCCAGAAGCTCGCCCAGGTGTGGCCCGGATTGCTCTGTTAATAACAGACGGCAAACAGACGGAAGCGAGTGACGCCAAAGGCTTGAGAGAAGCCTCCGCTCCCTTGCGGAAAGCCGGCGTTCGTGTCATGGCCCTGGGCGTTGGCTCCGGGGTGGACGCAGACCAACTAAGGTTGATAACAGAGACTGACGAGGACGTACTCCTGGCGGACGACTTTGATAATTTGCTGCTCAAACTGCGAAACCTTACCAGCAAAGTCTGCGAGTTGGTTGGTAAGAAACAAATATAAAGTAGCTTGACGTTACCACTATTGACCAGTTGTGAAAGCATTCTTCTCAGTTTCTCTTTTCTCGACAATCATACAGGTCAAGCCGTCGTAAAAGAATATTTCAACATTATTCGATCAGCCAAACAATGGTGGAGGTGTGATTTGTTTCCATAAATAGCAAGCGCTGCGTTTCCGTTTGTTATTATGTTTAGAGCGTAACATGAAGGCCGCCGAAACTCATTCGGGAGCAAGTGCCGAGAAATCCATATTAGGCTGAACAATTTCCAACTAACAATGTGCCTGGCATTTGTCCTCGTAGAACCACCGCCATGTGACGCTCCAGCAGATGTGGCATTTATCATTGACTCCTCGGGAAGCATTGGAAGAGGCAACTACCTGAAAGAGAAGGCGTTTGTCAAGGCGATAGCCAAGAGTTTCGGCGTAGCACCAGGCCAGAGCCGCGCAGCCATGGTTCTGTACAGTAACGCAGCTTCGGTACAGGCTCGATTCGGGCAGTATGCTAGTTTGGCCGAGTTTGAGAGTGCTGTGGACCAACTACCTTACGAGAGAGGCCGGACACGAATTGACAAGGCCCTGGATGTAGCAGCCAGTGACGTCTTCCCAGAAGCTCGCCCAGGTGTGGCCCGGATTGCTCTGTTAATAACAGACGGCAAACAGACGGAAGCGAGTGACGCCAAAGGCTTGAGAGAAGCCTCCGCTCCCTTGCGGAAAGCCGGCGTTCGTGTCATGGCCCTGGGCGTTGGCTCCGGGGTGGACGCAGACCAACTAAGGTTGATAACAGAGACTGACGAGGACGTACTCCTGGCGGACGACTTTGATAATTTGCTGCTCAAACTGCGAAACCTTACCAGCAAAGTCTGCGAGTTGGCTGGTAAGAAACAAATATAAAGTAGCTTGACGTTACCACTATTGACCAGTTGTGAAAGCATTCTTCTCAGTTTCTCTTTTCTCGACAATCATACAGGTCAAGCTGTCGTAAAAGAATATTTCAACATTATTCGATCAGCCAAACAATGGTGGAGGTGTGATTTGTTTCCATAAGTAGCAAGCGCTGCGTTTGTTATTATGTTTAGAGCGTAACATGAAGGCCGCCGAAACTCATTCGGGAGCAAGTGCCGAGAAATCCATATTAGGCTCAACAATTTCCAACTAACAATGTGCCTGGCATTTGTCCTCGTAGAACCACCGCCATGTGACGCTCCAGCAGATGTGGCATTTATCATTGACTCCTCGGGAAGCATTGGAAGAGGCAACTACCTGAAAGAGAAGGCGTTTGTCAAGGCGATAGCCAAGAGTTTCGGCGTAGCACCAGGCCAGAGCCGCGCAGCCATGGTTCTGTACAGTAACGCAGCTTCGGTACAGGCTCGATTCGGGCAGTATGCTAGTTTGGCCGAGTTTGAGAGTGCTGTGGACCAACTACCTTACGAGAGAGGCCGGACACGAATTGACAAGGCCCTGGATGTAGCAGCCAGTGACGTCTTCCCAGAAGCTCGCCCAGGTGTGGCCCGGATTGCTCTGTTAATAACAGACGGCAAACAGACGGAAGCGAGTGACGCCAAAGGCTTGAGAGAAGCCTCCGCTCCCTTGCGGAAAGCCGGCGTTCGTGTCATGGCCCTGGGCGTTGGCTCCGGGGTGGACGCAGACCAACTAAGGTTGATAACAGAGACTGACGAGGACGTACTCCTGGCGGACGACTTTGATAATTTGCTGCTCAAACTGCGAAACCTTACCAGCAAAGTCTGCGAGTTGGCTGGTAAGAAACAAATATAAAGTAGCTTGACGTTACCACTATTGACCAGTTGTGAAAGCATTCTTCTCAGTTTCTCTTTTCTCGACAATCATACAGGTCAAGCTGTCGTAAAAGAATATTTCAACATTATTCGATCAGCCAAACAATGGTGGAGGTGTGATTTGTTTCCATAAATAGCAAGCGCTGCGTTTCCGTTTGTTATTATGTTAAGAGCGTAACATGAAGGCCGCCGAAACTCATTCGGGAGCAAGTGCCGAGAAATCCATATTAGGCTCAACAATTTCCAACTAACAATGTGCCTGGCATTTGTCCTCGTAGAACCACCGCCATGTGACGCTCCAGCAGATGTGGCATTTATCATTGACTCCTCGGGAAGCATTGGAAGAGGCAACTACCTGAAAGAGAAGGCGTTTGTCAAGGCGATAGCCAAGAGTTTCGGCGTAGCACCAGGCCAGAGCCGCGCAGCCATGGTTCTGTACAGTAACGCAGCTTCGGTACAGGCTCGATTCGGGCAGTATGCTAGTTTGGCCGAGTTTGAGAGTGCTGTGGACCAACTACCTTACGAGAGAGGCCGGACACGAATTGACAAGGCCCTGGATGTAGCAGCCAGTGACGTCTTCCCAGAAGCTCGCCCAGGTGTGGCCCGGATTGCTCTGTTAATAACAGACGGCAAACAGACGGAAGCGAGTGACGCCAAAGGCTTGAGAGAAGCCTCCGCTCCCTTGCGGAAAGCCGGCGTTCGTGTCATGGCCCTGGGCGTTGGCTCCGGGGTGGACGCAGACCAACTAAGGTTGATAACAGAGACTGACGAGGACGTACTCCTGGCGGACGACTTTGATAATTTGCTGCTCAAACTGCGAAACCTTACCAGCAAAGTCTGCGAGTTGGCTGGTAAGAAACAAATATAAAGTAGCTTGACGTTACCACTATTGACCAGTTGTGAAAGCATTCTTCTCAGTTTCTCTTTTCTCGACAATCATACAGGTCAAGCTGTCGTAAAAGAATATTTCAACATTATTCGATCAGCCAAACAATGGTGGAGGTGTGATTTGTTTCCATAAGTAGCAAGCGCTGCGTTTGTTATTATGTTTAGAGCGTAACATGAAGGCCGCCGAAACTCATTCGGGAGCAAGTGCCGAGAAATCCATATTAGGCTCAACAATTTCCAACTAACAATGTGCCTGGCATTTGTCCTCGTAGAACCACCGCCATGTGACGCTCCAGCAGATGTGGCATTTATCATTGACTCCTCGGGAAGCATTGGAAGAGGCAACTACCTGAAAGAGAAGGCGTTTGTCAAGGCGATAGCCAAGAGTTTCGGCGTAGCACCAGGCCAGAGCCGCGCAGCCATGGTTCTGTACAGTAACGCAGCTTCGGTACAGGCTCGATTCGGGCAGTATGCTAGTTTGGCCGAGTTTGAGAGTGCTGTGGACCAACTACCTTACGAGAGAGGCCGGACACGAATTGACAAGGCCCTGGATGTAGCAGCCAGTGACGTCTTCCCAGAAGCTCGCCCAGGTGTGGCCCGGATTGCTCTGTTAATAACAGACGGCAAACAGACGGAAGCGAGTGACGCCAAAGGCTTGAGAGAAGCCTCCGCTCCCTTGCGGAAAGCCGGCGTTCGTGTCATGGCCCTGGGCGTTGGCTCCGGGGTGGACGCAGACCAACTAAGGTTGATAACAGAGACTGACGAGGACGTACTCCTGGCGGACGACTTTGATAATTTGCTGCTCAAACTGCGAAACCTTACCAGCAAAGTCTGCGAGTTGGCTGGTAAGAAACAAATATAAAGTAGCTTGACGTTACCACTATTGACCAGTTGTGAAAGCATTCTTCTCAGTTTCTCTTTTCTCGACAATCATACAGGTCAAGCTGTCGTAAAAGAATATTTCAACATTATTCGATCAGCCAAACAATGGTGGAGGTGTGATTTGTTTCCATAAGTAGCAAGCGCTGCGTTTGTTATTATGTTTAGAGCGTAACATGAAGGCCGCCGAAACTCATTCGGGAGCAAGTGCCGAGAAATCCATATTAGGCTCAACAATTTCCAACTAACAATGTGCCTGGCATTTGTCCTCGTAGAACCACCGCCATGTGACGCTCCAGCAGATGTGGCATTTATCATTGACTCCTCGGGAAGCATTGGAAGAGGCAACTACCTGAAAGAGAAGGCGTTTGTCAAGGCGATAGCCAAGAGTTTCGGCGTAGCACCAGGCCAGAGCCGCGCAGCCATGGTTCTGTACAGTAACGCAGCTTCGGTACAGGCTCGATTCGGGCAGTATGCTAGTTTGGCCGAGTTTGAGAGTGCTGTGGACCAACTACCTTACGAGAGAGGCCGGACACGAATTGACAAGGCCCTGGATGTAGCAGCCAGTGACGTCTTCCCAGAAGCTCGCCCAGGTGTGGCCCGGATTGCTCTGTTAATAACAGACGGCAAACAGACGGAAGCGAGTGACGCCAAAGGCTTGAGAGAAGCCTCCGCTCCCTTGCGGAAAGCCGGCGTTCGTGTCATGGCCCTGGGCGTTGGCTCCGGGGTGGACGCAGACCAACTAAGGTTGATAACAGAGACTGACGAGGACGTACTCCTGGCGGACGACTTTGATAATTTGCTGCTCAAACTGCGAAACCTTACCAGCAAAGTCTGCGAGTTGGCTGGTAAGAAACAAATATAAAGTAGCTTGACGTTACCACTATTGACCAGTTGTGAAAGCATTCTTCTCAGTTTCTCTTTTCTCGACAATCATACAGGTCAAGCTGTCGTAAAAGAATATTTCAACATTATTCGATCAGCCAAACAATGGTGGAGGTGTGATTTGTTTCCATAAATAGCAGGCGCTGCGTTTCCGTTTGTTATTATGTTTAGAGCGTAACATGAAGGCCGCCGAAACTCATTCGGGAGCAAGTGCCGAGAAATCTATATTAGGCTCAACAATTTCCAACTAACAATGTGCCTGGCATTTGTCCTCGTAGAACCACCGCCATGTGACGCTCCAGCAGATGTGGCATTTATCATTGACTCCTCGGGAAGCATTGGAAGAGGCAACTACCTGAAAGAGAAGGCGTTTGTCAAGGCGATAGCCAAGAGTTTCGGAGTAGCACCAGGCCAGAGCCGCGCAGCCATGGTTCTGTACAGTAACGCAGCTTCGGTACAGGCTCGATTCGGGCAGTATGCTAGTTTGGCCGAGTTTGAGAGTGCTGTGGACCAACTACCTTACGAGAGAGGCCGGACACGAATTGACAAGGCCCTGGATGTAGCAGCCAGTGACGTCTTCCCAGAAGCTCGCCCAGGTGTGGCCCGGATTGCTCTGTTAATAACAGACGGCAAACAGACGGAAGCGAGTGACGCCAAAGGCTTGAGAGAAGCCTCCGCTCCCTTGCGGAAAGCCGGCGTTCGTGTCATGGCCCTGGGCGTTGGCTCCGGGGTGGACGCAGACCAACTAAGGTTGATAACAGAGACTGACGAGGACGTACTCCTGGCGGACGACTTTGATAATTTGCTGCTCAAACTGCGAAACCTTACCAGCAAAGTCTGCGAGTTGGCTGGTAAGAAACAAATATAAAGTAGCTTGACGTTACCACTATTGACCAGTTGTGAAAGCATTCTTCTCAGTTTCTCTTTTCTCGACAATCATACAGGTCAAGCTGTCGTAAAAGAATATTTCAACATTATTCGATCAGCCAAACAATGGTGGAGGTGTGATTTGTTTCCATAAATAGCAAGCGCTGCGTTTCCGTTTGTTATTATGTTTAGAGCGTAACATGAAGGCCGCCGAAACTCATTCGGGAGCAAATGCCGAGAAATCCATATTAGGCTCAACAATTTCCAACTAACAATGTGCCTGGCATTTGTCCTCGTAGAACCACCGCCATGTGACGCTCCAGCAGATGTGGCATTTATCATTGACTCCTCGGGAAGCATTGGAAGAGGCAACTACCTGAAAGAGAAGGCGTTTGTCAAGGCGATAGCCAAGAGTTTCGGCGTAGCACCAGGCCAGAGCCGCGCAGCCATGGTTCTGTACAGTAACGCAGCTTCGGTACAGGCTCGATTCGGGCAGTATGCTAGTTTGGCCGAGTTTGAGAGTGCTGTGGACCAACTACCTTACGAGAGAGGCCGGACACGAATTGACAACGCCCTGGATTTAGCAGCCAGTGACGTCTTCCCAGAAGCTCGCCCAGGTGTGGCCCGGATTGCTCTGTTAATAACAGACGGCAAACAGACGGAAGCGAGTGACGCCAAAGGCTTGAGAGAAGCCTCCGCTCCCTTGCGGAAAGCCGGCGTTCGTGTCATGGCCCTGGGCGTTGGCTCCGGGGTGGACGCAGACCAACTAAGGTTGATAACAGAGACTGACGAGGACGTACTCCTGGCGGACGACTTTGATAATTTGCTGCTCAAACTGCGAAACCTTACCAGCAAAGTCTGCGAGTTGGCTGGTAAGAAACAAATATAAAGTAGCTTGACGTTACCACTATTGACCAGTTGTGAAAGCATTCTTCTCAGTTTCTCTTTTCTCGACAATCATACAGGTCAAGCTGTCGTAAAAGAATATTTCAACATTATTCGATCAGCCAAACAATGGTGGAGGTGTGATTTGTTTCCATAAGTAGCAAGCGCTGCGTTTGTTATTATGTTTAGAGCGTAACATGAAGGCCGCCGAAACTCATTCGGGAGCAAGTGCCGAGAAATCCATATTAGGCTCAACAATTTCCAACTAACAATGTGCCTGGCATTTGTCCTCGTAGAACCACCGCCATGTGACGCTCCAGCAGATGTGGCATTTATCATTGACTCCTCGGGAAGCATTGGAAGAGGCAACTATCTGAAAGAGAAGGCGTTTGTCAAGGCGATAGCCAAGAGTTTCGGCGTAGCACCAGGCCAGAGCCGCGCAGCCATGGTTCTGTACAGTAACGCAGCTTCGGTACAGGCTCGATTCGGGCAGTATGCTAGTTTGGCCGAGTTTGAGAGTGCTGTGGACCAACTACCTTACGAGAGAGGCCGGACACGAATTGACAAGGCCCTGGATTTAGCAGCCAGTGACGTCTTCCCAGAAGCTCGCCCAGGTGTGGCCCGGATTGCTCTGTTAATAACAGACGGCAAACAGACGGAAGCGAGTGACGCCAAAGGCTTGAGAGAAGCCTCCGCTCCCTTGCGGAAAGCCGGCGTTCGTGTCATGGCCCTGGGCGTTGGCTCCGGGGTGGACGCAGACCAACTAAGGTTGATAACAGAGACTGACGAGGACGTACTCCTGGCGGACGACTTTGATCATTTGCTGCTCAAACTGCGAAACCTTACCAGCAAAGTCTGCGAGTTGGCTGGTAAGAAACAAATATAAAGTAGCTTGACGTTACCACTATTGACCAGTTGTGAAAGCATTCTTCTCAGTTTCTCTTTTCTCGACAATCATACAGGTCAAGCTGTCGTAAAAGAATATTTCAACATTATTCGATCAGCCAAACAATGGTGGAGGTGTGATTTGTTTCCATAAATAGCAAGCGCTGCGTTTCCGTTTGTTATTATGTTTAGAGCGTAACATGAAGGCCGCCGAAACTCATTCGGGAGCAAGTGCCGAGAAATCCATATTAGGCTCAACAATTTCCAACTAACAATGTGCCTGGCATTTGTCCTCGTAGAACCACCGCCATGTGACGCTCCAGCAGATGTGGCATTTATCATTGACTCCTCGGGAAGCATTGGAAGAGGCAACTACCTGAAAGAGAAGGCGTTTGTCAAGGCGATAGCCAAGAGTTTCGGCGTAGCACCAGGCCAGAGCCGCGCAGCCATGGTTCTGTACAGTAACGCAGCTTCGGTACAGGCTCGATTCGGGCAGTATGCTAGTTTGGCCGAGTTTGAGAGTGCTGTGGACCAACTACCTTACGAGAGAGGCCGGACACGAATTGACAAGGCCCTGGATGTAGCAGCCAGTGACGTCTTCCCAGAAGCTCGCCCAGGTGTGGCCCGGATTGCTCTGTTAATAACAGACGGCAAACAGACGGAAGCGAGTGACGCCAAAGGCTTGAGAGAAGCCTCCGCTCCCTTGCGGAAAGCCGGCGTTCGTGTCATGGCCCTGGGCGTTGGCTCCGGGGTGGACGCAGACCAACTAAGGTTGATAACAGAGACTGACGAGGACGTACTCCTGGCGGACGACTTTGATAATTTGCTGCTCAAACTGCGAAACCTTACCAGCAAAGTCTGCGAGTTGGCTGGTAAGAAACAAATATAAAGTAGCTTGACGTTACCACTATTGACCAGTTGTGAAAGCATTCTTCTCAGTTTCTCTTTTCTCGACAATCATACAGGTCAAGCTGTCGTAAAAGAATATTTCAACATTATTCGATCAGCCAAACAATGGTGGAGGTGTGATTTGTTTCCATAAGTAGCAAGCGCTGCGTTTGTTATTATGTTTAGAGCGTAACATGAAGGCCTCCGAAACTCATTCGGGAGCAAGTGCCGAGAAATCCATATTAGGCTCAACAATTTCCAACTAACAATGTGCCTGGCATTTGTCCTCGTAGAACCACCGCCATGTGACGCTCCAGCAGATGTGGCATTTATCATTGACTCCTCGGGAAGCATTGGAAGAGGCAACTACCTGAAAGAGAAGGCGTTTGTCAAGGCGATAGCCAAGAGTTTCGGCGTAGCACCAGGCCAGAGCCGCGCAGCCATGGTTCTGTACAGTAACGCAGCTTCGGTACAGGCTCGATTCGGGCAGTATGCTAGTTTGGCCGAGTTTGAGAGTGCTGTGGACCAACTACCTTACGAGAGAGGCCGGACACGAATTGACAAGGCCCTGGATTTAGCAGCCAGTGACGTCTTCCCAGAAGCTCGCCCAGGTGTGGCCCGGATTGCTCTGTTAATAACAGACGGCAAACAGACGGAAGCGAGTGACGCCAAAGGCTTGAGAGAAGCCTCCGCTCCCTTGCGGAAAGCCGGCGTTCGTGTCATGGCCCTGGGCGTTGGCTCCGGGGTGGACGCAGACCAACTAAGGTTGATAACAGAGACTGACGAGGACGTACTCCTGGCGGACGACTTTGATAATTTGCTGCTCAAACTGCGAAACCTTACCAGCAAAGTCTGCGAGTTGGCTGGTAAGAAACAAATATAAAGTAGCTTGACGTTACCACTATTGACCAGTTGTGAAAGCATTCTTCTCAGTTTCTCTTTTCTCGACAATCATACAGGTCAAGCTGTCGTAAAAGAATATTTCAACATTATTCGATCAGCCAAACAATGGTGGAGGTGTGATTTGTTTCCATAAGTAGCAAGCGCTGCGTTTGTTATTATGTTTAGAGCGTAACATGAAGGCCGCCGAAACTCATTCGGGAGCAAGTGCCGAGAAAACCATATTAGGCTCAACAATTTCCAACTAACAATGTGCCTGGCATTTGTCCTCGTAGAACCACCGCCATGTGACGCTCCAGCAGATGTGGCATTTATCATTGACTCCTCGGGAAGCATTGGAAGAGGCAACTACCTGAAAGAGAAGGCGTTTGTCAAGGCGATAGCCAAGAGTTTCGGCGTAGCACCAGGCCAGAGCCGCGCAGCCATGGTTCTGTACAGTAACGCAGCTTCGGTACAGGCTCGATTCGGGCAGTATGCTAGTTTGGCCGAGTTTGAGAGTGCTGTGGACCAACTACCTTACGAGAGAGGCCGGACACGAATTGACAAGGCCCTGGATGTAGCAGCCAGTGACGTCTTCCCAGAAGCTCGCCCAGGTGTGGCCCGGATTGCTCTGTTAATAACAGACGGCAAACAGACGGAAGCGAGTGACGCCAAAGGCTTGAGAGAAGCCTCCGCTCCCTTGCGGAAAGCCGGCGTTCGTGTCATGGCCCTGGGCGTTGGCTCCGGGGTGGACGCAGACCAACTAAGGTTGATAACAGAGACTGACGAGGACGTACTCCTGGCGGACGACTTTGATAATTTGCTGCTCAAACTGCGAAACCTTACCAGCAAAGTCTGCGAGTTGGCTGGTAAGAAACAAATATAAAGTAGCTTGACGTTACCACTATTGACCAGTTGTGAAAGCATTCTTCTCAGTTTCTCTTTTCTCGACAATCATACAGGTCAAGCTGTCGTAAAAGAATATTTCAACATTATTCGATCAGCCAAACAATGGTGGAGGTGTGATTTGTTTCCATAAATAGCAAGCGCTGCGTTTCCGTTTGTTATTATGTTTAGAGCGTAACATGAAGGCCGCCGAAACTCATTCGGGAGCAAATGCCGAGAAATCCATATTAGGCTCAACAATTTCCAACTAACAATGTGCCTGGCATTTGTCCTCGTAGAACCACCGCCATGTGACGCTCCAGCAGATGTGGCATTTATCATTGACTCCTCGGGAAGCATTGGAAGAGGCAACTACCTGAAAGAGAAGGCGTTTGTCAAGGCGATAGCCAAGAGTTTCGGCGTAGCACCAGGCCAGAGCCGCGCAGCCATGGTTCTGTACAGTAACGCAGCTTCGGTACAGGCTCGATTCGGGCAGTATGCTAGTTTGGCCGAGTTTGAGAGTGCTGTGGACCAACTACCTTACGAGAGAGGCCGGACACGAATTGACAAGGCCCTGGATTTAGCAGCCAGTGACGTCTTCCCAGAAGCTCGCCCAGGTGTGGCCCGGATTGCTCTGTTAATAACAGACGGCAAACAGACGGAAGCGAGTGACGCCAAAGGCTTGAGAGAAGCCTCCGCTCCCTTGCGGAAAGCCGGCGTTCGTGTCATGGCCCTGGGCGTTGGCTCCGGGGTGGACGCAGACCAACTAAGGTTGATAACAGAGACTGACGAGGACGTACTCCTGGCGGACGACTTTGATAATTTGCTGCTCAAACTGCGAAACCTTACCAGCAAAGTCTGCGAGTTGGCTGGTAAGAAACAAATATAAAGTAGCTTGACGTTACCACTATTGACCAGTTGTGAAAGCATTTTTCTCAGTTTCTCTTTTCTCGACAATCATACAGGTCAAGCTGTCGTAAAAGAATATTTCAACATTATTCGATCAGCCAAACAATGGTGGAGGTGTGATTTGTTTCCATAAGTAGCAAGCGCTGCGTTTGTTATTATGTTTAGAGCGTAACATGAAGGCCGCCGAAACTCATTCGGGAGCAAATGCCGAGAAATCCATATTAGGCTCAACAATTTCCAACTAACAATGTGCCTGGCATTTGTCCTCGTAGAACCACCGCCATGTGACGCTCCAGCAGATGTGGCATTTATCATTGACTCCTCGGGAAGCATTGGAAGAGGCAACTACCTGAAAGAGAAGGCGTTTGTCAAGGCGATAGCCAAGAGTTTCGGCGTAGCACCAGGCCAGAGCCGCGCAGCCATGGTTCTGTACAGTAACGCAGCTTCGGTACAGGCTCGATTCGGGCAGTATGCTAGTTTGGCCGAGTTTGAGAGTGCTGTGGACCAACTACCTTACGAGAGAGGCCGGACACGAATTGACAAGGCCCTGGATGTAGCAGCCAGTGACGTCTTCCCAGAAGCTCGCCCAGGTGTGGCCCGGATTGCTCTGTTAATAACAGACGGCAAACAGACGGAAGCGAGTGACGCCAAAGGCTTGAGAGAAGCCTCCGCTCCCTTGCGGAAAGCCGGCGTTCGTGTCATGGCCCTGGGCGTTGGCTCCGGGGTGGACGCAGACCAACTAAGGTTGATAACAGAGACTGACGAGGACGTACTCCTGGCGGACGACTTTGATAATTTGCTGCTCAAACTGCGAAACCTTACCAGCAAAGTCTGCGAGTTGGCTGGTAAGAAACAAATATAAAGTAGCTTGACGTTACCACTATTGACCAGTTGTGAAAGCATTCTTCTCAGTTTCTCTTTTCTCGACAATCATACAGGTCAAGCTGTCGTAAAAGAATATTTCAACATTATTCGATCAGCCAAACAATGGTGGAGGTGTGATTTGTTTCCATAAATAGCAAGCGCTGCGTTTCCGTTTGTTATTATGTTTAGAGCGTAACATGAAGGCCGCCGAAACTCATTCGGGAGCAAATGCCGAGAAATCCATATTAGGCTCAACAATTTCCAACTAACAATGTGCCTGGCATTTGTCCTCGTAGAACCACCGCCATGTGACGCTCCAGCAGATGTGGCATTTATCATTGACTCCTCGGGAAGCATTGGAAGAGGCAACTACCTGAAAGAGAAGGCGTTTGTCAAGGCGATAGCCAAGAGTTTCGGCGTAGCACCAGGCCAGAGCCGCGCAGCCATGGTTCTGTACAGTAACGCAGCTTCGGTACAGGCTCGATTCGGGCAGTATGCTAGTTTGGCCGAGTTTGAGAGTGCTGTGGACCAACTACCTTACGAGAGAGGCCGGACACGAATTGACAAGGCCCTGGATTTAGCAGCCAGTGACGTCTTCCCAGAAGCTCGCCCAGGTGTGGCCCGGATTGCTCTGTTAATAACAGACGGCAAACAGACGGAAGCGAGTGACGCCAAAGGCTTGAGAGAAGCCTCCGCTCCCTTGCGGAAAGCCGGCGTTCGTGTCATGGCCCTGGGCGTTGGCTCCGGGGTGGACGCAGACCAACTAAGGTTGATAACAGAGACTGACGAGGACGTACTCCTGGCGGACGACTTTGATAATTTGCTGCTCAAACTGCGAAACCTTACCAGCAAAGTCTGCGAGTTGGCTGGTAAGAAACAAATATAAAGTAGCTTGACGTTACCACTATTGACCAGTTGTGAAAGCATTCTTCTCAGTTTCTCTTTTCTCGACAATCATACAGGTCAAGCTGTCGTAAAAGAATATTTCAACATTATTCGATCAGCCAAACAATGGTGGAGGTGTGATTTGTTTCCATAAGTAGCAAGCGCTGCGTTTGTTATTATGTTTAGAGCGTAACATGAAGGCCGCCGAAACTCATTCGGGAGCAAGTGCCGAGAAATCCATATTAGGCTCAACAATTTCCAACTAACAATGTGCCTGGCATTTGTCCTCGTAGAACCACCGCCATGTGACGCTCCAGCAGATGTGGCATTTATCATTGACTCCTCGGGAAGCATTGGAAGAGGCAACTACCTGAAAGAGAAGGCGTTTGTCAAGGCGATAGCCAAGAGTTTCGGCGTAGCACCAGGCCAGAGCCGCGCAGCCATGGTTCTGTACAGTAACGCAGCTTCGGTACAGGCTCGATTCGGGCAGTATGCTAGTTTGGCCGAGTTTGAGAGTGCTGTGGACCAACTACCCTACGAGAGAGGCCGGACACGAATTGACAAGGCCCTGGATGTAGCAGCCAGTGACGTCTTCCCAGAAGCTCGCCCAGGTGTGGCCCGGATTGCTCTGTTAATAACAGACGGCAAACAGACGGAAGCGAGTGACGCCAAAGGCTTGAGAGAAGCCTCCGCTCCCTTGCGGAAAGCCGGCGTTCGTGTCATGGCCCTGGGCGTTGGCTCCGGGGTGGACGCAGACCAACTAAGGTTGATAACAGAGACTGACGAGGACGTACTCCTGGCGGACGACTTTGATAATTTGCTGCTCAAACTGCGAAACCTTACCAGCAAAGTCTGCGAGTTGGCTGGTAAGAAACAAATATAAAGTAGCTTGACGTTACCACTATTGACCAGTTGTGAAAGCATTCTTCTCAGTTTCTCTTTTCTCGACAATCATACAGGTCAAGCTGTCGTAAAAGAATATTTCAACATTATTCGATCAGCCAAACAATGGTGGAGGTGTGATTTGTTTCCATAAGTAGCAAGCGCTGCGTTTGTTATTATGTTTAGAGCGTAACATGAAGGCCGCCGAAACTCATTCGGGAGCAAGTGCCGAGAAATCCATATTAGGCTCAACAATTTCCAACTAACAATGTGCCTGGCATTTGTCCTCGTAGAACCACCGCCATGTGACGCTCCAGCAGATGTGGCATTTATCATTGACTCCTCGGGAAGCATTGGAAGAGGCAACTACCTGAAAGAGAAGGCGTTTGTCAAGGCGATAGCCAAGAGTTTCGGCGTAGCACCAGGCCAGAGCCGCGCAGCCATGGTTCTGTACAGTAACGCAGCTTCGGTACAGGCTCGATTCGGGCAGTATGCTAGTTTGGCCGAGTTTGAGAGTGCTGTGGACCAACTACCTTACGAGAGAGGCCGGACACGAATTGACAAGGCCCTGGATTTAGCAGCCAGTGACGTCTTCCCAGAAGCTCGCCCAGGTGTGGCCCGGATTGCTCTGTTAATAACAGACGGCAAACAGACGGAAGCGAGTGACGCCAAAGGCTTGAGAGAAGCCTCCGCTCCCTTGCGGAAAGCCGGCGTTCGTGTCATGGCCCTGGGCGTTGGCTCCGGGGTGGACGCAGACCAACTAAGGTTGATAACAGAGACTGACGAGGACGTACTCCTGGCGGACGACTTTGATAATTTGCTGCTCAAACTGCGAAACCTTACCAGCAAAGTCTGCGAGTTGGCTGGTAAGAAACAAATATAAAGTAGCTTGACGTTACCACTATTGACCAGTTGTGAAAGCATTCTTCTCAGTTTCTCTTTTCTCGACAATCATACAGGTCAAGCTGTCGTAAAAGAATATTTCAACATTATTCGATCAGCCAAACAATGGTGGAGGTGTGATTTGTTTCCATAAATAGCAAGCGCTGCGTTTCCGTTTGTTATTATGTTTAGAGCGTAACATGAAGGCCGCCGAAACTCATTCGGGAGCAAGTGCCGAGAAATCTATATTAGGCTCAACAATTTCCAACTAACAATGTGCCTGGCATTTGTCCTCGTAGAACCACCGCCATGTGACGCTCCAGCAGATGTGGCATTTATCATTGACTCCTCGGGAAGCATTGGAAGAGGCAACTACCTGAAAGAGAAGGCGTTTGTCAAGGCGATAGCCAAGAGTTTCGGCGTAGCACCAGGCCAGAGCCGCGCAGCCATGGTTCTGTACAGTAACGCAGCTTCGGTACAGGCTCGATTCGGGCAGTATGCTAGTTTGGCCGAGTTTGAGAGTGCTGTGGACCAACTACCTTACGAGAGAGGCCGGACACGAATTGACAAGGCCCTGGATTTAGCAGCCAGTGACGTCTTCCCAGAAGCTCGCCCAGGTGTGGCCCGGATTGCTCTGTTAATAACAGACGGCAAACAGACGGAAGCGAGTGACGCCAAAGGCTTGAGAGAAGCCTCCGCTCCCTTGCGGAAAGCCGGCGTTCGTGTCATGGCCCTGGGCGTTGGCTCCGGGGTGGACGCAGACCAACTAAGGTTGATAACAGAGACTGACGAGGACGTACTCCTGGCGGACGACTTTGATAATTTGCTGCTCAAACTGCGAAACCTTACCAGCAAAGTCTGCGAGTTGGCTGGTAAGAAACAAATATAACGTAGCTTGACGTTACCACTATTGACCAGTTGTGAAAGCATTCTTCTCAGTTTCTCTTTTCTCGACAATCATACAGGTCAAGCTGTCGTAAAAGAATATTTCAACATTATTCGATCAGCCAAACAATGGTGGAGGTGTGATTTGTTTCCATAAATAGCAAGCGCTGCGTTTCCGTTTGTTATTATGTTTAGAGCGTAACATGAAGGCCGCCGAAACTCATTCGGGAGCAAATGCCGAGAAATCCATATTAGGCTGAACAATTTCCAACTAACAATGTGCCTGGCATTTGTCCTCGTAGAACCACCGCCATGTGACGCTCCAGCAGATGTGGCATTTATCATTGACTCCTCGGGAAGCATTGGAAGAGGCAACTACCTGAAAGAGAAGGCGTTTGTCAAGGCGATAGCCAAGAGTTTCGGCGTAGCACCAGGCCAGAGCCGCGCAGCCATGGTTCTGTACAGTAACGCAGCTTCGGTACAGGCTCGATTCGGGCAGTATGCTAGTTTGGCCGAGTTTGAGAGTGCTGTGGACCAACTACCTTACGAGAGAGGCCGGACACGAATTGACAAGGCCCTGGATTTAGCAGCCAGTGACGTCTTCCCAGAAGCTCGCCCAGGTGTGGCCCGGATTGCTCTGTTAATAACAGACGGCAAACAGACGGAAGCGAGTGACGCCAAAGGCTTGAGAGAAGCCTCCGCTCCCTTGCGGAAAGCCGGCGTTCGTGTCATGGCCCTGGGCGTTGGCTCCGGGGTGGACGCAGACCAACTAAGGTTGATAACAGAGACTGACGAGGACGTACTCCTGGCGGACGACTTTGATAATTTGCTGCTCAAACTGCGAAACCTTACCAGCAAAGTCTGCGAGTTGGCTGGTAAGAAACAAATATAAAGTAGCTTGACGTTACCACTATTGACCAGTTGTGAAAGCATTCTTCTCAGTTTCTCTTTTCTCGACAATCATACAGGTCAAGCTGTCGTAAAAGAATATTTCAACATTATTCGATCAGCCAAACAATGGTGGAGGTGTGATTTGTTTCCATAAATAGCAAGCGCTGCGTTTCCGTTTGTTATTATGTTTAGAGCGTAACATGAAGGCCGCCGAAACTCATTCGGGAGCAAATGCCGAGAAATCCATATTAGGCTCAACAATTTCCAACTAACAATGTGCCTGGCATTTGTCCTCGTAGAACCACCGCCATGTGACGCTCCAGCAGATGTGGCATTTATCATTGACTCCTCGGGAAGCATTGGAAGAGGCAACTACCTGAAAGAGAAGGCGTTTGTCAAGGCGATAGCCAAGAGTTTCGGCGTAGCACCAGGCCAGAGCCGCGCAGCCATGGTTCTGTACAGTAACGCAGCTTCGGTACAGGCTCGATTCGGGCAGTATGCTAGTTTGGCCGAGTTTGAGAGTGCTGTGGACCAACTACCTTACGAGAGAGGCCGGACACGAATTGACAAGGCCCTGGATTTAGCAGCCAGTGACGTCTTCCCAGAAGCTCGCCCAGGTGTGGCCCGGATTGCTCTGTTAATAACAGACGGCAAACAGACGGAAGCGAGTGACGCCAAAGGCTTGAGAGAAGCCTCCGCTCCCTTGCGGAAAGCCGGCGTTCGTGTCATGGCCCTGGGCGTTGGCTCCGGGGTGGACGCAGACCAACTAAGGTTGATAACAGAGACTGACGAGGACGTACTCCTGGCGGACGACTTTGATAATTTGCTGCTCAAACTGCGAAACCTTACCAGCAAAGTCTGCGAGTTGGCTGGTAAGAAACAAATATAAAGTAGCTTGACGTTACCACTATTGACCAGTTGTGAAAGCATTCTTCTCAGTTTCTCTTTTCTCGACAATCATACAGGTCAAGCTGTCGTAAAAGAATATTTCAACATTATTCGATCAGCCAAACAATGGTGGAGGTGTGATTTGTTTCCATAAGTAGCAAGCGCTGCGTTTGTTATTATGTTTAGAGCGTAACATGAAGGCCGCCGAAACTCATTCGGGAGCAAGTGCCGAGAAATCCATATTAGGCTCAACAATTTCCAACTAACAATGTGCCTGGCATTTGTCCTCGTAGAACCACCGCCATGTGACGCTCCAGCAGATGTGGCATTTATCATTGACTCCTCGGGAAGCATTGGAAGAGGCAACTACCTGAAAGAGAAGGCGTTTGTCAAGGCGATAGCCAAGAGTTTCGGCGTAGCACCAGGCCAGAGCCGCGCAGCCATGGTTCTGTACAGTAACGCAGCTTCGGTACAGGCTCGATTCGGGCAGTATGCTAGTTTGGCCGAGTTTGAGAGTGCTGTGGACCAACTACCTTACGAGAGAGGCCGGACACGAATTGACAAGGCCCTGGATGTAGCAGCCAGTGACGTCTTCCCAGAAGCTCGCCCAGGTGTGGCCCGGATTGCTCTCTTAATAACAGACGGCAAACAGACGGAAGCGAGTGACGCCAAAGGCTTGAGAGAAGCCTCCGCTCCCTTGCGGAAAGCCGGCGTTCGTGTCATGGCCCTGGGCGTTGGCTCCGGGGTGGACGCAGACCAACTAAGGTTGATAACAGAGACTGACGAGGACGTACTCCTGGCGGACGACTTTGATAATTTGCTGCTCAAACTGCGAAACCTTACCAGCAAAGTCTGCGAGTTGGCTGGTAAGAAACAAATATAAAGTAGCTTGACGTTACCACTATTGACCAGTTGTGAAAGCATTCTTCTCAGTTTCTCTTTTCTCGACAATCATACAGGTCAAGCTGTCGTAAAAGAATATTTCAACATTATTCGATCAGCCAAACAATGGTGGAGGTGTGATTTGTTTCCATAAATAGCAAGCGCTGCGTTTCCGTTTGTTATTATGTTTAGAGCGTAACATGAAGGCCGCCGAAACTCATTCGGGAGCAAGTGCCGAGAAATCCATATTAGGCTCAACAATTTGCAACTAACAATGTGCCTGGCATTTGTCCTCGTAGAACCACCGCCATGTGACGCTCCAGCAGATGTGGCATTTATCATTGACTCCTCGGGAAGCATTGGAAGAGGCAACTACCTGAAAGAGAAGGCGTTTGTCAAGGCGATAGCCAAGAGTTTCGGCGTAGCACCAGGCCAGAGCCGCGCAGCCATGGTTCTGTACAGTAACGCAGCTTCGGTACAGGCTCGATTCGGGCAGTATGCTAGTTTGGCCGAGTTTGAGAGTGCTGTGGACCAACTACCTTACGAGAGAGGCCGGACACGAATTGACAAGGCCCTGGATGTAGCAGCCAGTGACGTCTTCCCAGAAGCTCGCCCAGGTGTGGCCCGGATTGCTCTGTTAATAACAGACGGCAAACAGACGGAAGCGAGTGACGCCAAAGGCTTGAGAGAAGCCTCCGCTCCCTTGCGGAAAGCCGGCGTTCGTGTCATGGCCCTGGGCGTTGGCTCCGGGGTGGACGCAGACCAACTAAGGTTGATAACAGAGACTGACGAGGACGTACTCCTGGCGGACGACTTTGATAATTTGCTGCTCAAACTGCGAAACCTTACCAGCAAAGTCTGCGAGTTGGCTGGTAAGAAACAAATATAAAGTAGCTTGACGTTACCACTATTGACCAGTTGTGAAAGCATTCTTCTCAGTTTCTCTTTTCTCGACAATCATACAGGTCAAGCTGTCGTAAAAGAATATTTCAACATTATTCGATCAGCCAAACAATGGTGGAGGTGTGATTTGTTTCCATAAGTAGCAAGCGCTGCGTTTGTTATTATGTTTAGAGCGTAACATGAAGGCCGCCGAAACTCATTCGGGAGCAAGTGCCGAGAAATCCATATTAGGCTCAACAATTTCCAACTAACAATGTGCCTGGCATTTGTCCTCGTAGAACCACCGCCATGTGACGCTCCAGCAGATGTGGCATTTATCATTGACTCCTCGGGAAGCATTGGAAGAGGCAACTATCTGAAAGAGAAGGCGTTTGTCAAGGCGATAGCCAAGAGTTTCGGCGTAGCACCAGGCCAGAGCCGCGCAGCCATGGTTCTGTACAGTAACGCAGCTTCGGTACAGGCTCGATTCGGGCAGTATGCTAGTTTGGCCGAGTTTGAGAGTGCTGTGGACCAACTACCTTACGAGAGAGGCCGGACACGAATTGACAAGGCCCTGGATTTAGCAGCCAGTGACGTCTTCCCAGAAGCTCGCCCAGGTGTGGCCCGGATTGCTCTGTTAATAACAGACGGCAAACAGACGGAAGCGAGTGACGCCAAAGGCTTGAGAGAAGCCTCCGCTCCCTTGCGGAAAGCCGGCGTTCGTGTCATGGCCCTGGGCGTTGGCTCCGGGGTGGACGCAGACCAACTAAGGTTGATAACAGAGACTGACGAGGACGTACTCCTGGCGGACGACTTTGATAATTTGCTGCTCAAACTGCGAAACCTTACCAGCAAAGTCTGCGAGTTGGCTGGTAAGAAACAAATATAAAGTAGCTTGACGTTACCACTATTGACCAGTTGTGAAAGCATTCTTCTCAGTTTCTCTTTTCTCGACAATCATACAGGTCAAGCTGTCGTAAAAGAATATTTCAACATTATTCGATCAGCCAAACAATGGTGGAGGTGTGATTTGTTTCCATAAGTAGCAAGCGCTGCGTTTGTTATTATGTTTAGAGCGTAACATGAAGGCCGCCGAAACTCATTCGGGAGCAAGTGCCGAGAAATCCATATTAGGCTCAACAATTTCCAACTAACAATGTGCCTGGCATTTGTCCTCGTAGAACCACCGCCATGTGACGCTCCAGCAGATGTGGCATTTATCATTGACTCCTCGGGAAGCATTGGAAGAGGCAACTACCTGAAAGAGAAGGCGTTTGTCAAGGCGATAGCCAAGAGTTTCGGCGTAGCACCAGGCCAGAGCCGCGCAGCCATGGTTCTGTACAGTAACGCAGCTTCGGTACAGGCTCGATTCGGGCAGTATGCTAGTTTGGCCGAGTTTGAGAGTGCTGTGGACCAACTACCTTACGAGAGAGGCCGGACACGAATTGACAAGGCCCTGGATGTAGCAGCCAGTGACGTCTTCCCAGAAGCTCGCCCAGGTGTGGCCCGGATTGCTCTGTTAATAACAGACGGCAAACAGACGGAAGCGAGTGACGCCAAAGGCTTGAGAGAAGCCTCCGCTCCCTTGCGGAAAGCCGGCGTTCGTGTCATGGCCCTGGGCGTTGGCTCCGGGGTGGACGCAGACCAACTAAGGTTGATAACAGAGACTGACGAGGACGTACTCCTGGCGGACGACTTTGATAATTTGCTGCTCAAACTGCGAAACCTTACCAGCAAAGTCTGCGAGTTGGCTGGTAAGAAACAAATATAAAGTAGCTTGACGTTACCACTATTGACCAGTTGTGAAAGCATTCTTCTCAGTTTCTCTTTTCTCGACAATCATACAGGTCAAGCTGTCGTAAAAGAATATTTCAACATTATTCGATCAGCCAAACAATGGTGGAGGTGTGATTTGTTTCCATAAGTAGCAAGCGCTGCGTTTGTTATTATGTTTAGAGCGTAACATGAAGGCCTCCGAAACTCATTCGGGAGCAAGTGCCGAGAAATCCATATTAGGCTCAACAATTTCCAACTAACAATGTGCCTGGCATTTGTCCTCGTAGAATCACCGCCATGTGACGCTCCAGCAGATGTGGCATTTATCATTGACTCCTCGGGAAGCATTGGAAGAGGCAACTACCTGAAAGAGAAGGCGTTTGTCAAGGCGATAGCCAAGAGTTTCGGCGTAGCACCAGGCCAGAGCCGCGCAGCCATGGTTCTGTACAGTAACGCAGCTTCGGTACAGGCTCGATTCGGGCAGTATGCTAGTTTGGCCGAGTTTGAGAGTGCTGTGGACCAACTACCTTACGAGAGAGGCCGGACACGAATTGACAAGGCCCTGGATGTAGCAGCCAGTGACGTCTTCCCAGAAGCTCGCCCAGGTGTGGCCCGGATTGCTCTCTTAATAACAGACGGCAAACAGACGGAAGCGAGTGACGCCAAAGGCTTGAGAGAAGCCTCCGCTCCCTTGCGGAAAGCCGGCGTTCGTGTCATGGCCCTGGGCGTTGGCTCCGGGGTGGACGCAGACCAACTAAGGTTGATAACAGAGACTGACGAGGACGTACTCCTGGCGGACGACTTTGATAATTTGCTGCTCAAACTGCGAAACCTTACCAGCAAAGTCTGCGAGTTGGCTGGTAAGAAACAAATATAAAGTAGCTTGACGTTACCACTATTGACCAGTTGTGAAAGCATTCTTCTCAGTTTCTCTTTTCTCGACAATCATACAGGTCAAGCTGTCGTAAAAGAATATTTCAACATTATTCGATCAGCCAAACAATGGTGGAGGTGTGATTTGTTTCCATAAGTAGCAAGCGCTGCGTTTGTTATTATGTTTAGAGCGTAACATGAAGGCCGCCGAAACTCATTCGGGAGCAAGTGCCGAGAAATCCATATTAGGCTCAACAATTTCCAACTAACAATGTGCCTGGCATTTGTCCTCGTAGAACCACCGCCATGTGACGCTCCAGCAGATGTGGCATTTATCATTGACTCCTCGGGAAGCATTGGAAGAGGCAACTACCTGAAAGAGAAGGCGTTTGTCAAGGCGATAGCCAAGAGTTTCGGCGTAGCACCAGGCCAGAGCCGCGCAGCCATGGTTCTGTACAGTAACGCAGCTTCGGTACAGGCTCGATTCGGGCAGTATGCTAGTTTGGCCGAGTTTGAGAGTGCTGTGGACCAACTACCTTACGAGAGAGGCCGGACACGAATTGACAAGGCCCTGGATGTAGCAGCCAGTGACGTCTTCCCAGAAGCTCGCCCACGTGTGGCCCGGATTGCTCTGTTAATAACAGACGGCAAACAGACGGAAGCGAGTGACGCCAAAGGCTTGAGAGAAGCCTCCGCTCCCTTGCGGAAAGCCGGCGTTCGTGTCATGGCCCTGGGCGTTGGCTCCGGGGTGGACGCAGACCAACTAATGTTGATAACAGAGACTGACGAGGACGTACTCCTGGCGGACGACTTTGATAATTTGCTGCTCAAACTGCGAAACCTTACCAGCAAAGTCTGCGAGTTGGCTGGTAAGAAACAAATATAAAGTAGCTTGACGTTACCACTATTGACCAGTTGTGAAAGCATTCTTCTCAGTTTCTCTTTTCTCGACAATCATACAGGTCAAGCTGTCGTAAAAGAATATTTCAACATTATTCGATCAGCCAAACAATGGTGGAGGTGTGATTTGTTTCCATAAATAGCAAGCGCTGCGTTTCCGTTTGTTATTATGTTTAGAGCGTAACATGAAGGCCGCCGAAACTCATTCGGGAGCAAGTGCCGAGAAATCCATATTAGGCTCAACAATTTGCAACTAACAATGTGCCTGGCATTTGTCCTCGTAGAACCACCGCCATGTGACGCTCCAGCAGATGTGGCATTTATCATTGACTCCTCGGGAAGCATTGGAAGAGGCAACTACCTGAAAGAGAAGGCGTTTGTCAAGGCGATAGCCAAGAGTTTCGGCGTAGCACCAGGCCAGAGCCGCGCAGCCATGGTTCTGTACAGTAACGCAGCTTCGGTACAGGCTCGATTCGGGCAGTATGCTAGTTTGGCCGAGTTTGAGAGTGCTGTGGACCAACTACCTTACGAGAGAGGCCGGACACGAATTGACAAGGCCCTGGATTTAGCAGCCAGTGACGTCTTCCCAGAAGCTCGCCCAGGTGTGGCCCGGATTGCTCTGTTAATAACAGACGGCAAACAGACGGAAGCGAGTGACGCCAAAGGCTTGAGAGAAGCCTCCGCTCCCTTGCGAAAAGCCGGCGTTCGTGTCATGGCCCTGGGCGTTGGCTCCGGGGTGGACGCAGACCAACTAAGGTTGATAACAGAGACTGACGAGGACGTACTCCTGGCGGACGACTTTGATAATTTGCTGCTCAAACTGCGAAACCTTACCAGCAAAGTCTGCGAGTTGGCTGGTAAGAAACAAATATAAAGTAGCTTGACGTTACCACTATTGACCAGTTGTGAAAGCATTCTTCTCAGTTTCTCTTTTCTCCACAATCATACAGGTCAAGCTGTCGTAAAAGAATATTTCAACATTATTCGATCAGCCAAACAATGGTGGAGGTGTGATTTGTTTCCATAAGTAGCAAGCGCTGCGTTTGTTATTATGTTTAGAGCGTAACATGAAGGCCGCCGAAACTCATTCGGGAGCAAGTGCCGAGAAATCTATATTAGGCTCAACAATTTCCAACTAACAATGTGCCTGGCATTTGTCCTCGTAGAACCACCGCCATGTGACGCTCCAGCAGATGTGGCATTTATCATTGACTCCTCGGGAAGCATTGGAAGAGGCAACTACCTGAAAGAGAAGGCGTTTGTCAAGGCGATAGCCAAGAGTTTCGGCGTAGCACCAGGCCAGAGCCGCGCAGCCATGGTTCTGTACAGTAACGCAGCTTCGGTACAAGCTCGATTCGGGCAGTATGCTAGTTTGGCCGAGTTTGAGAGTGCTGTGGACCAACTACCTTACGAGAGAGGCCGGACACGAATTGACAAGGCCCTGGATGTAGCAGCCAGTGACGTCTTCCCAGAAGCTCGCCCAGGTGTGGCCCGGATTGCTCTGTTAATAACAGACGGCAAACAGACGGAAGCGAGTGACGCCAAAGGCTTGAGAGAAGCCTCCGCTCCCTTGCGGAAAGCCGGCGTTCGTGTCATGGCCCTGGGCGTTGGCTCCGGGGTGGACGCAGACCAACTAAGGTTGATAACAGAGACTGACGAGGACGTACTCCTGGCGGACGACTTTGATAATTTGCTGCTCAAACTGCGAAACCTTACCAGCAAAGTCTGCGAGTTGGCTGGTAAGAAACAAATATAAAGTAGCTTGACGTTACCACTATTGACCAGTTGTGAAAGCATTCTTCTCAGTTTCTCTTTTCTCGACAATCATACAGGTCAAGCTGTCGTAAAAGAATATTTCAACATTATTCGATCAGCCAAACAATGGTGGAGGTGTGATTTGTTTCCATAAATAGCAAGCGCTGCGTTTCCGTTTGTTATTATGTTTAGAGCGTAACATGAAGGCCGCCGAAACTCATTCGGGAGCAAGTGCCGAGAAATCCATATTAGGCTCAACAATTTGCAACTAACAATGTGCCTGGCATTTGTCCTCGTAGAACCACCGCCATGTGACGCTCCAGCAGATGTGGCATTTATCATTGACTCCTCGGGAAGCATTGGAAGAGGCAACTACCTGAAAGAGAAGGCGTTTGTCAAGGCGATAGCCAAGAGTTTCGGCGTAGCACCAGGCCAGAGCCGCGCAGCCATGGTTCTGTACAGTAACGCAGCTTCGGTACAGGCTCGATTCGGGCAGTATGCTAGTTTGGCCGAGTTTGAGAGTGCTGTGGACCAACTACCTTACGAGAGAGGCCGGACACGAATTGACAAGGCCCTGGATTTAGCAGCCAGTGACGTCTTCCCAGAAGCTCGCCCAGGTGTGGCCCGGATTGCTCTGTTAATAACAGACGGCAAACAGACGGAAGCGAGTGACGCCAAAGGCTTGAGAGAAGCCTCCGCTCCCTTGCGGAAAGCCGGCGTTCGTGTCATGGCCCTGGGCGTTGGCTCCGGGGTGGACGCAGACCAACTAAGGTTGATAACAGAGACTGACGAGGACGTACTCCTGGCGGACGACTTTGATAATTTGCTGCTCAAACTGCGAAACCTTACCAGCAAAGTCTGCGAGTTGGCTGGTAAGAAACAAATATAAAGTAGCTTGACGTTACCACTATTGACCAGTTGTGAAAGCATTCTTCTCAGTTTCTCTTTTCTCCACAATCATACAGGTCAAGCTGTCGTAAAAGAATATTTCAACATTATTCGATCAGCCAAACAATGGTGGAGGTGTGATTTGTTTCCATAAGTAGCAAGCGCTGCGTTTGTTATTATGTTTAGAGCGTAACATGAAGGCCGCCGAAACTCATTCGGGAGCAAGTGCCGAGAAATCTATATTAGGCTCAACAATTTCCAACTAACAATGTGCCTGGCATTTGTCCTCGTAGAACCACCGCCATGTGACGCTCCAGCAGATGTGGCATTTATCATTGACTCCTCGGGAAGCATTGGAAGAGGCAACTACCTGAAAGAGAAGGCGTTTGTCAAGGCGATAGCCAAGAGTTTCGGCGTAGCACCAGGCCAGAGCCGCGCAGCCATGGTTCTGTACAGTAACGCAGCTTCGGTACAAGCTCGATTCGGGCAGTATGCTAGTTTGGCCGAGTTTGAGAGTGCTGTGGACCAACTACCTTACGAGAGAGGCCGGACACGAATTGACAAGGCCCTGGATGTAGCAGCCAGTGACGTCTTCCCAGAAGCTCGCCCAGGTGTGGCCCGGATTGCTCTGTTAATAACAGACGGCAAACAGACGGAAGCGAGTGACGCCAAAGGCTTGAGAGAAGCCTCCGCTCCCTTGCGGAAAGCCGGCGTTCGTGTCATGGCCCTGGGCGTTGGCTCCGGGGTGGACGCAGACCAACTAAGGTTGATAACAGAGACTGACGAGGACGTACTCCTGGCGGACGACTTTGATAATTTGCTGCTCAAACTGCGAAACCTTACCAGCAAAGTCTGCGAGTTGGCTGGTAAGAAACAAATATAAAGTAGCTTGACGTTACCACTATTGACCAGTTGTGAAAGCATTCTTCTCAGTTTCTCTTTTCTCGACAATCATACAGGTCAAGCTGTCGTAAAAGAATATTTCAACATTATTCGATCAGCCAAACAATGGTGGAGGTGTGATTTGTTTCCATAAGTAGCAAGCGCTGCGTTTGTTATTATGTTTAGAGCGTAACATGAAGGCCGCCGAAACTCATTCGGGAGCAAGTGCCGAGAAATCCATATTAGGCTCAACAATTTCCAACTAACAATGTGCCTGGCATTTGTCCTCGTAGAACCACCGCCATGTGACGCTCCAGCAGATGTGGCATTTATCATTGACTCCTCGGGAAGCATTGGAAGAGGCAACTATCTGAAAGAGAAGGCGTTTGTCAAGGCGATAGCCAAGAGTTTCGGCGTAGCACCAGGCCAGAGCCGCGCAGCCATGGTTCTGTACAGTAACGCAGCTTCGGTACAGGCTCGATTCGGGCAGTATGCTAGTTTGGCCGAGTTTGAGAGTGCTGTGGACCAACTACCTTACGAGAGAGGCCGGACACGAATTGACAAGGCCCTGGATTTAGCAGCCAGTGACGTCTTCCCAGAAGCTCGCCCAGGTGTGGCCCGGATTGCTCTGTTAATAACAGACGGCAAACAGACGGAAGCGAGTGACGCCAAAGGCTTGAGAGAAGCCTCCGCTCCCTTGCGGAAAGCCGGCGTTCGTGTCATGGCCCTGGGCGTTGGCTCCGGGGTGGACGCAGACCAACTAAGGTTGATAACAGAGACTGACGAGGACGTACTCCTGGCGGACGACTTTGATAATTTGCTGCTCAAACTGCGAAACCTTACCAGCAAAGTCTGCGAGTTGGCTGGTAAGAAACAAATATAAAGTAGCTTGACGTTACCACTATTGACCAGTTGTGAAAGCATTCTTCTCAGTTTCTCTTTTCTCGACAATCATACAGGTCAAGCTGTCGTAAAAGAATATTTCAACATTATTCGATCAGCCAAACAATGGTGGAGGTGTGATTTGTTTCCATAAATAGCAAGCGCTGCGTTTCCGTTTGTTATTATGTTTAGAGCGTAACATGAAGGCCGCCGAAACTCATTCGGGAGCAAGTGCCGAGAAATCTATATTAGGCTCAACAATTTCCAACTAACAATGTGCCTGGCATTTGTCCTCGTAGAACCACCGCCATGTGACGCTCCAGCAGATGTGGCATTTATCATTGACTCCTCGGGAAGCATTGGAAGAGGCAACTACCTGAAAGAGAAGGCGTTTGTCAAGGCGATAGCCAAGAGTTTCGGCGTAGCACCAGGCCAGAGCCGCGCAGCCATGGTTCTGTACAGTAACGCAGCTTCGGTACAGGCTCGATTCGGGCAGTATGCTAGTTTGGCCGAGTTTGAGAGTGCTGTGGACCAACTACCTTACGAGAGAGGCCGGACACGAATTGACAAGGCCATGGATGTAGCAGCCAGTGACGTCTTCCCAGAAGCTCGCCCAGGTGTGGCCCGGATTGCTCTGTTAATAACAGACGGCAAACAGACGGAAGCGAGTGACGCCAAAGGCTTGAGAGAAGCCTCCGCTCCCTTGCGGAAGGCCGGCGTTCGTGTCATGGCCCTGGGCGTTGGCTCCGGGGTGGACGCAGACCAACTAAGGTTGATAACAGAGACTGACGAGGACGTACTCCTGGCGGACGACTTTGATAATTTGCTGCTCAAACTGCGAAACCTTACCAGCAAAGTCTGCGAGTTGGCTGGTAAGAAACAAATATAAAGTAGCTTGACGTTACCACTATTGACCAGTTGTGAAAGCATTCTTCTCAGTTTCTCTTTTCTCGACAATCATACAGGTCAAGCCGTCGTAAAAGAATATTTCAACATTATTCGATCAGCCAAACAATGGTGGAGGTGTGATTTGTTTCCATAAATAGCAAGCGCTGCGTTTCCGTTTGTTATTATGTTTAGAGCGTAACATGAAGGCCGCCGAAACTCATTCGGGAGCAAATGCCGAGAAATCCATATTAGGCTCAACAATTTCCAACTAACAATGTGCCTGGCATTTGTCCTCGTAGAACCACCGCCATGTGACGCTCCAGCAGATGTGGCATTTATCATTGACTCCTCGGGAAGCATTGGAAGAGGCAACTACCTGAAAGAGAAGGCGTTTGTCAAGGCGATAGCCAAGAGTTTCGGCGTAGCACCAGGCCAGAGCCGCGCAGCCATGGTTCTGTACAGTAACGCAGCTTCGGTACAGGCTCGATTCGGGCAGTATGCTAGTTTGGCCGAGTTTGAGAGTGCTGTGGACCAACTACCTTACGAGAGAGGCCGGACACGAATTGACAAGGCCCTGGATTTAGCAGCCAGTGACGTCTTCCCAGAAGCTCGCCCAGGTGTGGCCCGGATTGCTCTGTTAATAACAGACGGCAAACAGACGGAAGCGAGTGACGCCAAAGGCTTGAGAGAAGCCTCCGCTCCCTTGCGGAAAGCCGGCGTTCGTGTCATGGCCCTGGGCGTTGGCTCCGGGGTGGACGCAGACCAACTAAGGTTGATAACAGAGACTGACGAGGACGTACTCCTGGCGGACGACTTTGATAATTTGCTGCTCAAACTGCGAAACCTTACCAGCAAAGTCTGCGAGTTGGCTGGTAAGAAACAAATATAAAGTAGCTTGACGTTACCACTATTGACCAGTTGTGAAAGCATTCTTCTCAGTTTCTCTTTTCTCGACAATCATACAGGTCAAGCTGTCGTAAAAGAATATTTCAACATTATTCGATCAGCCAAACAATGGTGGAGGTGTGATTTGTTTCCATAAGTAGCAAGCGCTGCGTTTGTTATTATGTTTAGAGCGTAACATGAAGGCCGCCGAAACTCATTCGGGAGCAAGTGCCGAGAAATCCATATTAGGCTCAACAATTTCCAACTAACAATGTGCCTGGCATTTGTCCTCGTAGAACCACCGCCATGTGACGCTCCAGCAGATGTGGCATTTATCATTGACTCCTCGGGAAGCATTGGAAGAGGCAACTACCTGAAAGAGAAGGCGTTTGTCAAGGCGATAGCCAAGAGTTTCGGCGTAGCACCAGGCCAGAGCCGCGCAGCCATGGTTCTGTACAGTAACGCAGCTTCGGTACAGGCTCGATTCGGGCAGTATGCTAGTTTGGCCGAGTTTGAGAGTGCTGTGGACCAACTACCTTACGAGAGAGGCCGGACACGAATTGACAAGGCCCTGGATGTAGCAGCCAGTGACGTCTTCCCAGAAGCTCGCCCAGGTGTGGCCCGGATTGCTCTCTTAATAACAGACGGCAAACAGACGGAAGCGAGTGACGCCAAAGGCTTGAGAGAAGCCTCCGCTCCCTTGCGGAAAGCCGGCGTTCGTGTCATGGCCCTGGGCGTTGGCTCCGGGGTGGACGCAGACCAACTAAGGTTGATAACAGAGACTGACGAGGACGTACTCCTGGCGGACGACTTTGATAATTTGCTGCTCAAACTGCGAAACCTTACCAGCAAAGTCTGCGAGTTGGCTGGTAAGAAACAAATATAAAGTAGCTTGACGTTACCACTATTGACCAGTTGTGAAAGCATTCTTCTCAGTTTCTCTTTTCTCGACAATCATACAGGTCAAGCTGTCGTAAAAGAATATTTCAACATTATTCGATCAGCCAAACAATGGTGGAGGTGTGATTTGTTTCCATAAGTAGCAAGCGCTGCGTTTGTTATTATGTTTAGAGCGTAACATGAAGGCCTCCGAAACTCATTCGGGAGCAAGTGCCGAGAAATCCATATTAGGCTCAACAATTTCCAACTAACAATGTGCCTGGCATTTGTCCTCGTAGAATCACCGCCATGTGACGCTCCAGCAGATGTGGCATTTATCATTGACTCCTCGGGAAGCATTGGAAGAGGCAACTACCTGAAAGAGAAGGCGTTTGTCAAGGCGATAGCCAAGAGTTTCGGCGTAGCACCAGGCCAGAGCCGCGCAGCCATGGTTCTGTACAGTAACGCAGCTTCGGTACAGGCTCGATTCGGGCAGTATGCTAGTTTGGCCGAGTTTGAGAGTGCTGTGGACCAACTACCTTACGAGAGAGGCCGGACACGAATTGACAAGGCCCTGGATTTAGCAGCCAGTGACGTCTTCCCAGAAGCTCGCCCAGGTGTGGCCCGGATTGCTCTGTTAATAACAGACGGCAAACAGACGGAAGCGAGTGACGCCAAAGGCTTGAGAGAAGCCTCCGCTCCCTTGCGGAAAGCCGGCGTTCGTGTCATGGCCCTGGGCGTTGGCTCCGGGGTGGACGCAGACCAACTAAGGTTGATAACAGAGACTGACGAGGACGTACTCCTGGCGGACGACTTTGATAATTTGCTGCTCAAACTGCGAAACCTTACCAGCAAAGTCTGCGAGTTGGCTGGTAAGAAACAAATATAAAGTAGCTTGACGTTACCACTATTGACCAGTTGTGAAAGCATTCTTCTCAGTTTCTCTTTTCTCGACAATCATACAGGTCAAGCTGTCGTAAAAGAATATTTCAACATTATTCGATCAGCCAAACAATGGTGGAGGTGTGATTTGTTTCCATAAATAGCAAGCGCTGCGTTTCCGTTTGTTATTATGTTTAGAGCGTAACATGAAGGCCGCCGAAACTCATTCGGGAGCAAGTGCCGAGAAATCTATATTAGGCTCAACAATTTCCAACTAACAATGTGCCTGGCATTTGTCCTCGTAGAACCACCGCCATGTGACGCTCCAGCAGATGTGGCATTTATCATTGACTCCTCGGGAAGCATTGGAAGAGGCAACTACCTGAAAGAGAAGGCGTTTGTCAAGGCGATAGCCAAGAGTTTCGGCGTAGCACCAGGCCAGAGCCGCGCAGCCATGGTTCTGTACAGTAACGCAGCTTCGGTACAGGCTCGATTCGGGCAGTATGCTAGTTTGGCCGAGTTTGAGAGTGCTGTGGACCAACTACCTTACGAGAGAGGCCGGACACGAATTGACAAGGCCCTGGATGTAGCAGCCAGTGACGTCTTCCCAGAAGCTCGCCCAGGTGTGGCCCGGATTGCTCTGTTAATAACAGACGGCAAACAGACGGAAGCGAGTGACGCCAAAGGCTTGAGAGAAGCCTCCGCTCCCTTGCGGAAAGCCGGCGTTCGTGTCATGGCCCTGGGCGTTGGCTCCGGGGTGGACGCAGACCAACTAAGGTTGATAACAGAGACTGACGAGGACGTACTCCTGGCGGACGACTTTGATAATTTGCTGCTCAAACTGCGAAACCTTACCAGCAAAGTCTGCGAGTTGGCTGGTAAGAAACAAATATAAAGTAGCTTGACGTTACCACTATTGACCAGTTGTGAAAGCATTCTTCTCAGTTTCTCTTTTCTCGACAATCATACAGGTCAAGCTGTCGTAAAAGAATATTTCAACATTATTCGATCAGCCAAACAATGGTGGAGGTGTGATTTGTTTCCATAAATAGCAAGCGCTGCGTTTCCGTTTGTTATTATGTTTAGAGCGTAACATGAAGGCCGCCGAAACTCATTCGGGAGCAAATGCCGAGAAATCCATATTAGGCTCAACAATTTCCAACTAACAATGTGCCTGGCATTTGTCCTCGTAGAACCACCGCCATGTGACGCTCCAGCAGATGTGGCATTTATCATTGACTCCTCGGGAAGCATTGGAAGAGGCAACTACCTGAAAGAGAAGGCGTTTGTCAAGGCGATAGCCAAGAGTTTCGGCGTAGCACCAGGCCAGAGCCGCGCAGCCATGGTTCTGTACAGTAACGCAGCTTCGGTACAGGCTCGATTCGGGCAGTATGCTAGTTTGGCCGAGTTTGAGAGTGCTGTGGACCAACTACCTTACGAGAGAGGCCGGACACGAATTGACAAGGCCCTGGATTTAGCAGCCAGTGACGTCTTCCCAGAAGCTCGCCCAGGTGTGGCCCGGATTGCTCTGTTAATAACAGACGGCAAACAGACGGAAGCGAGTGACGCCAAAGGCTTGAGAGAAGCCTCCGCTCCCTTGCGGAAAGCCGGCGTTCGTGTCATGGCCCTGGGCGTTGGCTCCGGGGTGGACGCAGACCAACTAAGGTTGATAACAGAGACTGACGAGGACGTACTCCTGGCGGACGACTTTGATAATTTGCTGCTCAAACTGCGAAACCTTACCAGCAAAGTCTGCGAGTTGGCTGGTAAGAAACAAATATAAAGTAGCTTGACGTTACCACTATTGACCAGTTGTGAAAGCATTCTTCTCAGTTTCTCTTTTCTCGACAATCATACAGGTCAAGCTGTCGTAAAAGAATATTTCAACATTATTCGATCAGCCAAACAATGGTGGAGGTGTGATTTGTTTCCATAAATAGCAAGCGCTGCGTTTCCGTTTGTTATTATGTTTAGAGCGTAACATGAAGGCCGCCGAAACTCATTCGGGAGCAAATGCCGAGAAATCCATATTAGGCTCAACAATTTCCAACTAACAATGTGCCTGGCATTTGTCCTCGTAGAACCACCGCCATGTGACGCTCCAGCAGATGTGGCATTTATCATTGACTCCTCGGGAAGCATTGGAAGAGGCAACTACCTGAAAGAGAAGGCGTTTGTCAAGGCGATAGCCAAGAGTTTCGGCGTAGCACCAGGCCAGAGCCGCGCAGCCATGGTTCTGTACAGTAACGCAGCTTCGGTACAGGCTCGATTCGGGCAGTATGCTAGTTTGGCCGAGTTTGAGAGTGCTGTGGACCAACTACCTTACGAGAGAGGCCGGACACGAATTGACAAGGCCCTGGATTTAGCAGCCAGTGACGTCTTCCCAGAAGCTCGCCCAGGTGTGGCCCGGATTGCTCTGTTAATAACAGACGGCAAACAGACGGAAGCGAGTGACGCCAAAGGCTTGAGAGAAGCCTCCGCTCCCTTGCGGAAAGCCGGCGTTCGTGTCATGGCCCTGGGCGTTGGCTCCGGGGTGGACGCAGACCAACTAGGGTTGATAACAGAGACTGACGAGGACGTACTCCTGGCGGACGACTTTGATAATTTGCTGCTCAAACTGCGAAACCTTACCAGCAAAGTCTGCGAGTTGGCTGGTAAGAAACAAATATAAAGTAGCTTGACGTTACCACTATTGACCAGTTGTGAAAGCATTCTTCTCAGTTTCTCTTTTCTCGACAATCATACAGGTCAAGCTGTCGTAAAAGAATATTTCAACATTATTCGATCAGCCAAACAATGGTGGAGGTGTGATTTGTTTCCATAAGTAGCAAGCGCTGCGTTTGTTATTATGTTTAGAGCGTAACATGAAGGCCGCCGAAACTCATTCGGGAGCAAGTGCCGAGAAATCCATATTAGGCTCAACAATTTCCAACTAACAATGTGCCTGGCATTTGTCCTCGTAGAACCACCGCCATGTGACGCTCCAGCAGATGTGGCATTTATCATTGACTCCTCGGGAAGCATTGGAAGAGGCAACTACCTGAAAGAGAAGGCGTTTGTCAAGGCGATAGCCAAGAGTTTCGGCGTAGCACCAGGCCAGAGCCGCGCAGCCATGGTTCTGTACAGTAACGCAGCTTCGGTACAGGCTCGATTCGGGCAGTATGCTAGTTTGGCCGAGTTTGAGAGTGCTGTGGACCAACTACCTTACGAGAGAGGCCGGACACGAATTGACAAGGCCCTGGATGTAGCAGCCAGTGACGTCTTCCCAGAAGCTCGCCCAGGTGTGGCCCGGATTGCTCTGTTAATAACAGACGGCAAACAGACGGAAGCGAGTGACGCCAAAGGCTTGAGAGAAGCCTCCGCTCCCTTGCGGAAAGCCGGCGTTCGTGTCATGGCCCTGGGCGTTGGCTCCGGGGTGGACGCAGACCAACTAAGGTTGATAACAGAGACTGACGAGGACGTACTCCTGGCGGACGACTTTGATAATTTGCTGCTCAAACTGCGAAACCTTACCAGCAAAGTCTGCGAGTTGGCTGGTAAGAAACAAATATAAAGTAGCTTGACGTTACCACTATTGACCAGTTGTGAAAGCATTCTTCTCAGTTTCTCTTTTCTCGACAATCATACAGGTCAAGCTGTCGTAAAAGAATATTTCAACATTATTCGATCAGCCAAACAATGGTGGAGGTGTGATTTGTTTCCATAAATAGCAAGCGCTGCGTTTCCGTTTGTTATTATGTTTAGAGCGTAACATGAAGGCCGCCGAAACTCATTCGGGAGCAAGTGCCGAGAAATCTATATTAGGCTCAACAATTTCCAACTAACAATGTGCCTGGCATTTGTCCTCGTAGAACCACCGCCATGTGACGCTCCAGCAGATGTGGCATTTATCATTGACTCCTCGGGAAGCATTGGAAGAGGCAACTACCTGAAAGAGAAGGCGTTTGTCAAGGCGATAGCCAAGAGTTTCGGCGTAGCACCAGGCCAGAGCCGCGCAGCCATGGTTCTGTACAGTAACGCAGCTTCGGTACAGGCTCGATTCGGGCAGTATGCTAGTTTGGCCGAGTTTGAGAGTGCTGTGGACCAACTACCTTACGAGAGAGGCCGGACACGAATTGACAAGGCCATGGATGTAGCAGCCAGTGACGTCTTCCCAGAAGCTCGCCCAGGTGTGGCCCGGATTGCTCTGTTAATAACAGACGGCAAACAGACGGAAGCGAGTGACGCCAAAGGCTTGAGAGAAGCCTCCGCTCCCTTGCGGAAGGCCGGCGTTCGTGTCATGGCCCTGGGCGTTGGCTCCGGGGTGGACGCAGACCAACTAAGGTTGATAACAGAGACTGACGAGGACGTACTCCTGGCGGACGACTTTGATAATTTGCTGCTCAAACTGCGAAACCTTACCAGCAAAGTCTGCGAGTTGGCTGGTAAGAAACAAATATAAAGTAGCTTGACGTTACCACTATTGACCAGTTGTGAAAGCATTCTTCTCAGTTTCTCTTTTCTCGACAATCATACAGGTCAAGCCGTCGTAAAAGAATATTTCAACATTATTCGATCAGCCAAACAATGGTGGAGGTGTGATTTGTTTCCATAAATAGCAAGCGCTGCGTTTCCGTTTGTTATTATGTTTAGAGCGTAACATGAAGGCCGCCGAAACTCATTCGGGAGCAAATGCCGAGAAATCCATATTAGGCTCAACAATTTCCAACTAACAATGTGCCTGGCATTTGTCCTCGTAGAACCACCGCCATGTGACGCTCCAGCAGATGTGGCATTTATCATTGACTCCTCGGGAAGCATTGGAAGAGGCAACTACCTGAAAGAGAAGGCGTTTGTCAAGGCGATAGCCAAGAGTTTCGGCGTAGCACCAGGCCAGAGCCGCGCAGCCATGGTTCTGTACAGTAACGCAGCTTCGGTACAGGCTCGATTCGGGCAGTATGCTAGTTTGGCCGAGTTTGAGAGTGCTGTGGACCAACTACCTTACGAGAGAGGCCGGACACGAATTGACAAGGCCCTGGATTTAGCAGCCAGTGACGTCTTCCCAGAAGCTCGCCCAGGTGTGGCCCGGATTGCTCTGTTAATAACAGACGGCAAACAGACGGAAGCGAGTGACGCCAAAGGCTTGAGAGAAGCCTCCGCTCCCTTGCGGAAAGCCGGCGTTCGTGTCATGGCCCTGGGCGTTGGCTCCGGGGTGGACGCAGACCAACTAAGGTTGATAACAGAGACTGACGAGGACGTACTCCTGGCGGACGACTTTGATAATTTGCTGCTCAAACTGCGAAACCTTACCAGCAAAGTCTGCGAGTTGGCTGGTAAGAAACAAATATAAAGTAGCTTGACGTTACCACTATTGACCAGTTGTGAAAGCATTCTTCTCAGTTTCTCTTTTCTCGACAATCATACAGGTCAAGCTGTCGTAAAAGAATATTTCAACATTATTCGATCAGCCAAACAATGGTGGAGGTGTGATTTGTTTCCATAAGTAGCAAGCGCTGCGTTTGTTATTATGTTTAGAGCGTAACATGAAGGCCGCCGAAACTCATTCGGGAGCAAGTGCCGAGAAATCCATATTAGGCTCAACAATTTCCAACTAACAATGTGCCTGGCATTTGTCCTCGTAGAACCACCGCCATGTGACGCTCCAGCAGATGTGGCATTTATCATTGACTCCTCGGGAAGCATTGGAAGAGGCAACTACCTGAAAGAGAAGGCGTTTGTCAAGGCGATAGCCAAGAGTTTCGGCGTAGCACCAGGCCAGAGCCGCGCAGCCATGGTTCTGTACAGTAACGCAGCTTCGGTACAGGCTCGATTCGGGCAGTATGCTAGTTTGGCCGAGTTTGAGAGTGCTGTGGACCAACTACCTTACGAGAGAGGCCGGACACGAATTGACAAGGCCCTGGATGTAGCAGCCAGTGACGTCTTCCCAGAAGCTCGCCCAGGTGTGGCCCGGATTGCTCTGTTAATAACAGACGGCAAACAGACGGAAGCGAGTGACGCCAAAGGCTTGAGAGAAGCCTCCGCTCCCTTGCGGAAAGCCGGCGTTCGTGTCATGGCCCTGGGCGTTGGCTCCGGGGTGGACGCAGACCAACTAAGGTTGATAACAGAGACTGACGAGGACGTACTCCTGGCGGACGACTTTGATAATTTGCTGCTCAAACTGCGAAACCTTACCAGCAAAGTCTGCGAGTTGGCTGGTAAGAAACAAATATAAAGTAGCTTGACGTTACCACTATTGACCAGTTGTGAAAGCATTCTTCTCAGTTTCTCTTTTCTCGACAATCATACAGGTCAAGCTGTCGTAAAAGAATATTTCAACATTATTCGATCAGCCAAACAATGGTGGAGGTGTGATTTGTTTCCATAAGTAGCAAGCGCTGCGTTTGTTATTATGTTTAGAGCGTAACATGAAGGCCTCCGAAACTCATTCGGGAGCAAGTGCCGAGAAATCCATATTAGGCTCAACAATTTCCAACTAACAATGTGCCTGGCATTTGTCCTCGTAGAATCACCGCCATGTGACGCTCCAGCAGATGTGGCATTTATCATTGACTCCTCGGGAAGCATTGGAAGAGGCAACTACCTGAAAGAGAAGGCGTTTGTCAAGGCGATAGCCAAGAGTTTCGGCGTAGCACCAGGCCAGAGCCGCGCAGCCATGGTTCTGTACAGTAACGCAGCTTCGGTACAGGCTCGATTCGGGCAGTATGCTAGTTTGGCCGAGTTTGAGAGTGCTGTGGACCAACTACCTTACGAGAGAGGCCGGACACGAATTGACAAGGCCCTGGATTTAGCAGCCAGTGACGTCTTCCCAGAAGCTCGCCCAGGTGTGGCCCGGATTGCTCTGTTAATAACAGACGGCAAACAGACGGAAGCGAGTGACGCCAAAGGCTTGAGAGAAGCCTCCGCTCCCTTGCGGAAAGCCGGCGTTCGTGTCATGGCCCTGGGCGTTGGCTCCGGGGTGGACGCAGACCAACTAAGGTTGATAACAGAGACTGACGAGGACGTACTCCTGGCGGACGACTTTGATAATTTGCTGCTCAAACTGCGAAACCTTACCAGCAAAGTCTGCGAGTTGGCTGGTAAGAAACAAATATAAAGTAGCTTGACGTTACCACTATTGACCAGTTGTGAAAGCATTCTTCTCAGTTTCTCTTTTCTCGACAATCATACAGGTCAAGCTGTCGTAAAAGAATATTTCAACATTATTCGATCAGCCAAACAATGGTGGAGGTGTGATTTGTTTCCATAAATAGCAAGCGCTGCGTTTCCGTTTGTTATTATGTTTAGAGCGTAACATGAAGGCCGCCGAAACTCATTCGGGAGCAAGTGCCGAGAAATCTATATTAGGCTCAACAATTTCCAACTAACAATGTGCCTGGCATTTGTCCTCGTAGAACCACCGCCATGTGACGCTCCAGCAGATGTGGCATTTATCATTGACTCCTCGGGAAGCATTGGAAGAGGCAACTACCTGAAAGAGAAGGCGTTTGTCAAGGCGATAGCCAAGAGTTTCGGCGTAGCACCAGGCCAGAGCCGCGCAGCCATGGTTCTGTACAGTAACGCAGCTTCGGTACAGGCTCGATTCGGGCAGTATGCTAGTTTGGCCGAGTTTGAGAGTGCTGTGGACCAACTACCTTACGAGAGAGGCCGGACACGAATTGACAAGGCCCTGGATGTAGCAGCCAGTGACGTCTTCCCAGAAGCTCGCCCAGGTGTGGCCCGGATTGCTCTGTTAATAACAGACGGCAAACAGACGGAAGCGAGTGACGCCAAAGGCTTGAGAGAAGCCTCCGCTCCCTTGCGGAAAGCCGGCGTTCGTGTCATGGCCCTGGGCGTTGGCTCCGGGGTGGACGCAGACCAACTAAGGTTGATAACAGAGACTGACGAGGACGTACTCCTGGCGGACGACTTTGATAATTTGCTGCTCAAACTGCGAAACCTTACCAGCAAAGTCTGCGAGTTGGCTGGTAAGAAACAAATATAAAGTAGCTTGACGTTACCACTATTGACCAGTTGTGAAAGCATTCTTCTCAGTTTCTCTTTTCTCGACAATCATACAGGTCAAGCTGTCGTAAAAGAATATTTCAACATTATTCGATCAGCCAAACAATGGTGGAGGTGTGATTTGTTTCCATAAGTAGCAAGCGCTGCGTTTGTTATTATGTTTAGAGCGTAACATGAAGGCCGCCGAAACTCATTCGGGAGCAAGTGCCGAGAAATCCATATTAGGCTCAACAATTTCCAACTAACAATGTGCCTGGCATTTGTCCTCGTAGAACCACCGCCATGTGACGCTCCAGCAGATGTGGCATTTATCATTGACTCCTCGGGAAGCATTGGAAGAGGCAACTACCTGAAAGAGAAGGCGTTTGTCAAGGCGATAGCCAAGAGTTTCGGCGTAGCACCAGGCCAGAGCCGCGCAGCCATGGTTCTGTACAGTAACGCAGCTTCGGTACAGGCTCGATTCGGGCAGTATGCTAGTTTGGCCGAGTTTGAGAGTGCTGTGGACCAACTACCTTACGAGAGAGGCCGGACACGAATTGACAAGGCCCTGGATTTAGCAGCCAGTGACGTCTTCCCAGAAGCTCGCCCAGGTGTGGCCCGGATTGCTCTGTTAATAACAGACGGCAAACAGACGGAAGCGAGTGACGCCAAAGGCTTGAGAGAAGCCTCCGCTCCCTTGCGGAAAGCCGGCGTTCGTGTCATGGCCCTGGGCGTTGGCTCCGGGGTGGACGCAGACCAACTAAGGTTGATAACAGAGACTGACGAGGACGTACTCCTGGCGGACGACTTTGATAATTTGCTGCTCAAACTGCGAAACCTTACCAGCAAAGTCTGCGAGTTGGCTGGTAAGAAACAAATATAAAGTAGCTTGACGTTACCACTATTGACCAGTTGTGAAAGCATTCTTCTCAGTTTCTCTTTTCTCGACAATCATACAGGTCAAGCTGTCGTAAAAGAATATTTCAACATTATTCGATCAGCCAAACAATGGTGGAGGTGTGATTTGTTTCCATAAATAGCAAGCGCTCTGTTTCCGTTTGTTATTATGTTTAGAGCGTAACATGAAGGCCGCCGAAACTTATTCGGGAGCAAATGCCGAGAAATCCATATTAGGCTCAACAATTTCCAACTAACAATGTGCCTGGCATTTGTCCTCGTAGAACCACCGCCATGTGACGCTCCAGCAGATGTGGCATTTATCATTGACTCCTCGGGAAGCATTGGAAGAGGCAACTACCTGAAAGAGAAGGCGTTTGTCAAGGCGATAGCCAAGAGTTTCGGCGTAGCACCAGGCCAGAGCCGCGCAGCCATGGTTCTGTACAGTAACGCAGCTTCGGTACAGGCTCGATTCGGGCAGTATGCTAGTTTGGCCGAGTTTGAGAGTGCTGTGGACCAACTACCTTACGAGAGAGGCCGGACACGAATTGACAAGGCCCTGGATTTAGCAGCCAGTGACGTCTTCCCAGAAGCTCGCCCAGGTGTGGCCCGGATTGCTCTGTTAATAACAGACGGCAAACAGACGGAAGCGAGTGACGCCAAAGGCTTGAGAGAAGCCTCCGCTCCCTTGCGGAAAGCCGGCGTTCGTGTCATGGCCCTGGGCGTTGGCTCCGGGGTGGACGCAGACCAACTAGGGTTGATAACAGAGACTGACGAGGACGTACTCCTGGCGGACGACTTTGATAATTTGCTGCTCAAACTGCGAAACCTTACCAGCAAAGTCTGCGAGTTGGCTGGTAAGAAACAAATATAAAGTAGCTTGACGTTACCACTATTGACCAGTTGTGAAAGCATTCTTCTCAGTTTCTCTTTTCTCGACAATCATACAGGTCAAGCTGTCGTAAAAGAATATTTCAACATTATTCGATCAGCCAAACAATGGTGGAGGTGTGATTTGTTTCCATAAGTAGCAAGCGCTGCGTTTGTTATTATGTTTAGAGCGTAACATGAAGGCCGCCGAAACTCATTCGGGAGCAAGTGCCGAGAAATCCATATTAGGCTCAACAATTTCCAACTAACAATGTGCCTGGCATTTGTCCTCGTAGAACCACCGCCATGTGACGCTCCAGCAGATGTGGCATTTATCATTGACTCCTCGGGAAGCATTGGAAGAGGCAACTACCTGAAAGAGAAGGCGTTTGTCAAGGCGATAGCCAAGAGTTTCGGCGTAGCACCAGGCCAGAGCCGCGCAGCCATGGTTCTGTACAGTAACGCAGCTTCGGTACAGGCTCGATTCGGGCAGTATGCTAGTTTGGCCGAGTTTGAGAGTGCTGTGGACCAACTACCTTACGAGAGAGGCCGGACACGAATTGACAAGGCCCTGGATGTAGCAGCCAGTGACGTCTTCCCAGAAGCTCGCCCAGGTGTGGCCCGGATTGCTCTGTTAATAACAGACGGCAAACAGACGGAAGCGAGTGACGCCAAAGGCTTGAGAGAAGCCTCCGCTCCCTTGCGGAAAGCCGGCGTTCGTGTCATGGCCCTGGGCGTTGGCTCCGGGGTGGACGCAGACCAACTAAGGTTGATAACAGAGACTGACGAGGACGTACTCCTGGCGGACGACTTTGATAATTTGCTGCTCAAACTGCGAAACCTTACCAGCAAAGTCTGCGAGTTGGCTGGTAAGAAACAAATATAAAGTAGCTTGACGTTACCACTATTGACCAGTTGTGAAAGCATTCTTCTCAGTTTCTCTTTTCTCGACAATCATACAGGTCAAGCTGTCGTAAAAGAATATTTCAACATTATTCGATCAGCCAAACAATGGTGGAGGTGTGATTTGTTTCCATAAGTAGCAAGCGCTGCGTTTCCGTTTGTTATTATGTTTAGAGCGTAACATGAAGGCCGCCGAAACTCATTCGGGAGCAAGTGCCGAGAAATCCATATTAGGCTCAACAATTTCCAACTAACAATGTGCCTGGCATTTGTCCTCGTAGAACCACCGCCATGTGACGCTCCAGCAGATGTGGCATTTATCATTGACTCCTCGGGAAGCATTGGAAGAGGCAACTATCTGAAAGAGAAGGCGTTTGTCAAGGCGATAGCCAAGAGTTTCGGCGTAGCACCAGGCCAGAGCCGCGCAGCCATGGTTCTGTACAGTAACGCAGCTTCGGTACAGGCTCGATTCGGGCAGTATGCTAGTTTGGCCGAGTTTGAGAGTGCTGTGGACCAACTACCTTACGAGAGAGGCCGGACACGAATTGACAAGGCCCTGGATTTAGCAGCCAGTGACGTCTTCCCAGAAGCTCGCCCAGGTGTGGCCCGGATTGCTCTGTTAATAACAGACGGCAAACAGACGGAAGCGAGTGACGCCAAAGGCTTGAGAGAAGCCTCCGCTCCCTTGCGGAAAGCCGGCGTTCGTGTCATGGCCCTGGGCGTTGGCTCCGGGGTGGACGCAGACCAACTAAGGTTGATAACAGAGACTGACGAGGACGTACTCCTGGCGGACGACTTTGATAATTTGCTGCTCAAACTGCGAAACCTTACCAGCAAAGTCTGCGAGTTGGCTGGTAAGAAACAAATATAAAGTAGCTTGACGTTACCACTATTGACCAGTTGTGAAAGCATTCTTCTCAGTTTCTCTTTTCTCGACAATCATACAGGTCAAGCCGTCGTAAAAGAATATTTCAACATTATTCGATCAGCCAAACAATGGTGGAGGTGTGATTTGTTTCCATAAATAGCAAGCGCTGCGTTTCCGTTTGTTATTATGTTTAGAGCGTAACATGAAGGCCGCCGAAACTCATTCGGGAGCAAATGCCGAGAAATCCATATTAGGCTCAACAATTTCCAACTAACAATGTGCCTGGCATTTGTCCTCGTAGAACCACCGCCATGTGACGCTCCAGCAGATGTGGCATTTATCATTGACTCCTCGGGAAGCATTGGAAGAGGCAACTACCTGAAAGAGAAGGCGTTTGTCAAGGCGATAGCCAAGAGTTTCGGCGTAGCACCAGGCCAGAGCCGCGCAGCCATGGTTCTGTACAGTAACGCAGCTTCGGTACAGGCTCGATTCGGGCAGTATGCTAGTTTGGCCGAGTTTGAGAGTGCTGTGGACCAACTACCTTACGAGAGAGGCCGGACACGAATTGACAAGGCCCTGGATTTAGCAGCCAGTGACGTCTTCCCAGAAGCTCGCCCAGGTGTGGCCCGGATTGCTCTGTTAATAACAGACGGCAAACAGACGGAAGCGAGTGACGCCAAAGGCTTGAGAGAAGCCTCCGCTCCCTTGCGGAAAGCCGGCGTTCGTGTCATGGCCCTGGGCGTTGGCTCCGGGGTGGACGCAGACCAACTAAGGTTGATAACAGAGACTGACGAGGACGTACTCCTGGCGGACGACTTTGATAATTTGCTGCTCAAACTGCGAAACCTTACCAGCAAAGTCTGCGAGTTGGCTGGTAAGAAACAAATATAAAGTAGCTTGACGTTACCACTATTGACCAGTTGTGAAAGCATTCTTCTCAGTTTCTCTTTTCTCGACAATCATACAGGTCAAGCTGTCGTAAGAGAATATTTCAACATTATTCGATCAGCCAAACAATGGTGGAGGTGTGATTTGTTTCCATAAGTAGCAAGCGCTGCGTTTGTTATTATGTTTAGAGCGTAACATGAAGGCCGCCGAAACTCATTCGGGAGCAAGTGCCGAGAAATCCATATTAGGCTCAACAATTTCCAACTAACAATGTGCCTGGCATTTGTCCTCGTAGAACCACCGCCATGTGACGCTCCAGCAGATGTGGCATTTATCATTGACTCCTCGGGAAGCATTGGAAGAGGCAACTACCTGAAAGAGAAGGCGTTTGTCAAGGCGATAGCCAAGAGTTTCGGCGTAGCACCAGGCCAGAGCCGCGCAGCCATGGTTCTGTACAGTAACGCAGCTTCGGTACAGGCTCGATTCGGGCAGTATGCTAGTTTGGCCGAGTTTGAGAGTGCTGTGGACCAACTACCTTACGAGAGAGGCCGGACACGAATTGACAAGGCCCTGGATGTAGCAGCCAGTGACGTCTTCCCAGAAGCTCGCCCAGGTGTGGCCCGGATTGCTCTGTTAATAACAGACGGCAAACAGACGGAAGCGAGTGACGCCAAAGGCTTGAGAGAAGCCTCCGCTCCCTTGCGGAAAGCCGGCGTTCGTGTCATGGCCCTGGGCGTTGGCTCCGGGGTGGACGCAGACCAACTAAGGTTGATAACAGAGACTGACGAGGACGTACTCCTGGCGGACGACTTTGATAATTTGCTGCTCAAACTGCGAAACCTTACCAGCAAAGTCTGCGAGTTGGCTGGTAAGAAACAAATATAAAGTAGCTTGACGTTACCACTATTGACCAGTTGTGAAAGCATTCTTCTCAGTTTCTCTTTTCTCGACAATCATACAGGTCAAGCTGTCGTAAAAGAATATTTCAACATTATTCGATCAGCCAAACAATGGTGGAGGTGTGATTTGTTTCCATAAGTAGCAAGCGCTGCGTTTGTTATTATGTTTAGAGCGTAACATGAAGGCCGCCGAAACTCATTCGGGAGCAAGTGCCGAGAAATCCATATTAGGCTCAACAATTTCCAACTAACAATGTGCCTGGCATTTGTCCTCGTAGAACCACCGCCATGTGACGCTCCAGCAGATGTGGCATTTATCATTGACTCCTCGGGAAGCATTGGAAGAGGCAACTACCTGAAAGAGAAGGCGTTTGTCAAGGCGATAGCCAAGAGTTTCGGCGTAGCACCAGGCCAGAGCCGCGCAGCCATGGTTCTGTACAGTAACGCAGCTTCGGTACAAGCTCGATTCGGGCAGTATGCTAGTTTGGCCGAGTTTGAGAGTGCTGTGGACCAACTACCTTACGAGAGAGGCCGGACACGAATTGACAAGGCCCTGGATGTAGCAGCCAGTGACGTCTTCCCAGAAGCTCGCCCAGGTGTGGCCCGGATTGCTCTGTTAATAACAGACGGCAAACAGACGGAAGCGAGTGACGCCAAAGGCTTGAGAGAAGCCTCCGCTCCCTTGCGGAAAGCCGGCGTTCGTGTCATGGCCCTGGGCGTTGGCTCCGGGGTGGACGCAGACCAACTAAGGTTGATAACAGAGACTGACGAGGACGTACTCCTGGCGGACGACTTTGATAATTTGCTGCTCAAACTGCGAAACCTTACCAGCAAAGTCTGCGAGTTGGCTGGTAAGAAACAAATATAAAGTAGCTTGACGTTACCACTATTGACCAGTTGTGAAAGCATTCTTCTCAGTTTCTCTTTTCTCGACAATCATACAGGTCAAGCTGTCGTAAAAGAATATTTCAACATTATTCGATCAGCCAAACAATGGTGGAGGTGTGATTTGTTTCCATAAGTAGCAAGCGCTGCGTTTCCGTTTGTTATTATGTTTAGAGCGTAACATGAAGGCCGCCGAAACTCATTCGGGAGCAAGTGCCGAGAAATCCATATTAGGCTCAACAATTTCCAACTAACAATGTGCCTGGCATTTGTCCTCGTAGAACCACCGCCATGTGACGCTCCAGCAGATGTGGCATTTATCATTGACTCCTCGGGAAGCATTGGAAGAGGCAACTACCTGAAAGAGAAGGCGTTTGTCAAGGCGATAGCCAGGAAGTTCGGCGTAGCACCAGGCCAGAGCCGCGCAGCCATGGTTCTGTACAGTAACGCAGCTTCGGTACAGGCTCGATTCGGGCAGTATGCTAGTTTGGCCGAGTTTGAGAGTGCTGTGGACCAACTACCTTACGAGAGAGGCCGGACACGAATTGACAAGGCCCTGGATTTAGCAGCCAGTGACGTCTTCCCAGAAGCTCGCCCAGGTGTGGCCCGGATTGCTCTGTTAATAACAGACGGCAAACAGACGGAAGCGAGTGACGCCAAAGGCTTGAGAGAAGCCTCCGCTCCCTTGCGGAAAGCCGGCGTTCGTGTCATGGCCCTGGGCGTTGGCTCCGGGGTGGACGCAGACCAACTAAGGTTGATAACAGAGACTGACGAGGACGTACTCCTGGCGGACGACTTTGATAATTTGCTGCTCAAACTGCGAAACCTTACCAGCAAAGTCTGCGAGTTGGCTGGTAAGAAACAAATATAAAGTAGCTTGACGTTACCACTATTGACCAGTTGTGAAAGCATTCTTCTCAGTTTCTCTTTTCTCCACAATCATACAGGTCAAGCTGTCGTAAAAGAATATTTCAACATTATTCGATCAGCCAAACAATGGTGGAGGTGTGATTTGTTTCCATAAGTAGCAAGCGCTGCGTTTGTTATTATGTTTAGAGCGTAACATGAAGGCCGCCGAAACTCATTCGGGAGCAAGTGCCGAGAAATCCATATTAGGCTCAACAATTTCCAACTAACAATGTGCCTGGCATTTGTCCTCGTAGAACCACCGCCATGTGACGCTCCAGCAGATGTGGCATTTATCATTGACTCCTCGGGAAGCATTGGAAGAGGCAACTACCTGAAAGAGAAGGCGTTTGTCAAGGCGATAGCCAAGAGTTTCGGCGTAGCACCAGGCCAGAGCCGCGCAGCCATGGTTCTGTACAGTAACGCAGCTTCGGTACAGGCTCGATTCGGGCAGTATGCTAGTTTGGCCGAGTTTGAGAGTGCTGTGGACCAACTACCTTACGAGAGAGGCCGGACACGAATTGACAAGGCCCTGGATGTAGCAGCCAGTGACGTCTTCCCAGAAGCTCGCCCAGGTGTGGCCCGGATTGCTCTGTTAATAACAGACGGCAAACAGACGGAAGCGAGTGACGCCAAAGGCTTGAGAGAAGCCTCCGCTCCCTTGCGGAAAGCCGGCGTTCGTGTCATGGCCCTGGGCGTTGGCTCCGGGGTGGACGCAGACCAACTAAGGTTGATAACAGAGACTGACGAGGACGTACTCCTGGCGGACGACTTTGATAATTTGCTGCTCAAACTGCGAAACCTTACCAGCAAAGTCTGCGAGTTGGCTGGTAAAAAACAAATATAAAGTAGCTTGACGTTACCACTATTGACCAGTTGTGAAAGCATTCTTCTCAGTTTCTCTTTTCTCGACAATCATACAGGTCAAGCTGTCGTAAAAGAATATTTCAACATTATTCGATCAGCCAAACAATGGTGGAGGTGTGATTTGTTTCCATAAGTAGCAAGCGCTGCGTTTGTTATTATGTTTAGAGCGTAACATGAAGGCCTCCGAAACTCATTCGGGAGCAAGTGCCGAGAAATCCATATTAGGCTCAACAATTTGCAACTAACAATGTGCCTGGCATTTGTCCTCGTAGAACCACCGCCATGTGACGCTCCAGCAGATGTGGCATTTATCATTGACTCCTCGGGAAGCATTGGAAGAGGCAACTACCTGAAAGAGAAGGCGTTTGTCAAGGCGATAGCCAAGAGTTTCGGCGTAGCACCAGGCCAGAGCCGCGCAGCCATGGTTCTGTACAGTAACGCAGCTTCGGTACAGGCTCGATTCGGGCAGTATGCTAGTTTGGCCGAGTTTGAGAGTGCTGTGGACCAACTACCTTACGAGAGAGGCCGGACACGAATTGACAAGGCCCTGGATGTAGCAGCCAGTGACGTCTTCCCAGAAGCTCGCCCAGGTGTGGCCCGGATTGCTCTGTTAATAACAGACGGCAAACAGACGGAAGCGAGTGACGCCAAAGGCTTGAGAGAAGCCTCCGCTCCCTTGCGGAAAGCCGGCGTTCGTGTCATGGCCCTGGGCGTTGGCTCCGGGGTGGACGCAGACCAACTAAGGTTGATAACAGAGACTGACGAGGACGTACTCCTGGCGGACGACTTTGATAATTTGCTGCTCAAACTGCGAAACCTTACCAGCAAAGTCTGCGAGTTGGCTGGTAAGAAACAAATATAAAGTAGCTTGACGTTACCACTATTGACCAGTTGTGAAAGCATTCTTCTCAGTTTCTCTTTTCTCGACAATCATACAGGTCAAGCTGTCGTAAAAGAATATTTCAACATTATTCGATCAGCCAAACAATGGTGGAGGTGTGATTTGTTTCCATAAGTAGCAAGCGCTGCGTTTCCGTTTGTTATTATGTTTAGAGCGTAACATGAAGGCCGCCGAAACTCATTCGGGAGCAAGTGCCGAGAAATCCATATTAGGCTCAACAATTTGCAACTAACAATGTGCCTGGCATTTGTCCTCGTAGAACCACCGCCATGTGACGCTCCAGCAGATGTGGCATTTATCATTGACTCCTCGGGAAGCATTGGAAGAGGCAACTACCTGAAAGAGAAGGCGTTTGTCAAGGCGATAGCCAAGAGTTTCGGCGTAGCACCAGGCCAGAGCCGCGCAGCCATGGTTCTGTACAGTAACGCAGCTTCGGTACAAGCTCGATTCGGGCAGTATGCTAGTTTGGCCGAGTTTGAGAGTGCTGTGGACCAACTACCTTACGAGAGAGGCCGGACACGAATTGACAAGGCCCTGGATTTAGCAGCCAGTGACGTCTTCCCAGAAGCTCGCCCAGGTGTGGCCCGGATTGCTCTGTTAATAACAGACGGCAAACAGACGGAAGCGAGTGACGCCAAAGGCTTGAGAGAAGCCTCCGCTCCCTTGCGGAAAGCCGGCGTTCGTGTCATGGCCCTGGGCGTTGGCTCCGGGGTGGACGCAGACCAACTAAGGTTGATAACAGAGACTGACGAGGACGTACTCCTGGCGGACGACTTTGATAATTTGCTGCTCAAACTGCGAAACCTTACCAGCAAAGTCTGCGAGTTGGCTGGTAAGAAACAAATATAAAGTAGCTTGACGTTACCACTATTGACCAGTTGTGAAAGCATTCTTCTCAGTTTCTCTTTTCTCGACAATCATACAGGTCAAGCTGTCGTAAAAGAATATTTCAACATTATTCGATCAGCCAAACAATGGTGGAGGTGTGATTTGTTTCCATAAGTAGCAAGCGCTGCGTTTGTTATTATGTTTAGAGCGTAACATGAAGGCCGCCGAAACTCATTCGGGAGCAAGTGCCGAGAAATCCATATTAGGCTCAACAATTTCCAACTAACAATGTGCCTGGCATTTGTCCTCGTAGAACCACCGCCATGTGACGCTCCAGCAGATGTGGCATTTATCATTGACTCCTCGGGAAGCATTGGAAGAGGCAACTACCTGAAAGAGAAGGCGTTTGTCAAGGCGATAGCCAAGAGTTTCGGCGTAGCACCAGGCCAGAGCCGCGCAGCCATGGTTCTGTACAGTAACGCAGCTTCGGTACAGGCTCGATTCGGGCAGTATGCTAGTTTGGCCGAGTTTGAGAGTGCTGTGGACCAACTACCTTACGAGAGAGGCCGGACACGAATTGACAAGGCCCTGGATTTAGCAGCCAGTGACGTCTTCCCAGAAGCTCGCCCAGGTGTGGCCCGGATTGCTCTGTTAATAACAGACGGCAAACAGACGGAAGCGAGTGACGCCAAAGGCTTGAGAGAAGCCTCCGCTCCCTTGCGGAAAGCCGGCGTTCGTGTCATGGCCCTGGGCGTTGGCTCCGGGGTGGACGCAGACCAACTAAGGTTGATAACAGAGACTGACGAGGACGTACTCCTGGCGGACGACTTTGATAATTTGCTGCTCAAACTGCGAAACCTTACCAGCAAAGTCTGCGAGTTGGCTGGTAGGAATAACAGATTCTTATTTTCTAGGATTATTTTATGAGTGTTTGTTATTGTATTTCTTTTCTTTTTTTTTTGCAGTATGATGCACAATATTTTTTACTTGACAGGTTTTTTTTTTTTATTTGGGAAAAGGTCGGTTTGTGAAGTAGTAATGAACTGTAGGCTAGGAATTGTGTTGGTCGTGACTCTGCTTCCGGTAGAGGTGCTAAAATTTCTTAGACGTTTTTAACTCGTGGATACGCGAAGCTTATTTGCGAGTTTTTGTGGGGACTCCGATATGCAAATTGTCACTCACTCTTTCACTCACTCACTCACTTACTCACTCACTCACTCACTCCAGTGTAGAGAGTCTTCGTAATTAGTCGGATAGTACTTGGGAGCACCGATATGAAGACGACAATTGTCGTCACCGAAGTCTACTTATCAAAGTTCACGCTGAAAGCGTATCGTACCGGTGCCAGATTTTGTAATGATTTTGTAGCTTAACAGGACGATTAGCGAGGCCCTGTTAGGGGTAAATTCCGACAAGTGACATGGCCTTGAATCGGCGACATGAAGGAGCTAAAGTGACGACGAACGACGAGCCGCTCACGGGAAATTACGACAGCGACCTTCGACCTTCCGAATTTGCGACGTGAAAAGGTTTGAAACTCAGACGCGCGACATAAAGAACCTCACTAACAGGGCCTCATTAGCGGTCTTACTAAAATCAGAAGGAGTTTAAATGTTTTCAGTTAGGACAATGGCCAACTTGGAGACTGAATCTTATGAGCCTTTGACTCGGCCAGGCGCTAAACGTGACCAGATGATAACTATTCGCTCTTCCGACGTTGACCGCCCCCAAGATTACAAGCAGTATATGAATTTCAGTTGGCTCGAAAGTGATTTGAAGATGAGAAAATCTATTGCTAATGTAGTAAAGGAATGCAGATCTTGACAGACCAAACACAAGGAAACTTGCTTGAAGACATTTGATCAAGAACGTACCAGTCATTCAGGCCTGTGAAATCTTTCATTCGATCAACGTTCGCTGTCCCATATTAGATGCCGTGTTTACAGTTAACTCTTATACTCATCGGGTAATTAAACTGGTTTGTACTTTGTGACAGTTAGATTTAAATAATTTTCCTCGTAACACTAAAAGGCTTTCAGTTAGGTGCCAGGAATTCGCCATAAAATAGGGTATCTGTAGCTTCCTGTTTTGATGGTTTTCATAAGATACATGGATCTGTTTTCTTTAATTATTTTTCAGACATTTTATGCATGACTTGATTCTTAATTTCTTTGTTTTACTAGATTTTGAACCTTGTGCCTCTCCGGTTGAAGTAGCCTTTCTTCTGGATTCATCAAGCTCCATTGGTGATGATGACCATAAAAAATCCAAGGGGTTTGTTAAAATTTTGGCCAAATCGTTTAATATTTCGCCAACTGGGAGTCGTTCAGCTTTGGTCGTTTACAGCAGTTCTGCTTCTGTAAAATCAACGTTTTCTGAGCATCGTACGGAGAAAGACTTTTTAAAGACTATAGATGTCCTTCCTCGTGGAAAAGGAGAAAGGAGAATTGATCTGGCACTAACGCTTACTAGGGGATCTGTGTTTTCCGATGCTCGTCCTGGAATTCCTAAGTTAGCCATTGTTCTAGCTACGGGTCCTCAAACAACCCAGATCTCTGCTTTAGATCTTAAGACTGCATCACAGCCCTTGCGACAGGACGGTGTGCGAATATTAGCTATCGGAGTGGGCCAAAATCTAGACCATCAAGAACTTTATTCAATGGCAAATAGAGACGAGGATATCTTTGTGTTTGAGTCTTTTGACCTTCTAAAATTGGGCCTCGGAGATCTTGTGCACAAAGTTTGTCGTGCGGCAGGTTAGTATAATTAATAGGCAGTCTAGGACAGTATGTATACCTATCGGATGGCCCAGCTAGCAAAGTCGCGTTTCATACTGTGCTTGGCTACCGGAAGAAAAATCATCTCACGCATTTTTAAAATACTGTGCCTGCTTTGAAAGGAAAAAAAAGTATATAAAAATAGAGACTGTAGAATGCGAAATCAGTTGTAGAAAGAAATCAGAAGATATCACAGCCTGACAAGAAGAATCGGAGAAAACGAAGAGCATCCGAAAGATTGCGATAATTTTCTGAAAGGTTCCATTCCAACGGACACACAACATAATGTCTACGGGTTCCACAGGACGCCCGTGGATACACAAATTACCGTACAGTTTATAAACTTTTAGCAGTGATTCCGTTTTCTTGATATAAATTGGCTCACCCACTTGCTGTATGATGATATGTTCCTTGATGTTGATTACTGAAAAGACAGCAGCACAACTTTCAAAAAGTGCGTGATATGATTGGAAGAATTAATAATCTAACAACTTTATGACAACGTGCTGTGTACTTTTCTACCTTATTTTCTGTGTCGCTAGATCAATTTGTATAAACTGAATTTTCGATGGCCACTAGCTACCTTCATCAGTGCTATTTATTACATAGACTCGAGTGTTTTACTTAACAAATAAAGAAGCCTAAGCCGTGTATTACACTGTGATAAAACACGACGGGCATTTGAGAACACAAGTGAAATGTAGAAAACACGAGCCGCAGGCGAGTGTTTTCTACATTTCTCGAGTGTTCTCAAATGCCTGGAGTGTTTTAATCACAGTGTAATACACGGCTTAGGCTTCTTTATTCGCTTTATGATATAGATTTTACATGCCGCGAATAGAAACAACAAAGCACACAGATCGACAAACCGACGCCAATTAATACCAAATTCGCGACTTTTTTCGCTTCTTCTTCTTTATTTGTTTTATTATTCTCAGCTTCAAAACTTTCTGCTGCTTCGCAGAGAATTCCATCATGAATTTCTTCAAAGAAAAATGTTTTTCGCCATCTCTTAGAGAATTATCGAGTGAAGGTAATGTAGCGAAAAACAATAAAACACGCTTTTTCTATGTTTTATACTCTGATAAAACATAGGTTTTTGACCAATCAGGGCGCGCGTAAGAACGTAGCTATATTATAATAGGAATTATTTACACAACTCATAAAATTCATACGAAACTACATCCGGGACCGTTGTGGCGTATTTTCCATATCCTCACTAGTGAGAATATCGATGACGTCATTTCCCGCCCTGCACGATTCAGTTTGAGTATAAAGCTTTCAAACGGACGTCTTAATGTGTTTTTGTCTATATAATAAAAAGAAAATTACACGTTAGCTCGAAGATATGAATTTTATGTTCGAGTGGCAAGAACAATGTTTCACGAGTGAGCGCAGCGAACGAGTGAGGTATTGTTCTTGCCACTCAACATAAAATTGATATCTTTTTTTGTCTATCTAAGAATCGCACATCTGGATATCTTTCTTAAGCGAAACAAATATTTCCTGGGGTTTGAGCAGCTGTTTAAAGGAAACTTAAACTGAGATTGGTCATGGAGCGGCAATACAGTGAGTTTCAGGCATCAATTTAATAACTGAACAACCAAGGTTCTTCCAGTTATTGTTTTACTTTCTACTTACACGTGGTACATATCATTTGACCTGTATTTTAAATAAACCCACGAAAAATGCGTCTAAAGTTCTCTTAAATTTAAATACGTTTTGAAAGATATGCAAATCTATACAATTTCTTTGATCACGTGGATGGTTCAGATAACTATCCATGGCCCTGAAGCGCAAGTGCCTGGATGCAACCATTTTTTTCACCTCTACCAATTTGAGTTGCAAGTGCATCAGATAAGACAATGAACTAAATCTAACCTCTCTCCAAACATTGATAGAGAATTCTATGCCATCAAAGAAGTCAATGAGTAATCAATAGGTAATTGATAGTTAATCAGTTGATTAGTTATTGATTTCATTCAATAATCACCGAGTGATCGATGAGTTATCAATGGGGCACAAAATTTTTGGTCATCGATTATTAATCGATTCTACGCAGGACCCATAGTGCCCACAGTGGCACATGGGGCTTCCACAAGGGTCATCCACTTCTGTCGATCCTCCGCCTGAACCCTTGCTGTTTCCATAGTTAGTCCACATTCTTTCAATTCTTTCTCCTTGGTCTATCTCCATGTCATCTTTAGCCTGCTTCTTCCACGCTTTGGCGTGTCCATCTTAGTGCCACTCTTGGTATAGTGATTTCACTTTCATACGAAGGACATGTCCCAGCCAACTCCACCTCCTTTTTCTCACAACAACAGAGAGTGGTTCTACTTTACAGGATCACAGCAGGTCATAGTTACTGATCTTGTTTGGACAAAAGATACGCTTAATGCGTCGAAGACATTTTGTTTGGAAGATATCAAGCTTCTTGGAAATTTCCTTGGTCACGTTCCTGCATTCGCTACCATACAGAAGGACAGATAACACATTACTCTTGAAAATTCTGTTCTTAGTTTCTCACATTAAGCTTGGATGATTCCCACACTGGGTTAAGAATTTCCAAGACCTGGTTAGCCTTGGATAGTCTAGCTGACACATCTCTTCCAATGTCACCATCAGTAGAGACTTTGCTACCCAGGTATGTGATCGTCCACTTCCTCCACTTCTTGGTTGTTGACATTAACCAAATGGTAGCAATTGGAGTTCAACCTCGTCAGCTTAATTTTTCCAACATTCACTTTCAGGCCAACCTGATCGGCATTAATCGGTCGATTTTCCCCTGTTTGTCAAGGTAGCGACTGGATAGCAGGGCAATTTCCCCGCAGAATCCCTGTCCTCCAGTACTGAGTCGAGTGTCCAGTGGATCCCTCTCTTCCTGTCAGCTGTTGTTAGTTTCATGAGCCAGTCCATGGCCAAGAAGAAGAGAAAGGAGGATAGGATGCATCGTTGCTTCACACCTGTTTGAAGTCTGAAGCTGTCTGTCAGATGTTGTCCACAGATCACTTTACATTGAAAATCTTTGTACATCATCTTGATGATGTTAACAACCTTTTCTGAGACACCGTAACTTCTAACAATTTTCCACAATGTAATAACATTAAATGATCATCGCAGTTATGTACACAACTTAAGCAGCTGTGAATTTTTAAAGCCTGAAAAAAACTCAGGCCTGAACGGGATTCGAACCCATGACCTCTGCCACGTTTCACTTTCCTGAGTTTCAGGGTGGGTTTTTCTACACGAAAATGGTGGTCGCTTCCAATATAAGCTGATCTTTGGACCCTTAAATCGTTCAGTGAATGCCTCCAATTGCTGTTTATGATGATGTAATCAATCTGGCTCTCCGTTGCCCCATCCGGAGATTTCCAGGTCAGTTTGTGGATGTCCTTGTGCTGGAAAAGGGTACCACCCACAGTGAGGCTGTTTGATTCACATAACCCAAGAAGTCTTTCGCCATTACCATTGTTTATGATAACTGTAACACACTGTTGGCGGATGTCATCATGACATCCTGACCAAATAATAGTGACCCCTGAGGCTAGTAGTTGTTTTCCAGATCCTGTTCAGCGTGATTCCTGGACTCCTAATAGACACAGTCTGTGCCTGTGCATTTCTTTGTGCGAGCTTTTCTGTCTCGTAAAGTGTACGCACATTCCAACAACCAATATACATGGTTTCTTTTAGTGTAAGAAGAGTGGCTATCGGACTGGGTACATTCAGTTGGCTTTCGTCACCACCCCTCATAAATCCAGTTTTTTGACCTGCACTGCACCTTTCACCTGCAGTTGAGAATTCCCTTGTTTCCGTTTCCGTAGGAATATAGCATTTTTTATGGAGTGGAGTTGCTAACTCTACTCCCAACCCCCAACCTAGAGGACCAGGGTGTTGTTTTGTCTGGCCCCTCTCCCACAGATCAATCGGCATGGTTAGACCTGCTGGGAGAACATAGCTCCCACCGGCTTAACTCTAGGGATCATAAGGACATGCAAGCTTCCCTGCAACGACAAGGCACAACACCAAAGGAGGATTAATCGATTATTTTTTGATTATCGCTTATAATCAATGACTAATCAGTTGATAACTCAATAATTACCCATCGAGTACTCATTGATGTTATTCATCATCGATTTATTAGATCCAGTAAATTGAAATAATAATAATAATAATAATAATAATAATAATAATGAACTTTATTTGTGTGTCAACTGTATTTAGCACTGACCTACTAATTGGGGATACTGTGAAGCACAAATGAAATCAAATGAAATCGTGTTGAATTGTATCAAATCAAATCAAATGTTGGTTTTTGTGGAGAGGGGAAAACCGGAGTACCCGGAGATAAACCTCTTGGAACAAAGGAGAGAACCAACATACTCAGCCCACATATGACGCCGGGGCCGCGAATCGATCCCGAGCCACATTGGTGGAAGGCGAGCGCTCTCACCACTGAGCCAACCCTGCTCCCGTAAATATAGTTTCACCACACTAATTCTATGCTTCTCGTTGCACAGAGCCTAAAGCATGTCCCATTCCTATGGATGTTACCTTTATTATGGACTCCTCAGGAAGCATTGGCAAAAGCAACTACGACAAGGAGAAGGACTTCGTCAAGGTGGCCGCAAGAACATTTGGTGTCACGCCAGGACTTACCCGCGCAGCCATGGTTCTGTACAGTAGCGCAGCTTCGGTACAGGCTCGATTCGGGCAGTATACTAGTTTGACCGAGTTTGAGAGTGCTGTGGACCAACTACCTTACGAGAGAGGCCGGACACGAATTGACAAGGCTCTGGATGTAGCAGCCAGTGACGTCTTCCCAAAAGCTCGCCCAGGTGTGGCCCGGATTGCTCTGTTAATAACAGACGGCAAACAGACGGAAGCGAGTGACGCCAAAGGCTTGAGAGAAGCCTCCGCTCCCTTGCGGAAAGCCGGCGTTCGTGTCATGGCCCTGGGCGTTGGCTCCGGGGTGGACGCAGACCAACTAAGGTTGATAACAGAGACTGACGAGGACGTACTCCTGGCGGACGACTTTGATAATTTGCTGCTGAAACTGCAAAACATTACCAGCAAAGTCTGTAAGATGGCTGGTAAGAAACAAATTTGAACTGCATAGTCAAAATTGATTGATTTAGTCTCCAAATCCTATCTATGTGTTTGTGACTGAAACATCGCAAAGGTGTTTAGTTCAACTAAGTCAAATGTTATAAAAAAAATTCACCGCTGTGAAAATCAATTGACAGTTGTTCATGATTTTTCTTTAATCAGAGCCACCTTCCTGTCTGTTCCCAATGGACGTAGCTTTCCTTGTCGATTCATCTGGAAGTATGGGACCAGAAAGCTATCAAAAACAGAAAAACGTTGTGAAAGTTTTGGCGAAGAGTGTTGACCTTTCGCTCTCGGGAAGAGCTGCTGTTGTTCTTTACAGTAACTCTGCCTCAGTGCAGGCTCGGTTTAATCAATACGGGAACGATAGCTCATTCCAAAGAACTGTTGATCAATTACCTCACGAGAAAGGGCTGACTAGAATCGACCAGGCTCTTGTGGTTGCACGACGTGACGTTTTTGCCGATAGTCGTCGAGGCGCCACCAAAGTAGCGATGGTTTTCACAGACGGAAAACAAACCCCTGATCCGAATGCCAAAGATGTGAAAGAATTATCAAAAAGCCTACGCAAAAATGGAGTGCGAGTATTAGCGATTGGTATTGGCCCTGGAGTGAACCCACGGGAATTGCGCGCGATGGTTGGAAGGGATAGCGACTTGGTGCTCGCTTCATCCTTCGATGGTCTTCTCTTGAAACTCAGGAACTTATCTAGTATAATGTGTTCAATGGCAGGTTTGTGCTTTTGCACTTATGATCGTACGTATGAATGAAAATATCTTTTTCCTAATGGCCTCCTACTAGGAGCGTATCGGTCCTTTGTATTCTTGATCAACCATTTTAACAGCTTTCTTGATGTTTAAGGAACTTTCAGGTTATGCTGCTTTTTCTATATTTATCACTTTGCTTTGTTAGTCCCCCTCTTAATTATTGACTTGTCTTATCCCTAATTCCGAATGCAGTTTTACTAACCGCATACACTAATTTAAGGAGCAATAAGTGGTTACAAGTTACTACGGGTAGTAATATGTCTATATTTTTACAACCCTTATTTGACCTTGTCATGTAAGTGCGCTAGGTTTAAGCTCTCTTGCAATCGGAATTTGCAAGTATGCGTACCAATATCTGGATTACTTTCCATTATTGTATGGCTGGTTCCACGAGTAACCAAGAGGAGGCGAATCCTGAGTTATCATTGGCCACACCTAGTAAGTAAAAAGGGTTATGAAACTTAGGTCAAGATGGCTAGATATTCATCTCGTTCTTTTTTGCGCCAATATCCAGCGATCCTTACCTCACGCTTGGTCAATAACAGATATTTCCTCTCCATTTTTCAGAAGATGAAATGTGTCCAACTGCAGTAGATGTAGCGTTTATTGTGGACTCCTCCAAAAGTGTTGACGATGCGAGTTTCAGGAGAGAAAAGCATTTCGTGAAATTGGTCACAAAAAGTCTTGGAATCTCATCAAGTGGAAGCCGCGCTGCCCTTGTTCTGTACAGCGACTCAGCAAAGATTTCAGCTCAGCTTCAACAGTATCTAACCTTCTCTGAGTTCCAAAATATCGTAGATGATCTTCCCCATGAGAAGGGAGATTCACGCCTGGACAAAGCTCTTGCTTTAACAGCCAGCCAGATCTTTTCCCAAGCTCGTTCGGATGTTCCAAAAATCGCGATCGTGTTAACAACTGGATTTCAAACGGATGAAACAGATGTTATAAGACTTAAAGAAGCCTCGGAATCGTTGCTCAATGACGGCGTACGCGTGCTCGTCGTTAGTGTCGGTGGTAAAGAAAAAGCTCACGAACTAGACTTTTTGGCACAAAGCAGAGAGGACTTCGTCACTGCGAAAGACTTCTCAGAGCTTGTTTTGCGATCACGAGAACTGTCGAAAATGGCATGTAAAACGAGAGGTTGGTTATATTCTATCATTAGAATCGTCTGTCATATATGTTATAGTTTAAGAAATTATGGAGTGCGTGATATTGATTTTGTTATACAATAGGTTACATTTCCCGTTGTTTTCCACTACTTAACGGCTTATTCCCGTCCAAAAGTAAGTAAAGCATTGTAAACAACACAAAATGGGTAAGGAGAACGTCTCCTTACTGGAGGGTAACTCATGCTCCACCATAGAGCGTAGATAAAAGGACGCCCGGCACGTAAGTCCTTTATCGGCTTTTGACATTGGGTTTTAGTAGTGTGAAATTCAAACTCTTTTCATGTTTCTACGCAAAAATCAAGAGTACAGCTTTCGACTCTTAACAACAAGTAGCAGTCTTTGATAGATGATACCTACAATTTTAGGAGAATGTTACTGGATTCATGAACAACTCAAATTTCTCTGCTGGTTTTGTACAAAAATATACTTGCTGATTACATGTCAATTGTATTGACAACTGAATTTTCATTGTCTTTTCCTCATCCCGTAAAGTGGCATTCAAGCCTTGTGGTATCCCAATGGACGTTGCTTTTCTTATGGATGCCTCAAGCAGTGTTGGCAAGTCGGGTTACCAGAAGCTTAAGGAATTTGTCAAGCTGATGTCAAATAACATTGTAGTGTCCCTTACTGGTAGTCGGTTCGGGGTCATTTCGTTCAATTCCCAAGCACGTCTTGATATTGGATTCAAAGATTACTCGAACATTTACGACCTACAAGGTGCGATCGATGTCCTCCAGTTTGGATCAGGTGGACGTACCAGGATAGACAAAGCACTTGATCTTGCATGGACTGACGTCTTTACATCGGCAAGGCCAGGGATCCCCAAAGTGGTTGTGCTTTTAACCGACGGAAAGGAGACAGACAGTATGGACTACGAAAGACTTAAGGAAGCAGTAGAGCCCTTTAAGAGAGAAGGCATTCTTGTCCTGGCGGTAGGAATCGGTTCAAAGGCGGTCCTTCAGGACTTACGTACTCTAGTTGACGAGGATGAGAATGTGATGTTTGCCCAAACATTTGACGTCCTCCGTAGTAAGGCACAGAACCTGACGTCTCTGCTTTGTAGGAAAGCAGGTAAATATCCATGATACTTCTGCGTAAGACCTAAATACGTTTTAACCGAAATATAATCCTCTGCAAGCTCTGTGCTAAGTTTCTACTCTTTCTACCGCCTGGCCTCTTAGACTAACCAGGATAGCAAGGATACATCTGATCCAGAGGCCCAACCTCGTTCCCAGGGTCTCTCTTCTTCCCACCCCCTGGAGCTCCAGGGGGTGGAAAGAAGAGAGATCCTGGGAACGAGGTTGCCAGAGGCCTTGGGTTTAATTCTCATCGAGTTTAAAGAAGCTTATCTTTACTTTGTGAGCTTTTCTTGTTTCCGATACTAGGGCTGAAACTCATTGGGGCATTTCAGTGGTAAATTGTAGCACTAAAATTCAAGGCTTCAGTCTTGGTTCTAACATTTTTACTTACTTTGCGTCTTATTGCAGCACCTCAAAAGATCATTCACACCATGGATGTCGCATTCCTGGTAGACACATCTGAAAGTGTCACATCTCCAGACTTTGAACAGGAGAAGAACTTTCTGAAGACCCTTGTTAGAAGCTTATCGCCTGGTTTAAGTCGAGTAAGCTTAATTTCTTACGGTACCACGGCAACAGTTACTGTCAACTTCTCGGATCAGCTCTCCACGGAAAGCCTCCTTCAGAGGATTGACAACATCCCGTACTATGGTGGACCTTCGAGAATCGACGAAGCATTGGAGATTGTGGCGGGGCGTCTTTTTAAACCAGGCGGAACTGCACGTCAAGCCGTTCCTCGGACCGTGGTCATAGTAACCGATGGACGGCAAAAAGACACCCCAGATAGTGCTCGCTTAAATGAGTCACTTGCTGTTCTGAAAGAAAACGGTGTAAAGGTCCTGGTTGTTGCTGTTGGAAGCGATGTTGATGAAAAGAAACTTAATACAATAGTCGATGGCGAAGACGACATATTTATTGCTGACTCCTTTGATACCTTGGCCTCTCAAGCTGAGAAAGTCAGGGAAACCGCTGCCCAAGTTGCAGGTGTGTGCCCTTGTTTTTTTGTTTTCTTTTTTGGTTGCTGTTGTTGTTGGTAGTGGTTGTTGTCGTTGTTTTCCATTGGTCTGTTTTTCACATTCCCAAATACATAAAACCAGAAGACTTGATTTGCAAGAGATGGCGGTCCATCTCTTTGCGGTATCATCTGTGTTCTACTTAATACTGTTAAAACGTAGCAAGAGAACATAAAGGACAGAGGACACTCGGGGCGTCATCTGGGATATGAAAACTTCAGATAAGTTATGGACAGAAACGGGAGTACGTTTCCCGTGAAGTCCGCGTGACTCCACTGTAAGCCAGTCCTTCCAGCCATCTGTATTTAATGGTCGCTCGCGGCTCTTGATAACGTATACGTTGTAGTTCAATTTTTTCTTTGGTTCAAATTTTATTTTCCTTTGTTTTCTGGTATGGTGAGGGATGATAATGAAACAAAGGAAAATAAAATTTGAACCAAGGATAAACTTGAACTACAACATATATACAATTTTGCCAACAAATTGAGCAACTAGTCTGTTGTTTAACATGCTCCTGGTATATTCCCGTTTCAGCTCCAAGAAAGTGCGACAAACTAGCCGATATCGTTTTTATAATGGATTCCTCTGATCAAGTAAGCAGCCAGAACTATATCAAACAGAAAGATTTCGTTAATGCCATAGCAGGTAGCTTTGAAATAAAACCAGCAGGCACTCAAGTGGGTGTCATCCTCTATAGCGATGAAGCAACATCAAACATCAGACTAACAGATTATCCACACAGAGAAGACTTTGTCAAAGCAATCGAAAGACTTCCTTACTTAAGAGGTGGAAACAGACTTGGAAAAGCTCTCGATTTGGCAGCTTCTCTGTTTATGGCGAGCGTTGGTGGATCAAGACCCGGTCTTGAAAAGATCGTGATTCTGTTGACAGCTGGAGGAAAACGGGAAGGGCAAGATAACATTTTACGGGATGCTGCCATGCAAAAGTTGATACTAATGGGAGTAAAAGTGATTGCTATTGGCGTTGGCGAGGAGGTCGATAGCAGCGAGGTTCCTTCTTTGGTCACAAGTAGTGAGAATGCTATTCTTGCGGAGTCGTTTGAAACTCTTATGCTCCGGACTGCACAGATCGCAAAGTTGGCGTGTGATAACTCTGGTGGGCAGCCATTTTATATTGTAACATATTTGGTACCTCTGTCTTATTTACTAGGAGATATTAATATAAATATAATCTAAATCCTAATTACAGTCGCTCTGTGGATGGCATCTATTTAATAATGTTACGTAGTTCTGTGATGTCCTACCGTTGGTTTTAATGTTTTACACAGTGTGCTTAGGACTTTAACTTATAACTTTAACTTAGGACTTTAACTTATAACTGATAAACCATGCAGCTTTACCATTCTTTGTAAAGATGCTGAACAGTACTGTGCTTTGGCACTATTTGTTTTTTTCTTATTTCTACTTTTTGTGGCCCTGGATGAAAACATTCACTTTGACTGAGCAGACCTATGCAATCGTGTTGCTTGTCTTGCTATACATTGTGATGCTGTTGTCTACATTACAGTGTTTATTACAGTTTCGTGTACAAATTGCTGTCCAGTTGTCGGGTTTGTTGATGACGTGGACTGTTAAAAATACCAATCCGTGTCTTGTTACTTTTTGCTATACAACTTCCATTTATAAACAGCACTCCTAACTGCTATGTCTATCCAAACGCTGTAGGTTTTGCAGGTTGTGGCAACCCAGTGGATGTGGCTTTCCTAGTTGACTCGTCTGGTAGTCTATGCCAGAAAGGTTTCCGCGTGCAGAAAGATTTAATCCAGGCAATCTCCCGCAAAGTCAATATTTCACCTTTGCATGGTAGGGTAGGGGTGATAACATACAGTGACCAAGCGTCAGTAGGGATAAAACTATCAGACCACAGTCAGATGAAGGGATTAATAGATGCTGTTGAGAATCTGCCGTACCTTGGAAAGACCACCCGCCTTGACAAAGCGATTGCTCTGGCGTCTAAGATGCTGATGACTGCAGAAGGAGGACGAAGGAAGGACGTACCTGGTGTCCTGGTGGTGATAACGGATGGAAGACAGACCCCTGACTCCGACGCCACACCACTAGAAGAGGCGGCAGCCAACTTACAGAAACTGAACATAACAACATTTGTTATTGGAATTGGTGATATGGTGGACACAAAGGAAATACCGAAGTTGACCGCCAAAAAAGAAGACCTTTTCATGGCTCCTTCTCTGAAAGACGTGCCAGGTCTCATACAACCGCTGGCTACGAGTATTTGTGAAGCTGCAGGTATGGGTCTGATAGACTTAATTCTTCACCAATAGCCCCTGATTAGTCTCTACCGCTCTCTTTTCTTATTTTGATTACGGGAGAGCGCAGAGGAAAGTAGAAATTACTTACTATATCTATCCGTGTGCTGCATCTATCTGTGCACACTCAAAGTTGCCTCCAACGCGCCCTCTTTCTCTTGATAAATCCTAGCCTGCTGATAGACGTCTCCTATTTCCTTTGATGCATGCGGAAAAGAGACGTCTGCGTAACGGCGTCGCTAATCGTGTTACAATGTCCTGCTGTTTGAGTTTAAATTTCAAATAAATTATGAAAATATTATCCGCTGACAAAAGAAATTGCGACCTCAAACAGTCCGTGAAAAATAGCGCGCTTTACCGCTTCTGTCAAGCACGTTTGCGAAATATTTAAGGTCTCTTCGCTTTTTCCCGACCAGAAAGAATGCTTAAAGGCTGTATGTAAATGTAAAGATGTATGTGCAAGCCTTCCGACAGGGTATGGGAAATCTGATTTATTACACGATTCCAGTCGTCTCTGATATCGTTTTGGATCGTCCACGTAGTGAAAGCTGTAGTGAGCCTAGTCTAGTCTGAGTAGTCTAACAGTATTCGCTTCCCAGGAGAAACCGCTACAACTGCAGTGTCAATTCAGGATGTCTGTATCTTCTTAACAGAGAGCCCTACTTTGAAAGCTTTACTACTATAATGTTTGAAAATTTCCTCGTCGAGTTTTAATACGCAAGTTGGTGCGAAGTCTACGTCGCTTTTGAAGTTTTTGAAACTACTGTTCACAGATATTAGCTGTTGTGGCATACACAGAGAACTGTAAGGAAAGAATTTCCTCGTAAGTATTGAATGCTCCGCGCCTTGGGCGAGTTTTCTGTCGCCTAACTTTTCGATTGCGGCAAAACACAACAAACGATCCTTCATGTTTGGTTTTGTTTGCACAGACTACATGATGCATGCATAAATTATTAGCACATTTTTCGATGACAACCAATCAGAATTAGCTCAAACAATACCGACTGTCAGGCAGCCAATCACAATTTTTCCTATGATGTAGGGAAAATAGAACACGATTTGGGACGCCGTTTCGCAGACGTCCCTTTTCCGCGAGCAACAAAAGAAATGGGAGACGTCTGCACGCAGGCTAGATAAATCCTCGTCTAAACGTTTTTGTAGCGGATTCGAATTTACAGCTACACTTACGATTTTGTCAGTAAAGGGGCTGTTTTCCAGAACTGGGAAAAGTGCATGTATTACAAGAGTTGAATCTGTGCAAGACCCCCATGTCCTTGAAATGTGATTAATTTAGCTTGCTTGTGTTTGTGTTTAACGTTCACTTTTTCTTTGACATTGTAGAACCAAAGCCTTGCCACTTTCCATTTGACATCGCTTTCCTGGTCGATTCATCAGGAGGCACATCACCAACGTATTATCAAGAAACAAAGGACTTCTTAAAGAAAACTTCTAGGTATTTGTTGATCAATGGAGGAGAGACCCGACTGGGTATAATCCTGTACAGTTCAGAGGCCTCAATCTACGTTTCCTTTGACCAGCATTACTCGGAATTTGACTTACGAGAGGTAATCGACAACCTTCCCCATAGAAAAGGTCCAGGGCAACTGGAGAAAGCTCTGGGCCTGGCTTCTTCTAAACTGTTTACAGCAGAAGGTGGATCAAGACCAGGAATACAGAAGGTGTGCGTTGTACTGACAGGTGGAAACCTTGCGCCCGGCAATGACGCTGCAACCTTGAAAGCTGCTGCGGAAGCTCTTCACCGCGCAAAGGTTCGGGTGATAGGAATTGGCAGTGGTTCCCTGGTGGACTGGAACGAGTTACGCTCCTTAACTGAGGAAGACAAAGACGTGATCATTTCCCCATCAGCTGATTATTTGTCTGTTAAAGTCACTCATTTCTTTGAGCGTCTTTGCATTAGCCCTGGTAAGAAACACTCTTATTCGAGGTTCCTGAAGGGGAGGGGGGGTGGGGGGTCCCAGCCCATTTTATCTTTCAAAATCCCACTTCCCAGTGCTCAAATCCCATTCCCACTGGCAGAATTCGGAAAAAAATTCCCATTCCCAGTGACTTAATCCCATTTTCCCAGAGCAAAACTCGGCAGTATCAATTCCCATTTTACCCCTTCAGGACCCTCTCATTCAAATACCTGGGCATTTTGCGCGCCTGTTTGATCAATGCTACAAATTTCAAATGCGTTAATAGGGGGAAAATATTGTCCATTTGTTTAACAGTTAAGCTGCTCGTGTCCCATCATGGGCTTCTGATACTGCTTAATATGATTTCTTTTCTAAATGCTTGCAGTTGCAATCCATTAAATGCAAACCTGTTGTTGTTAGTGTACGTTGCTTACCTCGGAAAATAATTTCTTAACACAGGGTACCATCATCATGAACTTATTTACATTCTTTTTTAAGCAGACAAGAAGTGTGATGGCGTAGCAGATGTCGCCTTTGCAGTCCACGCGTCCGCAAGCCTTGGCGTCGCGAACTACAGAAAACAAAAAGAGTTCGTGAAGCGAATAGTCAGAACATTAAACATCACACCTGGCATGACCCGTATAGCGCTGATCCTGTACAGTAACTACGCAACAGTGAGAGCTTATATCGACGAAAAAATATCCCAGGATTTTTTTAACGTCCTGATGGATGGCTTACCCTACGAACGGGGACTCACTAGAATGGATAGGGCGCTGCGTCTTGCCGCATCTGCCGTCTTTGACTCCAACAGTCCAACACAACGAAAAGTTCCGAAGATTCTAGTATTACTAACCGATGGGAAGCAAACGACGGTGGAAGATCAAGTTGTTCTAGACAAAGCTGTAAGACAGCTTCACGAAGCCGGTGTACGAATAGTCACAGTTGGGATGGGAGATAAAGTGGATTATGATGAGCTGCGCGCCATGACAACAACAGACGACGACGTGCTCTTAGCCAGTTCCTTTGATGATCTTCTTCTTTTGAGTGGTTCACTGTCCAAGATGCTTTGTGAAGCGGGAGGTAAGTAGCAATCAGTCAATTAAGATATCTCATCCGATTTTTGTCAATCGATAACCTCCACTAAAAGAATGCAGTTATCAAAGGATAGAGTTCTACCCTAAGATGAGAAGTAAGTCCGTGATAAACGAAGCCCTTTCAAGTCCAATTTCAGGTGATCAATAAGGAAGTCGGCGTCACGTGATGGAGATAAACAGTTCAAGATATTGCCTCAGAACATGTTATTAACATTTTTATCTGATTTTCATTCCGGAAAAACCTTCTCACCAGACAAATGAGAATGATCTCCAATTCCTTAGCCAGGGCTACGATTCCATGACAACAGACATGCAAACCCTGTTACGTCAGTTGGATATATTGTGGAAGATTGTGTACAAGATTGACAAGGTTATCAATGAATCGTTGTTCTACAGCTATCAATATAATTTAAAACTTGTTGGTGTTCCACACATCATTGAGAACGAATCGTCTGAATGCTCTGCAAATCTTTGTCTTAAGCTATTCTCAGCCTTGCGGGTTGCTACATCTATTTCTAATATGGACATGTGACTTTTATGTTTCTTCCGACAGTACCACCGATTTGTACTGAGCCTATGGACCTCGCCATCTTGGTGGATTCTTCAGGAAGCTTAGGAGCAACCAACTTTGACCAGCAGAGAAAGTTTGTAAAATCACTTGCGAATACGTTAAGTATTGGAAATGGCGTAGCTCGAGTTGGACTGCTGGTGTACAGTGATGTGGCAAGCACGCGACTATCGTTCAACAACTGCTCTGGCTCGCACTCCTTCATGAATGCTATGGCGAACACTCCGTACTACGGCCGCACAACGCGCATAGATCGCGCCCTGACACTCGCGAACGCGGAGTTGTTCAGCAAAAAGGGAGGCGTGCGACCTTACGTGGCCAGGACTCTACTGCTGCTGACCGATGGACGGCAGACTCCTGCTCCTGACTCTATTTCGTTGGAGCGTGCAGTCAAACCGCTGAAGACTAAAAAGGTTACCACTCTTGTCGCGGCCATTGGTAATCAAATTAGCGTCCCTGAACTGCGTCCGCTAGTGGAGAAAGAGAACGACATCTTGATTATCCCAAGTTTTGAAGAACTCTTTTCATCTTTGCACACCCAGGCAAAGCTGTTATGCGCCAAAGCAGGTAAGAATAAAAGGGAGTGATAAAACTGAGTAAAGAAGAAAATGGTTCCTTACAATGTTTCTTAATCTAAAGCTGAATGGCATGTCTCCTTTCCTTTTAGCTATCCCGAAGTGCTCTGCTCCAGTTGATATTGCTTTTCTACTGGACTCGTCTGCAAGCATTAATGAGATCAACTACCAGAAAATGAAGAAGTTCATAAAGAGTGTCGCGGATTCGTTCACCATTGGACCTGGTGAGACATTTGCTGGTGTCATTCTGTACAATGCCGATGCTGTTACTGCTATCCGATTTGTGGATTACCTTAGTAACGAGGACTTCAACAATGCAGTCGATAAGTTGCCGTATCAAGGAGGTGAAACAAGGATCGACAAAGCACTTCAGTTGGCCCACTCTGAGCTGCTTACGTACCGTGGTGGATCTCGACCTGGAGTGCCAAAAGTTGTTGTGGCAGTAACGGACGGAAGACAATCACCTGCACCTGACGGCACGGACCTAAGTGAGGCAGCCGCACCCCTTCTGTCCTCAGGAGTTAGGGTTTTTGCTGTTGGAGTTGGTAAAGAGGTTGATGAACGTGAGCTGCGCTTAATTACAGAGAATCGAGATGACGTTATGCTCGTTGAATCATTTGACGAATTGGTCCTGCGAGTGAGACAAATCTCCATTGCTGCTTGCCAGAATGCAGGTAAGGTTAATGTTTGTTTTCGTTTTAATTGATAGCTATGTATTTCTTGTCATTAACAGGAGCCCATCACCAAATCAAATCGGGTGAAAAACAAAAACAAAAAAGAGCTGCAAAATTCGAGGTGTTTGTTAAATGATCAAAGGCGTATATCGTGGGCTTGATACAGCTTCCTAAAAGAAACCACTTAGAAGGAAGGATCAAAGATGCAAAAACGAACCGTGTTTCATCTGACGTCCGACCACGAAACGATTCCTGTGTTTCCTTGTCATTTTATTAATGAGTCTGAGAAGGCTGACACATCGCTCTCTACAATCTCTAGAAATTGATGCCTGTGATAACACCATGGATGTCGGTTTCTTATTGGACTCCTCTGGAAGCCTCACTCCGTCTGACTTCCAGCGGGCCAAGGACTTTGTTTATCTCATGGCTAAGTCCTTCCTCCAAAATAAAGTTGATAGCCGCGTTGGACTCATAGAATACAGCATAGTTCCTAAGCTTTATGCCAAAGTCTCCGAGCAGCTGACATCCGATGAGTTCCTCAAGATCTTGAATGGAGTCTCTTACCAAGGTGGACATACGCGGCTCGATCGCGCACTTAAGCTGGCAGCAAAGAAACTGTTTGTCGATGCAGAAAAATCGCGAAAGGACATTCCAAAGGTTTTAGTTGTAGTCACAGATGGAGTCAGTACCGAGTCTGCAGACTCTGTGGGGCTGGACACAGCGGTTGCTCCCATTCATCGCGCAGGGGTTAGAGTGTTTGTTGTTTCTGTTGGTAACTCTGAGGGACAGGAAGATCTCTATCTACTGACACAACGAAGCAAAGACCTATATAATGTGAGGACATATGATGGTCTGGCACTGCAGCTAAGAAGAATAGCTCGAGACACCTGTGATAGTGGAGGTAGGAAAATTTGTTTATTGGTGACAAATATCACTTAACAACTTTTTTACATATTAAGAACAAGTTTCACAAAACCTTTTCCACTTTTAGTATATGCTTAAAGAAATAGATAGAGAGCTATGGAAAAGTTTTATGACACAATGGATTTGTTTTGTTTTTTTTTACGTATATATGATGAGGTTCAATTTTTTCCTTGGTTTAAACTTTATTTTTCTTTGTTTTTTTGGGATGGTAATGTATAATGTGTTTCAAACAAAGGAAAATAAAATTGAAAATAAAATTGAACCGTAACATATATTTCGATCAGTCCCTTGTCACCAATGTCTATCTGATCAACGTTTCCGCAGCCTTCAATAGAGCGTCGTTTTCACAAGAAGGCTTTTTTAATGTACATAACTCTAGGTACAATTTAAGGCAATCTGATTTTTCCACTCCAAGGTCTATCTCTGTAACGTACGGCAGGCACTCAATGCGATGTTTAAAACCCCAATTATGGGAAAATTTTCTACTGACGAGAGAACAGCCAAAACACTTAATGATTTTGAAAGGCGCATTAGTGATAAAGATTTAACTAAGCAAATGGAGGCCGTTTGCAAGGGCTGCACTCTGCTCAGCATGACTGTGCAGTCCACTGCGGCTTGTTGATCTAGTGCTCTAATGTTTTCATGTTTTTGGGCTCATGACTCGTATCGACAGATCTAAATTCGAAATTATTTTGCCTTACAATATACTTGAGCTCGACTAAACACGAACGAAAAAACGAAAAAACTCTCTTCGACCGTGAGAAAATGCGTCCACGGTATGTAAAGAGTTGAACGCAATTTAAATATTTATATGAGTCCTGAAATGACGCATACAGTGACACTCTTAGATTTTATTAGTGAGTATTATTTTTAAAATATTTTTAGGCTGCATTTTATATTATTCATATTTTACTGTAGATATATTGTCTAAGTTTGTATTTTCTATTAGTTAGTGCCCCCAATCTACATGGTTTGATACTTAAATATATTACTACTACAACTGCTGCCAGTACTACTATTACGCGAGTGACGATGGCACTTGCAGACCACGCCCTGAACTTGACCAATAGGAGAACGGCAGATTTGAGCAACAGAAGTCGAGTCCAGTCCAGTTCATGTTCTTTCTACTCACTTTTCTAAAGTCAGCACATGGCGTTGTCTCAACCAAATCTATCAATTATGACTTGACTCGTTCCTGGTCTTTCGCTTTTAGGGACGAACCATTAGAAAAGTGATGGGGGGGGGGGGTGGGGGATTTTCAGCTTGCACGAATTTTTTTTCTCGCTCACTGCTTGTGCAGGAATTTTTTTTCAGGTGAACCCCTCTGCACAAATTTGTTTTACTACGTGTGAAAAAGTCACAATTGGACCTTCCTTCGGCATGAATGTTTTTTTTACCTTCTTCTTTGCATGAATTTTTTTTATTGGCATTTTCCCTTGCATGAATTTTTTTTGTTTTTTTTTTCCCCACCCCCTCCCCCATCACTTTTCTAATGGTCCGTCCCTTAGTTAAAGCTGACAGCGTTTGCTACCTAAGCTAGTGTTTAACAATTACTCATTGTTTTTGTTGCTCTACCAACAGCGTTGCCAAGCTGTGGTCATGTAATGGACGTCAGCTTTTTAGTAGACTCATCAGAAAGCGTTGGCCTACAAAATTACCGAACCTTACTAGACTTTGTAGGGAGTCTTGCTAAAATCCTCAACATCTCACCATCCGGAAGCCATGCCAGCGTGGTCATCTTCAGTGACACAGCCCGAGTAGAAATTAAACTTGATGACCACGATGACAATCGCGAATTCACTAAAGCACTGAAGGAGGTCCCGTACCTAGGCCAAAAGACCCGGATTGACAAGGCTTTGCGGGTTGCGTCTGTGGGAGTCTTTAGCAGCAGAGCTGGGATGAGACCGGGAGTACGAAGGGTAGCCGTCCTCCTAACAGATGGTCGTCAAACGAGAACGTTTGATTCCATTCCTCTGAGATACGCGGTTGAACCACTAAGACGCAAAGGAGTAAAAATGTTTGCTGTTGGTATCAGCACGGACGTGAAATACGAAGAACTGCGCTCTCTTACATCGAGTGACCAAGATGTCTTCTTGATGAGGACGTTTAACCGACTGCCAGAGATCGCTGAAAGGCTCAGCGAAAAGATATGTCGAGGTGCGAAAAAAAGTTATTTCTGTATTGCGTATTGTCATTTTTAAGCTCTCTTTTTCCTAACAACTCATGCAGATTTCCCAAGAGTATTATGGCAAATTTATAATAAATACCTTTATTCAAGTGCCCAAAAAAATTAAACAGTTTTCCACTGTGAGAAACTGGAGCTAAAACACAAATTTGGTCGCAAAAAAACGTACGGTTTATCCCATTACACTCTGCTTGAAAATCTCACAAATGGCCAGTACTTATGATCCCTTTCCTTCCAAGTCTTGAGTAATAGTTTTCCAAAGTGAGTGTTTGTATGTACTGTTACATGTTACATGGTGTTACAAGTAATTTAGAGTACTAACATACACGAAATTGCGAGCAAATTAGTTGATTCACCATTTTCTTTGACTACCTCGTTTTAGGATGAATCAAGTGTACCCAGAAGACACACGCAATCTGACAAAATGGCCTTGAGAAGAATTACCAAGTTGTAATAAAATTTAAGACATTTCCACAATTTGAAATTATGTAACAAAATGTAATGTAAGGTGATGAATAGCTAAAATAAGTGCTAAAATAACTTAAACAGTGGGAACCCTTAATGCAAAGAATAGGCAATCGCTTGGAAGACGATTTTGTTCAGAAAGTTTAAGTTCAAGTCTCAACAATTTAACCCTACAAGTTTGACAGAGTGGCCAATAGTGAAGTTGCCGATGTAAAACACTGCTAACGATTACAATACCTACATATCTGACAGAACATCCACCAAAATACTTTTGGTGGAGTTAGAAACTATAAAATCGGCGCAGCTTTCCCAAGGAGATCTGGAACCTTTTAAAAATTCGGCCACCCTCTACAGTTGTGATGTTTCCCTCTTCATAAGCCACCGCTTAATAGTCAGTTGTTATCTTTGTCTCATTAAACGTTTTTCATATAGTCGTTTATTTAATTTCTGTCTGTAACAAAAGATGCTATTACCTGTATATAGTAGAGTACCAAGAATAGAGCGTTGAAGAGTAACTCAGGAGAAGTATGAGAATGAAAAGAGTTTTTGTGTGAACTTCTATGACTGGACAGTATTACCTTTTAACTCGTTTGTTACATTGGGTTGTATATCTGATACTAATAAATTCACAAGATCTACCTAGCGAACGCCAGACAATCCCTTACTTGTTACTTAAACGAACTTATGAACATAGCGCTCAATATCCTTGAGTTGATAACATGATTACTTCTTGTCATCTGCTTGCGTGACTAGGTATTGACATTGCGATAACAAGTTCTATATTGTTCCCCGGGTATTGTTCACTCAAATACAAAACTGTGCAGAATTATGTGAAGTCCTTGATTGGTGTTATTTTTATGACTGGGGTGCGCACCTGGTGAAGGATAAGCGCAATGACTCTCAGACGCAAGAGGGTTTTTTTCAGCTATGTAGGATGGGACGACCTCGAAGAGGGCACGCGTGCCACAGAAGAACCACTCAGCCAGAGCACTGTCAAAGTTTGCGTTAGTCACCTTTCGTGCAATGAACGTTCTAGAGCGAGCGGTTGGCGTGGAATCCTCACACAGGGTTTTCACACCGAAGCATCGCGCCTTGCTTAGTGGGAACCCGGAAAGGCGTGTCTTCTATGATGGGTTCGTTTTCCTTTTTGCCATGGTGGTTGAATTTTACTCCTACAAACTGGAGAGCAACTTAGTAAACAGGCTCGCCGTTGTTTGCCTTCTTCCTTTTCTGAGGACAAAATGAGGTAAAAAGGCGATATTCCTTTATACGAAAGGGAATCCGGAATAGGAAGTCTCAGCAGGAAGAGTTCAAAGTATTCCACGATAAATCTTTGTAACTTCCCTTTTGGTACTTATAATAAACTAATTGACGAAGGTCACAATTTTTCTTTCCCGCACAAAATTTTGATTTTCGCAAAAACAAGCAATTTTAGTACATTGCTGTCTTTCAGCAGGGAGCTTGAACTTACGAAACACCTATTTCATGGAATGGCAGTTTAATGGTATGAGAGTGTATTAGAAACAAAGAGAAAACAATTAAAAGTGTCAACACGCATTGTAATGGTTTAACATTGATGGCAAGTTCATTAACTCAAGCATTACTTATCTAGACATATGTAGACTATGCAATACGGTGATTATTGACCTTTGAATAAGCCAAGTCATGAAATACGGTTCCATATTTTACAGAAGTGATGACTTCAAATTGGGTAAAACTGCGTGTTAATATAACAGAGATAAAAAGAAGTAACTCCGTTCTAGTGGTTTTTATTGTTCTTGTAATCAATTAGTGGAATTATGATGATTGCCGTGGACTATTTCATTTCAATGGCGGTTTTCCTTGTCCTCAATCTGTTTTGAAATCAAGTGTGTGTGTTCCCAATTAGAGGAAACAGAAAACAATGAATGAACAGAAAGTCGCATTTTGTGACAAAGTTCTCATATCCGTTTTGAAATCAATACAATTGGTACTTCCCTGAGGTCAGACGTATGACTCCCTACAGGTATATCCTTAATTGGTGGAAATTTTCCAGAGATAGGATAAACCTACTGAGCTGAGCGCATAACAAAATCTTCCTCTGAAACGGAGATAACAGAAAGCCCGTCATTTCTAATTACTTCTAATTTTGATTGTTAACGAAGCTCTGTAGAAAATCTTATTTCAGTTTAGATCGTCTGGCATGAAGTTCTAGAGTTGTAAAGATAAGATTCTTGTTTTTTGCCATTTCCTTTATTCATCTATCAGTTCATATATTTATTTATTTTGGCGTTGTCTGTGCGTCGTTTAAAAGGGATTGTCACTTGCATTTAGTCAGAGTACAGTCAAATACCTTACAGTCCCGCTAACCCATATCTTTTTTCACACTGAAATTACTATTTCGTATTGCCTTTTGCTCTTGTACTATGACTAGTGTCCCATTCACACCAACTTAACATATTTAGTTGGTGTGAATGCTGTATCTTATGCCTATGGAAAGTTACATTAAATATTTCTATTTGCTGTTCATTATACTTGGCGATAAACCACTTCAAGACAAGGAAGCATAGAAATTGGCGCCAAAAAATTTATTGAATTCTGAACCGCAGACTGTCTCTTCTAAACATGACATCCGTTACAGTTAACAATCAAACCATGCTGAGGATATAGAGAACTTTCTGAAATCTTTTATTCTAACGATCGAAAGAATTCCAGATAGGTGTTGTGAGGTGGAAAATCAGGATGTGGTATAATTTTTTGGAATTTGCTTTTTCTAGGTCTCCATATTTAGCGGTATATTTCCTTGGAAAAGTCTACGTTGGTTAACCGCAGAATCCTATCAGGCAAATTCACTTGAATCGTAACGCTGTAAACATTTGTGGCTACATACGTGCAATAAAGAGATTGAAACACACAACTGCTCAAGTCAGTAGGCAAAACACTAAATCATTCTCAAAGCGAATAGTTTACAAATAGTCAAAACCAACTGAAAATAGTCATACTTTATCTGACAGGACTCCAGGAGTGGCTAAGATAAGGGAAGTAACGAAATAATACTTAAATGTTGTTATGAACTCTTCTAGCCTCGCCAAACTGTGAAAAACGTTCTTTGGGTTTGAGTTATTACGAGAAAAGTGGCTCACAATGTGAAAAAATTGAGCCAATCTACGCCAAATTTCACTCTCTGAGACATAGTTTGGTGCTTGTTCATTCTCTGTGTTGACAAACAATGATTACAAACGGGCTATACATAGTTTTCCTTCTGCCGCGAAGAGAACCTCTTATTATCAGTATTTTACAGTTCCTAGTTTGCTTATTTCAGCACCGTTGAGATTTCACCGGCCCAAAATTAACATAGATGCTTAAATGAGGACGTCTTTGTCGACAATGTTCTTTATGTTGAAAGTGTTGTAAATAACAGTAAATCGGTAAGAAAAGGGCGTCTCAAATATTTGCGAATACTCAACATAAGGGAGGAGTTTCCTATTAAATGTGTAACTAACGAGCCGATTAACGACCGCAGTCTGACCAAAAAATATCAACGCGGAAACGATAACCATTGAGTAGAAAAGCCTTCTTTTTCGAATTTCGGACTGATGCGACAACACCCACTACATTCGACATGGGGACCTCAAGTAATTATATTTTTTACAAACTTCCTTTGTAGACTAAAACACGCCAAGAACATGGCAATTTTTCCAGTCTTCAGCGCCCTGGGCCAGGTTGTTCGAAGCAGGGTTAATGTAACCCAGGGTTAGTGCGAAATTTAAATGCAGATATGAGAGCTTATAAAGTACATTCAGTGTAATTCATTTTGAATACAATTTGATGATTGTATGCTCTGAAAAATGTAGAGAAACGTATCGGAGAAAATGCTTTTTGACAAGAGGGAAAGAAACCCGTGTTACAATTTAACTTTTGGCTTAGGCTAATCGGCCTTCGAACAACTGGCCCCTGTACCAAAAGTACGTACATCCTTCATACGAAAAATTACAAGTGCAAATTTATGGAAGCTACTTAACATATACTTACGTGAAGCTCTCCGTAGTGAATTTTTTACCGCTTCCATGTTATTTCTGTTTTGTTTTTGAATCTTTATTTTGCATCGCGGTATTTTCTAGTAAAAGGATTTTTAAAAAAATAGCGCCGAGCAAAACACAACAACACCACAATGAACTTCCGAGAGTTGATTTCTACGTGCGTGACCTTGGTTCGGGAAACTGCCAATCCAAGCCGACTATTTCACCCACGCGAAAGCTCTTTTTCCCAGTTGACTGACCCCTCCTAATATTTTTAATGAATGTAAGCATTGGTGCAATTTAAACCATCCTAGTCGTTGAAGAAGATTATTCAGAGGCATGTTCATTCCATGCGCAACTGTACAAGGTATAAATTCCAGCGTGAAGTGAAAGTTGTTGAAGAAAGTGTAGGCAACACATGATGTCGTCTTCAAAAAGATTTTTGGTCCTATTACTGGCGATCCTTGCCACAGTGAGATCTCAGACTTTTGTCAGAGGTGAGTTGATTTTGTTAACTAAAATCTTTGCATGCGCTGGTCAGCTTGTCTCGTTGTTGTTGAAAAACTAGGTTTTCGAGGTAAAACTGATCTACAAGCAGAGAACACATCCCGAATGGTGAAAGATCTAGTTCAGATTTACTATATATAGCCAAGCAATCTCTTCTGATTTATCGACGAACTAGTTACATCTTTAAGCTATTTTAGATGTCTAAAGTTTTTGAAGTATGGATTTCTCTGATTGACCTACATTTCGTCCCCGTAACCCTCACTTCACTTCCTGAACCTATGCATGAATAAAAGAAAAAATCTTGTAACTTCTAAGCCAAAAAACAAGATCCCGTCGAGTAAATATTCTGTCTTTAACCATGGCTGGTAATTATATCAGTGTACCCCTGACATTCTCGTTACAAAGGTAGTTATGAATAGGAACGTTTTGTGGAAAGAGTCGGGGTGTGATTAAGCATTCCGATGTGTTCTTCTTAAACTAATTGCTTCATGAATGAAATAGATGAGTTTAATTTTGAAGGATACATTAGCATGCTACTCAATTATAATCTCAACGACTTTCAAAATACAATGAGATGTTATGACCGTCCTCAATACCTAAGTAAATCAAGTGATATTGGCTTGGTTAATTAAAGATATATTGACTGTGGAGGACATCAAATTCTTTAGCAGTGTCAAGAATAGCATGTAGTATCGCACGACGGACTATTAACACTATAACTTTTATCAAAAGCGTAAAAAATTTCTTTCGAAGTCAGTGACCTACCCAGAGGAACGGTATTTTTGTTATACAAAACTGAAATATCAATTTCTTTAACGATTTCTTATATTTAAGCCCATTTTACGGCTCAACGTTCTCTTCCATTTTGTATTGCGTTCACATTTTTTATCAAACTGTGGGGTGTCCAAGTACGAGGAAAAAAAATGAAATTGAAGATTTGGCTCTTAAAGGGATGAAACGACAAATGGCTCGTATTGGTCCTTGAAAGCAATTTCCAGTTCTGAGCAGGGGTCCGTTGTTGTCACTTTACGAGAGGATCATTTTACTAAAATCGCAGGTTACTCATGCAATTACTGGGTTGATTTTAGGTTGTTCTCTTCGAATTAAATACGAGTTACTTAAGGCTGAGATGTTTCAAGTGTTAAACCAATTGCGCTCTTCAAAAGTGTTTTGGCCTTCGCCCAAAAACAAGTCCAGAATTTGATGTTGGAGTTTAAACTTAAAGCATTCAGTGCCTATCGAGAGGATTAGAATTGGTCATGCAATTGTAACAATAATGTTGTCGGTGATTTGCAGTCACGTTTCAGTGCATCCGTCGCTCTCTCTTATACGCAATATTCAAAAACGAATTATTTAAACGCCACCGAGCAAAGCTAAGCAGTCTGATGAACAAGAAAATAATATCCTCGTAATTTCTGGCCTACGCAAACCTTCCATTGTTTTTTTATTGTGATTCCGGGTGGTTTTGCCAACGCCTAAAAACCACACAAATTTCTGTTGTTATTGAAGGAAATAGCAGAGGTATTGGCCCCCCCGTGTTTGATCGTCTGTGATTGAATAGTACAAGCCAATGTAAGCAACATTGTTATGATAATAATGATTTTAAAATAGTTATTCCTCCCGCGGTAGGAACTGCTAGCCGAGCTTGATATTAGAACAGCACTCCATAGTCTACTGGGGTTCAATCTATTCTGAGTGACTGGAATCAATTTAAGCCCCGTTTGTGAATTCAGCGACTCTAGTTTAATTGATCATAGTTATCGTTAAAGTGCCTATGAAGTAAAAAATAATTTTGCCCTGTTTGCTTGCTTAATGCTTGATGAACACAGCTAGGCGGTTTTAACCGATCAAAAGGACTTCCTTGTGAATGAACAGTTGAGTGATTGCAAGCGAAGTCAACGGCACGTTTACCTCTGACTGACTGACCGGATCTCTGACTAAACTATTGCGTTATTGTGTGACATTGAATCTCTTTTGACTAAATTTGCTTCTATGCATATGTTTCCAAACCTGAAAGACCAAAATGTTTTTGTGTTTCTTATAAAGCACCAGGAACTTGTGCGCTTCTTTTACAAGACTGCAAACTTCATATCACTGTTTAACTGTATTTAGTCGGAAAATAAGGATTAAAATATGGCAAATCAACGAAAGGACGTGAATTTCAATGAAAGTAAGAGTCTAAGGAAACATCTGATTTACTGATTCATGAAGGAAAGCGCTAAATATATTACAATTTTTTTAATTTAAGAATAAATTTAAGGCTTGTTTTCAATCGACTGCCTTTATACCAAACCGACCTGTTACAAATTGTTACAACAGATGCACTCCTGCGAAAGAGACAATCACATTAAGAAGAAAAGAAAGTGGATATCCTGCGTACCGAAGGCGGGAAACCGTTCATGATTTGATTTAGTTTTTCTTCTGATTGATTGAGAAAGTGAAGCGAGAATCTCTAGCACATTACTTAGTTTGGCAGTACAAAACCAAAAAATGCGTCAAAGGCTCTAAGATCAAATCCTTGCTAATAAAAAGCATTTTTGTTGGCACTTTTTCCACGTCTTTAGAACAGTGCAGTCAGATTTCCGACGTTGCATTTGTCATGGATTCGTCTGGAAGCATCAGCAGATCAAACTTCAAAAGAGAAAAAGCGTTCGTCAAAGAAGTAGCATCCAGCTTCAAATTGGGCCCCGGCCAATCACAACTCGCGGTCATCTCATACAGTAACGACGCCCAAATCGACATCCGCTTCGGTCAGTACACGAACATTAACGATTTCAACTCGGCAGTCGACGACGTGAAGCATCAACGACAGAAGACACGCATCGATTTAGCACTTAAACTTGCAGCGAGCGATTTATTCAGACAAGCTCGCCCTAATGTGCAGAAAGTAATGGTGATCTTGACAGATGGGAAACAAACTATCACTCCAGACTCAGTGTCTTTGGACGTTGCTGTGCAACCTCTGCAAGAAATGAACGTTACCATTTTCGCTCTCGGTGTCGGAAAAGCTATAGATATCAGCGAGTTACTTCTGCTTGTTGGCGATAACCCAGACAACTTGTTTAGAGTTGAGAATTTTAACCAATTGGTTAAAGACAGTGTGAGAGTTGCTGCAAAGACTTGTAAAACCATCAGACTCCCGCCTGGTAAGCCCTTTAATTTTTATTGGGTTTGGTTTGTTTATCACAATTAATAACACCGTTAAAATTAAGTCAAAGGGTAAATTTTAGTGCGAAAATCGACTTGATTAAGAGGAGTGTGGAGGTCAGTATAACGGTACAGCGTATAACCTGAGTACAGTCCTTAGAAAGCTGGTTAGTGATAACTCGGAATAAAATACTGAGTAAAGCTTAACATGAATCTTGAGTGGGCGCTTATAAGTTTTAAAGGAATTCATACCTGAGGCAATTATGCCGTAAGATTGCAACAATAATGTTTTACTACGAACTCAAATTATATTTTAATTCTTAGTTCACGGTCAGTGGAGTAGTTGGACAAATTGGGGAAAGTGTTCTCTGACTTGTGGAGGAGGGATTCAACTTCGACAACGGGACTGCACCAATCCTCACCCTTCCAACGGAGGCCGTGAATGCGTTGGAGACAAGTTTGAAACACGTAAATGCAACGTCAACGGGTGTCCAGGTTAGCGCGCCTATTGTATGAATTCAATCTTCTACTTTACGTTCAGTTATAGTTATTTATTGTCAGTAATATTTCTTTTGTAAGTGAACGGATCCTGGAGTCAATGGAGCAGATGGGATCCTTGCCCTGTGACGTGTGGAGGGGGAACTCAAAAACGACTGAGGACTTGTACCAACCCAAGACCAGCAAACGGCGGAAAAGACTGCGTGGGAGCTGGTGCCACATCACGTGAATGCAGTAGCAATCCTTGCCCTGGTGCGTTTCAAATCTTTCATCTTCTTTAGCTTCTTGCTTAAGCAGCAATGCAATGGTCCTGTTCTTTTTGTAAGGTTACGTGGCCTTGCTTAGAGACTGGTACCAATTGGTGCTTCTTGGAGAATAAACTGTCAGTCGTTTAGGGAGGGACCATTAGAAAAGTGATGGGGGGGAGGGGAATTTTCAGCTTGCACAAATTTTTTTTTTCGCTCACTGCTTGTGCAGGAATTTTTTTTTTTTTCAGGTGAACCCCTCTGCACGAATGTTTTTACTACGTGTGAAAAAGTCACAGTTGGACCTTCCTTCTGCATGAATTTTTTTTTACCTTCTTCTTTGCATGATTTTTTTTTTGGCATTTTCCCTTGCATGAATTTTTTTTTGTTTTTTTCCCCACCTCACCCCCCCCCCCATCACTTTTCTAATGGTCCGTCCCTTAGCTTCGGGTATTCGCCAAATAGTACCGTGGTAGATTGTGTTTAAATCAAAAATGGATTTCCTTTACCTTGTTTCTCTGTAATATCTTACGTATTTAACACATCAGGGCTGGTTAATTATTTCTTTGCGTATTGTTCATTTCCCAGTCGACGGAAGCTGGAGTAACTGGGAGGCCTGGAGCGTGTGCACGCAATCATGCGGCAGAGGAATTCAGGCAAGATCACGAGAATGCGCAAGTCCAAAACCCGCTCATGGGGGAAGGCCCTGTCCAGGGTCCAGTGGGGAGACTCGCCTATGCAACAGTGTTGGATGTCCAGGTAGATTATCACTTTTTGATGAAAAATCTATAATTTACTCACTTATACTATGGACACTTCAGTAGTAAGAGCTCATTTCACGTCAAATCTGAAGCAATCTCAGTCATATCAAAGTGACAGTGAAACTTGTTTCCAAAATAGGCAGTTACACAATATTAAAACTCTCTTGCACAAGGCGTTCCCACAACCCCTGCCGCTATTCACCTCCAAGCAGATAGATAGTGTTCAGTAACGCGAGATAGTGAGTCAATCAGATTACTCAAAATTCAAAGTTACTGAGTTGCTGCGTACCAAGAAAGGATATGCCTCATTTAACGATATTTTTACTGGGATTTAGATGTTTTGCGCTCGAAGGTTTATGTATGGCACTGTTTGATTTTACCGTTCTATCTTGCCGTATTTTTTCTTGATTAAGCTCTGATTATTTACTCGAATACTCTCTGTTAGTGGATGGTAGTTGGAGCGGCTGGAGGCGATGGACGGTTTGTTCAAAGACATGCGGCAGTGGAACTCGGCGCAGTACCCGCACGTGCACAAACCCACCACCAGCGAATGGCGGTAAAGAATGCAAAGGAGAAGACGAAAGAACGCAGTCATGCAACTCTCAGCAATGTCCAGGTATTTCGACCACTTAACGCTTTTATCTCCCTCCAATACAGTGCGCTCTATGAGAAAAGGTCTTGAATCCACTCACACTGTATTGAAATCTTATGTTCATGGATTCGAAATATGCGAAAGTAGGGAAGCTTTTATTATACCAAGCAATAGTCACAATGCATACTTCTTTCAATAGACGAAAAGTTAGAACCACACTGTAAAGTAAAACAAACAGTACCACAATACACTATTCAGTAGCTTTCCAAAGAATGATCCACAGATGAAAAAGTCAGAACCACACTGTATAGTAAAACAAACAGTACCACAATATAGTAGTATTCAGTAGATTTTCAAAGAATGGTCACACTGCATGGTGTGATCCACATATGAAAAAGTTAGGAAAACACTGTTTAGTAGAACAAACAGTTCCACAGTACAGTACTGTTCAGTAGCTTTTCGAAGAGTGGTTACACTGCACGGTTTGGTACACACGTCAAAGGGTTGGATCCGACTAGAGCCCTGAAAAAGCTTTCTTGTGAAATATTGCAGTGCATGGGCAATGGACCAACTGGGAGAAATGGACTGAGTGTTCATCCTCCTGTGGCCTCGGAACACAGAGACGGTTCCGGACTTGTACCAATCCCCGCCCTACATTTGGAGGACGAGACTGCCCTGGATCAAGACTTGAAGCACAACCTTGCAGTCGTGGATCCTGTCCAGGTATATTGTTTGATAAATACTGAAGGCAACCAAAATCTTCGATAGCTATTTGTCGACCCTAAAAGATTTTGATAGCTGTTTCTATAAGAAAATATAGTTGCCTTGGCGTGCCTAGGGGAGGGTTCCAAGAGTTCCGGAAGTTGCCCCACCCCTTCTTTGCAAACAAACCTTTTGACACGAGTCCAGTTGCACCCCCTAACGCGTTTTCCGCAAGGTTGTGACGATTCATTTTCTTTTACCACACCTTACGAACTCAGGAGCCCATCAATGAGCTCCTGGAGAACTTTATTTTCGCAAACGTTTATATTGTGACCCTTTGTGCTTTTCGCAACATTATTACTGACTTTTCCCAATCAAATCAAACAACCCAGATACCCCCCTCCCTTATGAAACCCTAGGGCACCCCCCTGATATCCCAGAATGTCCTATCTGGACAGCTTCTGACGTCCCAGAGGTGAGTTCGTTTTGAAAGGAGAAATGTAAATCTCTACCGAGCGTCTTGTGAAAGAGACGTTTTACTATACAGTGCAGTTCTAACTTTACGATCTGTGGAACAAACCATGCAGTGTGACCATTCTTTGGAAAGCTACTGAACTGTACTGTACTTTTGTTTTACTATACAGTGTGGTTCTAACTTTTTCATCTGTGGATCAAACCATGCAGTGTGACCATTCTTTGGAAAGCTACTGAACAGTTCTGTACTGTGGCGCTGTTTGTTTTACTATACAGTGTGGTTCTATCTTTTCGTATATATATAAGGCTCCCCTCAATGAGTTATGCTTTGTTCCTGAGTTTATTGGCAATGGGAAATCATGATGGCGAAATCGAAAGTCGCGACATTTAACCCTTGCGTTTTTCTTAAAAACGAATTTCAAAGCCCAAATGATTGAGGCAAACCAGCATTTTTCTTAAAAAGTACTGCACGTTCAAGCTCGGAAACAAGAGAAAATGAGGTAAGAGAACAGAGAACGCATCTTCCATACTGGGTTCATTTACAATGATAAAGGGACAGAATCTATTTTTAGATCCGGAAACAATTTTAACTGACCAATGGCTGATGCCCTTCTCATCACGTGGTTGTAATTTCAATGCGCCATGAGGAAACCGCGCAGCATTGGAACGAGATATAAATAGATTTCGCGCTAAAAATAGATTCTGTCCCCTTATCATATCAGACGTGCCTTATGTTCTCTTTACTCATTTTCTCTTGCTCGGAAACGTGGACAGCCAACTTAAAGGATTTCTTATAAATGCCGTTCTCCACTTATTTCGTTTGTTCAGTGGATGGCGGATGGAGTGACTGGTTTCGGTGGACCGTGTGTACTAAGTCATGCGGTGGTGGAATGCAGAGGCGCTCTCGCACGTGTACAAATCCACGCCCATCGAACGAAGGAAAAGAATGCAGCGGAGCATCAGACGAAACTCGCCTTTGTAACACTCATCAATGTCCAAGTAAGTTTAACCCGTTCATTTTTGAAGTCCTCTTATCAATCAGTTTCTAAAAAAGTTAAATAGTGCATTAGTGTTCATATCTTAAATCTCTAATAGGTCTGATCTTCTTCGCCGAAAAAAAAATTGCATTAACAGTTTCTTATAGTTTGTAGTACTATTCTAGTAACATCTAGTTTCTAGCGACGGAGGCAGCATGGCTGAACGGTTAAAGCGCGGGACTTGCCTTTTCCTCGACCACGTTTGTAAATTACCTACTGGTTGGTGTCCAGCCAGCTAGGATTCTTAACCTTATTAAATTTTATAACATCAGATAGGACCCTGCGCGCGCTGTGATTTGTCAAAACTCATGTTTCATCAGAGTATAAAACATAGAAAAAGCGTGTATTATTGTTTTTCTCCACATTACCTCTAATCGACATTTTTGTTCGAGATGGCGAAAACCTTTTCTTTGAAGAAATTCATGATGGAGTTCTCCGCGAAGCAGCAGAAAGTTTTGAAGCTGAGATTATATAACAAACAAAGAAGAAGAAGCGAAAACAGTCGAGAAGTTGGTATTAAATGGCGTCAGTTTGTCGATCTGGATGCTTGTTTGTTTCTACTCGCGGCGTCTAAAATCTATGTCATAAGGCAAATGAAGAAGCCTAAGCCGTGTATAACAATGTGATAAAACACTCCGGACATTTGAGAATACTCGAGGAATGTAGAAAGCACGAGCCGCAGGCAAGTCTTTTCTCCATTTCACTCGTGTTCTCAAATGCCCGTCATGTTTTATTACAGCCTAATACACGCCTTAGGCTTCTTTATTTGTTTAATAATCAAACCTTATTGAGGTTGCGTTCTTTTGGTCATAGTTAGTAGAGGGGACTATGCTAACTATGCTATGATATAATTCAGATCAGGATTTGTCTTCCAAGATCATGGCGCATCAAAGGAAACAAAAAATTCTTTTCCGGAGTGGATTCATCGGTTCCTTTGATGCCTTATGTTCCGAGTGATCTCGGATCAGAAATCCTGATCTGGATGATACAAATGAACGCCGCACGCTTAATTATATTTCAATTATTCGTTTTACTCATTTTCTCGGCTCCACCAGCCACAATGCTATAACTACTACCGAGAGTAACTTAAGGCTTTTTTTATCACTGTCTTCAAAAACTTATCAATAATTCATAAAGAAAATATAATGGAAATTAATGTCTAATGAGTGTCTTTATATCTGATATAGACACGGCTAACATTTGCGTTCAAATTTCTTGGTCAAAATACACCAAAACCCAAAGTTTAGTGTAATAATGAATAGGTCTACATAAAACGTTTTTGAAGCCGTTCAATAAACTCGCATTTTGTGCTTTGTCATGTATCCTGCTCCTTTATCAAACTATACTTTAGTTTATCTTAATCGCATATAGCTTAACTTATCAACTTTAATAACGTAACAAATGTTGAAGTCTTTTTATCTCTTTTGCAGTACACGGGAACTGGACAGAATGGGGAAAGTGGAGTACGTGCACCAAAACATGCGGTGTTGGGTCCCAGTACCGAACTCGCGCGTGTAATAACCCGCGACCAGCGCATGATGGGAAGGAATGTACGGGATCCGAACGGGAGGCTCGCATGTGCAATATAAATAACTGCCCAGGTATATTCAGTAAAGATTTATCGCCATAACTCTTTCACTGGCGAAGTAATAGGTTTTTTAACCCAATCTATCTTAACTCTACTTACATCTCTGGGCGAATCTTTGAACTCCTCTGTTTTGATGTAGAGACAGCGCACAGTTTTACCAGCTTTATCAAGTTTGCTTTTCAAATAATTTTTATGTTATGAACTAAAGCAATGCGCATTTTTAATAGGGGTCTTATATATGAGCTTTGCCCGACATATAGCAAAAGTAACTCCTAGAACTGCGAAATTATAAGTGAAGTTGAACCCGCTAAATATATGAACTTACCCTTATATCGAGCAGCAACAGATAGTTTTTAATAAACAAACTGATACGAAAATAACGCTCAACGCTTTTCACTTTTATCACAATCCTGTCCTTACAATACTTTTGTTCTTTTGAACCGAAACTTCGTCTTACTGCTAACTACATGTGTTTCTGTTTTATTAAGAGGATGGCAACTGGAGTAAATGGTCGGAATGGATGAAATGCTCTAAGTCATGTGGTGGTGGATTCCAAGCTCGTTCGCGGGCTTGCACCAACCCACCCCAAAAGCATAATGGAAAAGACTGTTCTGGGAAGCCAGGAGAAACACGTTCTTGCAATATGCAAGCGTGTCCAGGTAACTAATAAATTGTTTTGGAGAAAAGATAAAGAAAAAGACTCATTGATACAATGAAATAAGCGAGGGTCCAAGTATTCATTTCTAATTGGTTTGAAATGGTGTGATTTACTTCAAACACGTGCAATTTTCATATATATTTATTAAGGTAGCCACTCGTATTACAATATCAAGTATGAATCCTGAGTGTTCTAAGACCTTTTTGGTTTCAGTGTTTTCCAGTGGTTTAAGACCAGGCATACAAGTATATTCGTTATCTAAAGAAAATACGGTTTTGCGAGAGTTCTTGCGTATGGGCTGAAATTGACATTGAGAAATATGATACACTCAAAAACAAAGTTAACTTTTCCATTTATAGCATTTTATAGATAATTTTGCAAGTTCCTACTTGGGGCTTAAATCGATTTTGAGCTAAAACGAGTTCTTTATTAATAAAACCGAGCTTCTTAACTCTGTAGAAATATTTTCTGCATTTTAATACTAATAGGAATGTTTATATTACAAGATTTTCTCGTCGTATGTGCACAATATTTTTTAACCATAAGGCTGAAGAAATGTTTTCCCAATGCACTGTCCCTGGGTTTTTGGATCTAGTTATCAAGGAAAAAACATTTCGTTTTTTCTCTATCCGTGACATGCAGTCCACGGGAACTGGAGCGAGTGGACAAATTGGAGAACCTGTTCCAGCTCATGCGGCGGTGGATTCCAAACTCGCACTCGCGCATGTTCTAATCCTCACCCGAAGCATGGTGGGAAGGATTGCTCCGGAAAACCAGGAGAAGCACGACCATGTAACACTCAACCATGCCCAGGTAAAAGAAAAATCTGAAAAAAGAAGACAGAAATTAGTAGAGTAACAGAGACAACAAGTGCGATTTTGACAATGACTACAACTTGTCACTCATTGCATTGACTGTAAAAGGATGTTGTTGACACTTCCTGTGCCATTCATAAAAGTGTGGCCCTCTTCCGCTATAAATTTTTGACATTCCACGTTTATTTATCTTTGAAAAACCCTCCTCATTGGCTCTGTGACTTAAATAGTACAGTTCAAGTTAAGCAGACGAAACTGCGCAGAATAGAACTTTATCATAAAAATGGGAAATCAAGCAAAAAAAAAAACAAACCTGAAAAATGTCTTTCCCCAAAGAACATGTGGACTATTCAATTATTCCCGGTTTCCTATAAAGAGAAGAGCACTGTTTAGACTTAACGCCTCAAATGTTTGAGTATTAATTAACAATTATACGCCGAAGACGAATTGATTATCGGTGAATATCCATCGAGACGAAGTCCAGGTGAATATTCACCGATAAATCACTGTTTTAGTATAAATACATGGGTGATTATTTCAAAAAAAGAAAAGAAAAAGCATTGTACAACACGAAAACATTTTATTTCATCAAAAGCACGCGAATGACTGGCAGCCATTTTGTTCGTGGAGGTGATTATCGGCTGATAATCCGAGATAGCGAACCAATCAGAGCGCGCGATTTTGTATAATCACCTGAGTATTTATACTAATTCTCTTTATAACATAACTTGGGTGAAGCGCGCGCTATGATTGGCTAATACGCGCGATCCATTTGGCCATGGGTTGCATGATGACGTTAGATTGTAAAAAAGGATAAAGGTTGTGAAGCCTTATGTTATAAAAGAAATGGTAAATGCAGCAGCTTTGCAACCATTGAGTTATAGACGCACTTTGGATGTTTGCTAAGCACTCAACAAGCTAGAGATGCTCCCGGCTGCGCATCGAGCATATCTTACGCTTATTTCGTGCTTAGCAACCTCCCGCGTGCGTCTACAACTTTGATGATGGCCATCTGCACGCTTACCACTTCTTTATCAGTGAGTGCCACAATGTAAAGGCATTGTAAGGAGAACTAACAATTGATCTCTTCACTGACAGTTGATGGTCAGTGGAGTAACTGGGAAGGCTGGACACCTTGTTCAAAGTCATGTGGTCCAGGTGAACAGAGAAGAGACCGTTCCTGCACAAATCCTAAACCTGCTCATGGTGGGAAGCAATGTACGGGCGAACCTCAACAGATCAACTTTTGTAACGCTCAACCGTGTAGAGGTAATCAAGAAGGTTTATCATTTATTGATTATTGAGAATAAATCGCGTCCCTTCATGCAATATCTCAACGAAGGAGCTCCTCTAGCTTCATAGAGCCGGTTGTGATATACAAAATAACCGCTAACAGGCGAAAATCGAGTAAAAATAACAAAAATAAGTGCAATCACTAGCATAAAAATGGTCCCATTTATCCCTCAAGCTTGTTCAAGCGTTGTTATTTTGATCTCATTTAGCTATTGTATTTTCAGTTTCCATAGTCCACCTTAAAAGTTTACATCCCTGCTGTTCTCTTTATATAAATGAGCTTAGTTCTCAAAAAAACTGGTGCTGCGTTGGTAAAGAATTGAAGCACGAATATCACGGGGTTATACCATCGAGTTAACAAAGCTATACTAAACGTCAGTCTCAGTTTCAAAAAAACACAAACCACATTAAGGTTTATAGAGCATTGTTGTTCTGTCTCTCTCCTTTCCACTGCCAGGATGCACTGAAAGAGCTGATATCGCTTTCCTTGTGGATGCGTCTGAAAGTATGACCAAGGAGGATTTCGAAAAAGAAAAAGAATTGATTAAGAAAATTATGGCTACATTTGAAGTTGGCTCCAAACACACCCAGTTTGGACTGATCACCTTCAGCAGTAACGCGCAAGTTCGGATGAGGTTTGGAGACCATTCCGACCTTAGCAGCTCAACGAGGATAGTGGCACAGCTACCATTTGCAGCCGGAGGAACGCGATTTGACAAGGCTTTTAGCATAGCAGCATCGGACCTCTTCAGTGGGCGCGGAGGCGTTCGTCCCGATCTTCCCAAAGTCATGGTCATCTTCACTGATGGCAAACAGAGCGCTGACCCTGACGCAGTACCAGTTGAGCGTGCAATACTACCCATGCGTCATTTAGGTGTTAGGATTCTTGTGTTAGCCGTTGGAAGTCAGGTCGACATGACTGAGCTACAGTACATGGTTAAAGGTTCAGAAGATATTATCGCTGCCAAAGGTTTCGATAAACTGCTTGAAAATGCCAAGCAAATTGGTGAAAAGACTTGTGAGATCGTTAAAAGACCAGGTAAATCAGGATTATGACTAACAGTTAAGAAATAAAAAATGATGTCCGTGCTTACCTAGACAATGCAAACACAAGAAGGAGTTTGAGATAATTTCAAAATTTATTTATAATGCCGTCAAGCTGCAAGCGAGAGTTTATATAAACTCTTTATTAACTTGCTCGAGGTTTTATAACAGCTTATGTAAACACAAAGCAGCCATTTACTATTTCTTTCTAAAGATTAGAGCAGAAGTCATAGTTGTATTTACATAGCCAAGTGCAAGCAAGGGTCTGTGGATAGGGGACTATGCTCAACATATATAGAGGATATTACGTGCCCGCGCGTGAATACGAATTGACCTATTCGGCTAACTCAACGTTGTACCCAATTCAAATCTCCCGAGGTTAAGATTCTTTGTGTACTGTATTTGCATCATAATGTGGCATTCACATTTAAATGATATGGAAATTCCCGAGACAAAACGTTTCATTCCCAAAGGCTTTGAATTGGGTACAACATTGAGCTAGCCGAATAGGTCTATTTTATCTTAAAGTGTTCAACTCGGTATAACGAGTGAGACATCGAGTTGAACACTCGAAGATAAAATTCGTATTTCATGCGCGGGAATGTAATATTTTTGTTTATTATATAAGGCTTTTCAGCCATTCTGATGAGATTTTTTCAGACAAAGACGCCGCTGAGAAAGGCACGATTTATTTTGTAACCATAGCAACGGCGATCTTTTCACATGTGAAGATATTGATTTATTTGATAATCATTCTTAAGGCCTTCAAGCGTCTTCTGGTTGACTGCACAAGCTGCGTGCCATGAGCCTGGGCTGGTGACACAGCAAAAATAGGCTTTTTTCTCGTGAAAATACAGGAATCCCTGATCCAAAAATCACATATCACACATTTGTTTAAAACGTTTTTGTCGTTTTCACATGCCAAAGGTTTAGAAATAGATATTCAATTTTTTTTCACGTTTCCCTGTTAAAAACGTGTCTTTTAAACCATGTTTTGATGTAGGAGACCGTGTAACATCGCATGATATCCGATATCCTACAGGCAGTATTGTAAATGTTGTCCTTAGAGACATACCGTTTGTTCGAAAATACATATGAATAGCTATAACTTACTTTTCCGTATCTTAAACTTTTCTTTTGGACCAAGATTCTCTATTTTCTCAATGTTTATAGAGCCATTGTGCACTGAAAAAGCCGACGTGGCGTTTCTACTGGACGCCTCTGAAAGCATGACAGAGGACGACTTCAACAAGCAAAAGCACTTTGTCATCAGGGTCGCGGAAAGCTTCCACATAGCGCCAGAACAGATTCAGTTCGCTTTGATAACGTACAGTAGCACTGCACACCTGCATATCCGCTTTGGTGACCACATGGACCGAGCCAAATTCAAAGGCGTGATCGATAGACTCCCATTCTCTGCCGGTGGAACAAGATTTGATAGAGCCCTCAAACTTGCTGCGGACGAGGTGTTTACGGCTAAAAGTGGAGCTCGCCCCGGTGTACCGAAAGTTATGATTATTCTGACCGATGGAAGACAAAGCCAGGATCGCGATGCCCAACCCCTTCACGAAGCAGTGCTGCCGTTAAGGCAGCTTTCAGTCCAGATCCATGCTGTGGCCATCGGCAGCCAAGTTGACCCAAAGGAGCTGCGGAAATTCGTCCAAAGCGATGAGGATATTTTCAGTATAAAGGACTTTGATAACTTGGTAAATAAATCACTCCAACTGGCCAGGAGAACTTGCCACATAATAACTCGTCCACCTCCAGGTAAGTACGGCGAAGAGAAAATGAGTAAAGACAACATAACCCCGTCTGATATGATAAGGGGACAGAATCTATTTTTACCGCGGAATCTATTTGTACCTCGTTCCATGGCTGGGCGCTTTGCACATGGCGCATTGTAATTACAACCACGTGATGAGAAGGACATCAGCCATTGCTTAGGGACGGACCATGAGGGGGGGGGGGGGGGTGGAAAAAAAAAAAAAAAAAATAATGCAAGGGAAAATGCCAAGAAAAAAAATTCATGCAAAGAAGAAGGTAAAAAAAATTCATGTAGAAAGAAGGTCCAATTGTGACTTTTTCACACGTTGTAAAAATAAATTCGTGCAGAGGGGTTCACCTGAAAAAAAAATTCCTGCACAAGCAGTGAGCGAAAAAAAAAAATTCGTGCAAGCTAAAAATTCCCCACCCCCCCCCCCCCCCGTCACTTTTCTAATGGTCCGTCCCTTAGTTAAAATAGTTTCCGGAACTAAAAATAGATTCTAACCCCTTATCATAGTAAGAGAACCCAGTATGGAAGAAACGTTCTCTTCCTTCATTTTCTCTTGATACGGCCCAATATCAACCTTACAATGCTCAAGTGATAATGCTTGTACTGACTTTGAAATAAATAGTGCAACTTCACAACAATTTTTGTTTCCAATAGAGCTTAAAAGTTTAAAACATTCATATTACTTAGAAGCTGTCATAGGAAACAACATTGGATGACTCAAAATTCTTTGGTTTATAGCGAAAAGAATTGATATATTAAATACGTACCACAGTTTTAGCCCTTCTACAAAAATATTTTTCAATAATTTTTGAGATCCTTGAAGCAGGTTATCCTTACATTTTGACAGAGTCTAGAGTTTGTTATTGGTAGCCTAACCTCTTCTGGATTTCGCATTTGTCCATAGCTCTCAAGTGCTCTGAGAGTGGCGACCTGGCCTTTGTTGTGGATACATCAGGCAGCATCGGTAAAGACAACTTTGAGAAACAAAAGCAATTTGTTAAAACAGTTGCTTCAACGTTTAATACGGCTTCAGCGGACTTCCAAATTGGTCTCATTACTTACAGCACAGAGGCTCAACTACAGGTGAGCTTCCGGGACAAAGTAACACAAGGCGATTTTGATGCAGTGGTTGACCGGCTTCCTTACGCAATGGGAAGAACACGTATAGACAAAGCCTTACAGCTGGCTTCGTCGGAGCTCTTCTCCGTCAAAGGAGGAACCCGCCCTGGGAAGCGAAGGGCCATGATAATTCTTACTGATGGGAGGCAGAGTCACGATTCGGATACTCTGTCTCTCAAAGAAGCGGTGGCTCCTATAAGGCAGCAGGGTGTACGCATCTACATTGTGGCGATCGGTTCCGAGCCAGACCTCAAAGAACTCTATCAGCTGACGGAGCGTAATGAAGACCTGAGTTCAGTGAATGACTTCGATGACTTGTTGAATAAAGCAAATGAAGTTGCCCACAAGACTTGTAGAATTATCGCATTGGCACCGGGTATGTAGTACCAACAAGTGTTTTTCAGCTTCTCGGCTGCCCCGAGATGGAAGGTGCAGGAAAGGTGTTTGCTCAGTTTTAACCACTCTACCAACAGATTTTTGATATGTAATGAAACACATAATTTGAGTGTTTGACAAAGCTTCTCGAAACACAGTTTTTAGAAGTTAAAATTAACGATGGTATCAAAACACGTCATTTGAGAAGTATCAAAGCCGAATCAAGTCAATACTCTCGTTTTTGTAGTGAGGTGAAATCTTTATTTTGATAATTTTTGTTTTAAGGTCAATGCGAAGAGAAGATTAACCTCGGGTTCGTAATGGATATGTCAAGCAGTATCACAGACGAAAATTTCCAAAAGCAAAGGAACTTTGTCAAAGCAGTCGCAAACAACTTCATCCTAGGAGAGACCGAAACTGCTGCTGGCGTTGTGACTTACAACCGAGCAGGGAACCTTTGGATAAGTTTTGGTCAGTACGATAATAACAAGGACTTCGGCAAAGCTGTTGATAGAATTCCATACTGGGGCGGCCAAACAAGAATTGACAATGGACTTCAAATAGCTTCAGTGGGTCTTTTTGGTGCCATCAAAGGGGTGCGGGCTTTGCTACCCAAGATACTTATCCTTTTGACTGATGGTAAACAGTCTTCAGACCCAGCCGCCATGCCCCTGAATGAGGCCGCTCTACCACTGCTTCAGCTCGGTGTTAAGATTCTGGCTGTTGGAATTGGAAAGGGCATTGATCGTGATCAACTGAGGGAGATAGTAGAAAGAGATAAAGATATCTTTGCTGTTGACGATTTCGATGACCTGCTTGCGAAGGCGGGAGACATCGCGCAATCCACGTGTAAGGAGGCTGGACTACCATCACGTGAGTAGCTCAGAGATATGCATTATTGACGTGACGTGAGGTCAACATGGCTGCATATTGGTCAGAACGAGACCAGTATCCAGCCATCTGGATAGAATAGGCTTGGTCAATAAAGATTTATTATACGGCTATTTTGTTTTGTTTTGTTTCGCAGGACTAAGCGGGAAAGCTTTTTTCCTGGAGTTCTCTCTTTTTAGGACAAAATCAACTTAGCAACCGTTCATTCTTTTTCCAAAGAAGGGGGGTCTGGTGGGATTTGGCGGGAGGAATGCAAAAAAACGTCTTTCGAGGGGGGTGGGGGAGGGGAAAGCATCCAAAAAATAAGGAAAAGTGGGGTCACCTGAAATATTTTCGCAATACTTTGAAATGGCATAATGTTTTAACAGAAGCCCACCAATGAAATTGCTGCTTCAAGGGGGGCCATGTGAAAAGAATTCGCAAGCTGAATGGGAGTCACGCAATTTTTAAAATGGTTCGTCCCGAATCACACCAGCCTCCCGTCCCTCATAAAAAATGAACAATCCTTTAAGGTTGAAATTTTCTTGTTGCAGCTATTTTTCCCGGCGAAGCAGGCACATACCAGTCATGCACAAGGAATGTAGACATTGGATTCGTCGTGGACATGTCAGACAGCTCCTCTTTAGAAGACTACCAAAAACAAAAATATCTTGTCCAACGTTTGGTAAGCAACTTTGATATTTCTACGCCAGGCATCCGTGCAGGAGTGATCATATACAGCGACAACGCCTACACAACCATTGGTCTGAACAGCTACAGAGATCCAGCAATTCTGCAAAGAGCAATCGCCGCACTTCCACGTCTTGGAGGAGGAAACAGAAAGGACAAAGCTCTGCTAAATGCCAGACGAATGTTAAAATCCAACAAACCGTACGACTTTTCCGAGTTCCAAAGGATTTCAAAAATCTTGGTGTTCATTACTCAAGGCACACAGACAAATGGTCCCAACATGACTCCCCTAGTGCATGCTGTCCATCCATTGAAAAGGCACAGTGTTAGGGTGATTATGGTTGGGATTGGCCGGGAAGTATCATACCACGAGCTTCGAAGTATTTCACAGCATCCCAACGACATTTACTTGGCGTCGTCGTTAGATAATCTGGATAAAATTTCCGAAGACTTGATGACAAGGATCTGCAAGGTAGACTTGATTTCCAGATTGTGCATAACTTAATAATTCTCAACCAATTAGGAAACTTGTGCCACTTTATTAACCAATCAGGAAACCCGCGCCACTTAATCAACCAATCAGAAGAATCAGGAAACTGGCGCCACTTTATTAACCACTCAGGAAACTCGCGCCTCTCTCTCAACCAATCATAGGTAAAACCAAAACCAATCGCATCTACCTCGCGCGCGTTTTCCTGCGATTGGTGCCTACGACGTGCAAATGCTTCACCTACTGATTGGTTCATTGAGGCGTTTGCATCTGCAGTGATTAGCTTGAGTAATCACGTGGGTTTTTATTTTACTACTCTTATGGGAAAACCGCTCTGTCATCGATCATTTCCATATGCTCAATTATTTTGCCTTTTTTTCAGCTAAAGAAGAAAAGAATATAACTGAATGTTCTACCGCAGAAAAATGTAACAATGGCCACACCTCAATGGCGACTCATGGACATCTTTCCTTGACACAGCAAACTGTACGAGCAACAACTGATCCAACGTAAAGTTTCTTGCAACCAACTATGCCACGCGAAAGATGACGTGTTTCACCTGAATTGGACGCCTTAACCCACCGATACCGAACTAGTCTATTTGAAGCTACGCTTACACAAGCCAAGAAAAATGGCGTAAGAACATATCAGGCTCACATAAAGAGAGCTCCTTAAAAATTATTTATATTAGCTAGGTCTCAAATAAAATTTAGTATCTAAATTTTCACAGGTAAGAAATTTGGCTGAAAGGAGATATGTATAGGTAATCAAAATTAATGTTTTTGAGTGCAGTTAGGAATAAAAAAGCATAAAAGAGGAAATTTTTCTAAGATAAAAAATCGAATGATCCCGTAGGGTAATGTATTTTGTTGTTTTTACAAGCGCAAAGTTATACCAAATTGTACTTGAAAAGATTTGATAACTTGTTACTAATATTAATGCAAGCGTTTACACATTTTGGAGCCCAGTTTTACCTTTTGGCTTTGTTTGGGATTTGTTGACCTCCTCTCAGCCAATCAGCCAGGACGTTGAATGTTTTGCCTGTATATTATCAAATTAAGCCCTTCTTTAAAAGTATAACATAGTCATTAAAAGTCACTTGAATTTCGGCTTTAATAAATATAGAATAATTAAGCTGGCTTATGTTGTCTGAGCACAGACTATTCCTTTTTCGCTAGCATGGCAAAACAAAATGTTGATAAAGAAATAAATAAGAAATTTCCAAGGTTACATACACTGTAGTAAATCTTTGATTTTTGTTGCCTTCATTACCAATCATTTACATATGGTTTTAACTTTCTCCTCATTTTTGTCTCACTTCTTGGTGTGAAAGGGTTAAAACCTCATTGATTGTAGCCAAACCTAAACTAAATTTACCACTGGGGGTCACTGGTATGAAATTTGTTAAGATCAGTTAAATAAAACCTAACCAGAATCATAAAACAAAACTATCCAGTATGTTCTAATGGCAGACAGCAAATACACATTATAAACCTTCAAATGACAATTTATTGCAGATTTCATAGTTTTCAATTGAATCTGTACATAAACTTAAACAATTGTAACAAGAATTCTGCAACATTATTTTGTGTAAAAAATGAACAATAATTTATGGGCACATAAGTAATTGTATTTTTTCATTCCATCCCAAGGACTAATTTTACAAATTGAACTGAATACAGATCTTTCATTTTGATGGCCAAAATTTAATATTTAATTAATTGAGTTATGAATCTAAATTATAAAATTTTTGAGTATGTTCTAGAGAACGCACTGAAACTACAATAAGCCATGGAATAGCAGTTTTCATATATCCAATATAAAAAAAAGGCAAAAAAATTGCAGCTAAAGAGAACAAAGGAACATAATCACCTTCAGCATTTTTCTTGATGAAAAACCAAATTCTCTGCACTGATTCAATATCAAATTCATAAAGGTGTAAGTGAAGTCAAGTATAAGTGATTAGCAATTTTAATTATCTTTGATCAGTACAATTTAAACATTAAAAGCCTCTAAGAAACCACCACAAATCACTACTCTTCAACCCATAGCCAAATTGCTTTCCTCAGAAGAGGCCAAGACAGGTTTTCCATGCAGGGGGAATCTACTGAATGGTTAAGTGAGTGCAGATGCAAGAAAAAATAGGAAGAGCGAGATGGGAGTTCTCTGCGCAATTATCCCCATTTATTTTTTTGTCTACTCTCAAGTCACTCGATGGATTTCCATAACATGCATCACAGAGAGCCTCTGCAGATGAGAGGGTAACTAAATCCAGTGACCTAAGAACTGGCATGTTTCATTTGAATACAAAATACTAGCCAAAAATATAGTGGCTTTCTCAATGAAATGTGTCAAATTAAGAGGGTAATGTAAAAAAAAAAATAATCAGGAATGAACTATCACATTTAAGATAGTACTAAAGGATTTATTGTGTGGCAATTTTGTTTTGATTTGTTGCACAAAGCAGGAAATCCCAAGCAAACAAGATAGGCCCATCTGTCCCGCTTAGGTAGTCAATCAGAACTCAAGATTCACCTCACCTTGCCTGCTTCATATAATAAATATGCATTATTGACCAAGTGTCAGGTCAAAATGGCTGCACGTTAGCCAGCTTACTTTTTTGCACTTTTATTGACTGAGATGTAGTTGAGGTTAACAAAACGCAAAAATGAACGATACTAATATCCAGCCATCTTGACCGAACAAGCTTGGTCAATAAAGGATCTATTGTATGGCCACATTGGTTTGTTCTGTTTTGCAAGACAAAGCAAGAAAATCCTGAGCAGGCAAGATACAGTACGCCTCATCATGCCTGATCAGGTAGCCAATCAGAACAGAGGTTACATCTCGTATTGCCTGCTAGTGGAACCAGCCATATAATGATAGAAATAAATGAAAAAAAAAGACAAACTTGAAATGCGGCAGTGACAGGGTATGAGACCTGCTGCCAAATGCTAAGATAGTGCATCTTCTGCAATAAAATCCAAAGAGTTTGCCAAATTGTCATCAATACCAAGGCATCCACAGCTATCTTTCATACATGTTTCTACAGCTGCATCAGCACATATATCAATTCCACTATCTGTCAGAGAGAGCGAGTCAGGGTCTGCCGCAAGACACGCATCACCTGTACTGGATGTTCTGTCTGGGTCACTGCATATTTTCATTTGATTAACATCTGATGAACTCTCTAAGTCCAACAAATCAATAGAATCGTCAAACTGTTCTACATCACCTGTATAACATTCACTTCTCTCTGATTCAGTTTCTTTGCATTGTTCTGTTTGAGTTTTGTTTTCGAAAGGACAACTTGAGTTTGATGAATCAACTTTTTCAACATCTCCTTCATTTTCTAAAGTGTGACCTTTTGTTTCAATAGAACTCTCTCTTTGTTCCTTGTTATTGTTTTCAGTGCTTTCAATTGAGTTGCATACAGTTGGTGCACCTAACATGGAGGACAACCCACTCTCCTTCATGTCTATTCCATGGTCACTGTCACAGTCATCTGATTGGAGTTCTGGCTGCAAGCACAAGTACCGCATTTGAAGCCAGCGTCTGAAACCTCTTTGAATCACAGTTGCAGCTTTTCTCAACTTCAAGAAACGACGTCTTTCACGGAAGCGCTTGAAAGCAGCTTGGATAATTCGCACTGCATTGTCAAGTACTGCTTCTTGGAACTTTTCAATGAGTTTAATACAAGCACTATAATCTTCCTTTAATTTCCAGGTTGAATTCTGATTGCTAACAATATTGCAATCATTGTGTGGAACACATGTACCTGATCTATTTTTGGGCTCTCCTTGATTAAGATTGTCAGATTTTCCAAGTTCTACATTTTCCACTGATGAGTCATTTTCCTCATTATTCTTGCATTCTGTTGATACATTGCTTACATCATCAGTTTTGATGTTTTCATCTTTGGTACTTTCACCTTGCTCTGAGATTGGCTGCAAGGCTCTGAAAATAAACAAATAATTTTACACATAGTTTCATTTCCATTTTATTTATCTATTTCCTTATTTCTTAATTTTTTTTTATGCTAATAACTATTTTGTACAAATTGGACAAGCTCACAAGTAGCTGAAGCTAATCTGGGTCATTTCTTTACTAAAAAGGGTAGGTAGACACGTAAACAGGAATCAGGAAGATAAATGTACAAGTGTATAAATTATAAAATTAAGTTTATGAGTAAATGAGTACCATATTAAGAGAAAGCACTATTAGATATCTTATCAGTTTTACAAAATACTTGATAGATCTAGATCTCCAATAATAAAATAAAGACTGTTCTTATAAACAACTTTAACAGCTTAACAACTTTAACAACTTATCAACTTTATTTCTTTCTGAAGCTAGAGAATATGAATGTTAAAATTTAGCCCTCAGGGTTGTCAAAAAGGGCTGGCGACTAGTGATATTGCTGTCTACAGTTAATCTGGTTTGCTGCTTACCACAATTTCTTGTTTGCATGTTGCAGCACCTAGCTTTACATGTGCCAATTTTTTTTAATAATAGGCAAAATCTTTTGTTCTTTTCATTTGCAATAGAATTGGTACACGATTTCTAGAAATATTAGGATGATTAATTGTTGTTGTCATATTTAGGACTAGGCAAATGAATCAATGATATTCAAACCTCAAAATATGATAAAAAATGCATTGAAAAAACATGTTGAGCTTTACTAATACACTTATTGCATTTTAATGTATAAATCTTAATACTTCAAGATTGTAATAAAATCTAAAACCCTATATTCCCTTATAACTGAACATACATAGTGTGTTGAAATTTGTTAGTACATATCTTACCTCATTTTCTGGTCTGTTTAAAAATCTTTTAAAAAATTTTGCCCACAGTGTGAAGATATTGGAATGTGGGTTTTGCATTGCTGACCAGTCAGCTGAGGCAAATCAAATAAACAATGCATAAAATTGACAAACGTACTGACATGCATGTTTATTAAATCATATGTCAGCAATACAGGAACTATCTGAGAGTCTTTCAAGGATAGTGTTTCTTTTAGTACAAAGTAGAAATAGTCCCCCTCAAATCAAGGAATCCAGATCTCGAATTTTTTTGGGGTCCGTGTTGTAGTAAACACGACACTTATTATTCAGACATACATTCTTGAAAGCGCGAAGGAAATAACCTGAGGGAAATTTGGATTTCAACAAATATTTTAAAACAAACCTTTCTAACGCGCGTTTTAGCAGCAAAGGAAAGACAGTATATTTAAAGAGCGTATAAGTTTACACCCAAAAGTATAAATACCTAGAAATTAACTCGAGAGGCTTACTTCCTCAAAGGAACACAAATTGTTTAGTGCTTGTGGTGTGACGAAGAATTAAAAATGGAAGGGTGGTTGCGTGCAAAGGAAATGATAAGACGCCCAAAATTCCCAAGTATTTCGCTGTAATTTTTTTTTTAAGTTAGGTATTCTATAAAATTCGGATTGAAACAAATTCTAAAGCTGCATACTTGGGAAAGTGAGCAGGATCACGGCACGTATTGGTAAATGAACTTCACGGTTTAGCGGCCCGCGGAATGAATAAATTACTTTTGAAGTTTTTAAAATAACAAATGCTGTCAGACGTGAAATTGACGAAAAACAACTTCATGCGGACACAAGATCGTTTCGCTAAAGCCGGCGTATAGCTCACATGTAGATTTGTCTCGACATGTTAAAATATATTCTTGTTCTGTCTTTGAATGACGGTCTAGAGGAAGGAAATTTCGATGTAAACCTACTACCCAAAACAACGTTAACCAAACAAATTTTGCCTAGAAACATCGAGAAGAGCAAGGGCGTGCAGGTTTCAACCAATATTGCACGGTGCAGAGAACATCAAAATCGAGCTGCACGATCGTTGTGAACTTGTAATATGAGCTTATTGCTCAATGGAGTGTTTACTTCTAAAACATCACAACGAGTGTACTTAACTGTAGTAAAATGATATAAATGAGAGGGAAAAAAGCCCCGAAACGACAGCTTGTTCCCCTAAAATAACCTCCATGATGGCTTTCTTCTCATGGAGGCCGACGAACTGAACTCGCAAACCCGAAGAGTACACTAACCTCGTGAAGTACTTCCATCTCCATCTCCAACTGGATTGTTTTTGGCGAAAACTCCTCCTAACAGCGGGGAAACACCTCAAAGAACTGCCATCCAACGTGTTCGGCGGGTCTTCCTCTTGTGGGCCGTACTTTTCTTCATGGCCATTTTCGCATTGGGTAGAATTCATTGGCATTCGCGTATGCGAGTTCAAAAGACGAAACAACCGTCGGCGGAGCCAGATTGCGTGGTCCTATAGCTCCAAGGGGTCCATAAACAGAGAGATCTCCTTCTGTATGTTATCGCTTCTGACAGCCGGACTCAAAGTGAGCCGAACTTTGGACCAAAATTTGAAATTTGATTAACCTCTGCCCAGATTGCGCGCGTCAGACCCCGTTGGGGAGGCCTTAGGCCAAAACCAGCTGTTTCTCGTTCGTAACAATTTTTTTGCGAAATTTGAGGTTTTACGCCCAATAGAAATTACTTTGTGCCTCTAAACGCTCCAGGAAGGAAAGGCATATTTATTTTTGTTAAATTAATCTTGTCCAAAAAGTCCTCTTGCTTAGGAGCCTTGCCTTTCTTCTTACCCGGCCCAGCTCCTTCGTTTCAAAATGGCGGCCGGAGGTCCCTTGACAGAAGCCGTGATAAATACCATGAGTAAGTTTTAGCTTGTAGCAAACAAACTTAGCTGCACGGGTGCTTGCCCTCGTTCCTCTTTTTCATTTCCCAAAGTCCATTTTCAGTTTAAGGCAATGTTATTTTGTAGTTCTTTAACTGCGATATTTGATTGATCTCAAACGTTTTCCCTTGCGTGCTGTATTACGTAGTGATTTGGAATGTGAGTATGTGATGTTGACTCCAGTATGATCTGAAGAAGCCTGTACTTTCTAGAACCATCATAAAATATCGATATCAAACAATATTGTACTTTGGCCTTTTAATTTATTTCAGCTTGAAAATAGCCTGGCCTAGGTGAGAATGACGCCAAACTTACATTTTAATAAAACGAGAGAAATTATGTCAAGGTACTGGGGATAAAATAAATCTTTCATTCTAAACCTTGACTTAGATCCCCTTTGGTTTTGTTCATTGGAGTGTAACACAAGACTAGGAATGATTTCTGCACAGGTCCCTACTTCATTATGCATGCTGTAGCCACACTGTGTCATTCTTCAATAACAATTCATCTGATGCATGCATAATGAGTAGATACTTGTGCGGAAATCTTGCCCAAAACTAACCTAAAGGACCCATGGAGTTCTGTTTATTGCCAGGGATCTCACAGTAGGAACATTCGAACTTCAAAGATCCAAGTAACAATTATCCGTATTGAATGCCATACACTTCCTTTTGTGTTAGTTTGGAGAATTTGTTGCAATTTTTTTTCTAAAGAGTGGCCAACTGGCCATACTGGAAAGTTTGGCAGTGTTATTTAAGTGCTGCAAATTCATCAAGATTTCTCAAGGTATAAACCCTTTAACTTCTAAAATCCAAGTGAAATGCTCCTTAGTTATTGTGATGCACTTTCTTATATGTTAGATGGGGGAGTTTGTTTTAGTTTTGTTTCAGCTGCTGAAGGTAAGTGCTTGCATTAGAAATTATTTGTAGTGTTACGGTATATAATATACTGCATATTGCAACTTCCCAGACCAACTCCAGCACCCAACTAGAAGTTCACGTCACACCCACGACCACTCCCTCCACCCCATAGCCTGCTCTACAGGAACTCACCATCTCTCCTTTTTTCCAAGAACTATTCTACAAGGGATCAATATCCTGCCAGACCTGTTCATTAACTGTACTACTAGTGATCGTTTTTTGTTCTTGAATTTCATGCCTTACACACTAGTTTAGTTTATTTATGTATTTATATGTGTATTTTTCCTTTTTTGACTGCCTGGCAAATAATCCTCACATCAGGCGTTGCTGTATAGGAAGATAGATAGATAGATAGATAGATATAATTGTATGTTTTGATATTCAACATTGAACAATTTGTCTATAGGTGCAGAGCATGGGGTGTGGCCTGAAAATGTTAAACTCTATGAACCAAGCCGAGGTGTGTTGTTAACTGTAGTTTCTGTAAAAGTTTCTATGAAGGGGTTGTCAATAGTGATTCGGGTTTGTCAGGTTGGTCGCTTTTCCAACAAAATACATGTAGATGAGACATTGAGAAACAAAGTTATAACACTGCCCCCTGTGTTGTCTACTCTCTTACATTCTCCTGCTGTGGAAAATCTTTTTGACAACCCTACTATGATATGCTGGGCAAGCTCAAAAGAAAGCTATTCAGGAAACTATGGTATTAAAAGTGTCATGGCATACATTCCCTTAAGTTTGTTTGGGGAATTCAGTGTTCGATAAATCCTTCCAATTCTTATCCTCTGTTTATGTGATCATTTGAATCTTGATATGAAGGGATTTAGGTTATTAAGTGGTAAGAGAATCCCAAAAAAGGAATTACCACACGGGATTGTATTGGTAAAAGGCCTTCCACATGGGAGCCAACTCTAAAAGGAATTTGCCCAGGTTGTCAGATTATTATTTTCGTGTATTATTTTTGCTAGTTGCCGAAAGGCAGAGCTGCATTAGGGGTCTCCCCATGGGAGGTAACCCCAGGGTACCCATGGGAACCTAGTGGATTTTGTCCAGCTTGAGGGCTACTATTTTCTCATGTAGATACTATTCCTCATACAGATTTTGCTTCTAGCCAAAGGACAGAATTACACCAGAGGTTATCCCATGAGATCCAACCCTAGGGTACCCATGGAAACCTAGCGCAATTTGCCCAGATCTTTTCATTATTATTTCCTCATTTAGATACTATTCTTCTCACTGATCTGGCTGGTTGCCGAAGTACAGAGGTATGTACATAAGAATTTACTCACTGTCAACCATCACATTGGATTACTTTGAGTGTTTGTTTTGTAAACAGGTGTAAGGTGGTTATATCATTATGAAACAAGACTCCTTTTTATCACAGGCTTATCTACGATTTTGTGGCCTTTTCCATGAAGTAAAGTACAGAAGAAATGCAGAGTTTATGTCCCCAACAGGTATGGCTCATTTTCAGCTTATATTGCTAAATATCAGATATTGGTTTTTGATTAATATCTGTTTCATGTTAATTTCAAGGGACTGTTCCATTTCTAAGAGCAGACAGAGAACTGATCTGTGGCTTCAATGGTATATGTTCTTATATAGAGGCTAAGGTAAGAAATAGCTCTACGATATCTTCTTGATGATCAAACGTTTGTTTCTAGAAATCCTTTGTTTAGGTGTAGAAAGTATAATTCAGTGATTGAGCTCTTCACTCTAAAAGGAATGATTGCTGTTAATGTTTAATGTCTAAGCTAACTACTGTGATATTTGACTGTACTTTTCAGGGTTTCTCCCCAAGTGCTGAGTTTGACTCAGCTGACAGAGCTGAACTAAAGGCATATGTATCTCTAATGGAGAACTCCTTACTCCCTGCTGAGGTACATAACTTATAACTGGTGTTTACCACAAGTTTTTACTAAGATTTCCAATGTCAATATGGTTGTGCTTTTTAGTCACAGAAAAAAAACAATGCTGGAAAGGTGACATCACTTAACCAGCTTAACAGTGTTGCTCTGTTCTTCCAACTATGACTCAAGCCCAATCAGTATCAAAATCCTGTTAAAGCAGCAGTTTGGATTGTGACTTGCATGAGGAAAAACTCTAGCTGTTTCTCTGGTTGTTGGGAACTTAACATGTGGCAAGTCAAACTTCCATCTTCTTTGCTTGATAATGGAAGCCTACCGCATTCCACAAGACTAATGTGTTTTTTTTGTCTTTTGCCTAGCTGTACATGTTGTGGTGGAAAAAAGACTGGGCTGTAAGAACAAGACAACATTATGGAAGCTCTTTTCCCACTCCACTGAACTTTGTGTTGAGTTACAGAAAACAGTGGCAAGTTTGCAGGCATCTTAGGGCTGATGGATGGCATCACAAAACTGAAAAAGAGGTTTAATATTAATTTTTTGTTATTTTGTTGGTTGTTGTTAGCAAAGTTATCTAATCTGTCTACAATATATTCTTATCCCCCTCTCTCCCTTACTCTGCAAGTGCATTACCTCAGGTAAATATTTTTTTTTAATAAATATTGTTTTCATTCACTAGTTTACATGGTTTCTTTTAGAGGTCACAAAGCAATGTACAAACTTATTTATGGGCTTTTATAGGAAATTAGCAAAATCTCCATCTGTTTGCATGTCATTCTAATCAGGAAGTTACTTTTTGAAAAGACTCAACAGGTGCATGTAAATGATATGCTAAGTACAATCAAAAGTGAACTAGCTATGGGTAGTCTCCATTGTAGCTGTCATCCAGCTTGTCATGCAACACCCCTCCAAACATTGCATGACAATTGCTGCAGAGGAGACTGACTGTGAAGCTTCTTACTGTAACACATGTTGGGTTGGAAAGCAGCAGACTGAATAATGATAATTATTATATCTACAACCCCTGTATATGAGCAAATGTGCGCTCTGATTGGTTCCCTACTCACAGGCTATCAGCTCATATAACATTAGTACAGAAAATGGCCATTATGGACAAATGATTTCTTGAATTAGGCGGGGAGAAATTCAAGTCTAGCTCGTCTGAACATGAACTGTAGCCAACTCGGCACTACGCGTGCCGTTGGCTATTAGCTCATATACGACTCGATTTCGTGGAATAATTGTTAATTATAGACAATTGGCTTTGCAGGGTTTAGCCTTTTTCACTACTGCTTTCACCATTTCAGGTACTTGGAGAGTTCAGGCAAGTGTGCGAGGCTCTTTCTGTGAAACTAGGCACTAGCTCTTATTTTATAAATGACAGGTAGGTTTGATATACTTGTTTAATTGCTTGATCATTTTTCATTGTACAGTCAAACCTTGCCAGCTTGAATTCTCAAGGGAAACCAAAATTAGTTTGAGTTAGTGGAGGTTTGAGATAACCAATGGAGATAACCAAGGGAAATGAATTTGAATTTGAGATAGCAGGGTGTTCAAGATAACAGAGTTTGAGATACCGAGGTTTGACTGTAGAACCAAAAAGAGCAGATGCATTGGGCATGGTCCCAACTGAACATTAACATATTTTCAAGCCCTTTTTATTCTTATTTCTTAACAGACCCACTGAGCTGGATGCCTTGGTATTTGGTCATCTCCATTCCATCTTGACCAGATACTTTCCTGATGATTCTCTTAGCTCTGCTATAAGAGCACACAAGAACCTTGAAGAGTTTGTCATGAGAATTTTACAACAGTTCTTTCTATATAGCAGCGTGTAATGTGTACAGCCTTTAATACAGACATAAATAAAGATATATGTGTTCTAATTTAGCAGACCAAGCAAATTGTGATTGATGAAGTGAGGTTGTTTTACATGGTGTGATTAAGCCTCTCAGGCATTAAGGGTGAATCCCCAAAGGGTCTGAAAATTTTTGGGAGCAACTTCAGAATACCCGTCCACTTCATTTACATGTGTCGGAGGCTTTTGAAGAACGAGGTATATCACAATGGACTCTTTTGTTATTCATCAGTATATGTAAATAAGTGGACGGGTATTCTGAAGTCTAGCCAATTTTTGTTGTTGTTGTGAAAGGCATTTTTAAAAGAAAGAAGCACTCATTGCAAGTTACTTTGAAGACCCCTAACTTTTTAACCTGTATCTAGCAGTGTGTTCACACCCTGGGGACTGTACTACCATGTATGGGCTATATATAGGTATGTGCTGCTGTGAAGGGTGTGGTTTTCAAATACTTTAGTCTGGGATAGGGTATAGAAACCGGAGAGCTTGACTGTGGAATAGGGTATCATTCTCCAGGAAACGTATCAATTGGTTGACGATTTTAGTCTAGGGTGGGGAAACCTGAAATTTCCACTCTAGAAAATAAAATAGCAACTTAGTCTTGTAGCAAAGAAAGCGTTGATAGGTGCCCAGAATGGATGGCTATCATTGAAAACAGTACTGGATATTATTAACTGTCAACAATCGGGATTCTGACAGAAATCTTTGGTTTTCATACTGGCTAAAATTAAATAGTTCATTGTTCTTCATAATGCGTACCTGCGTGCTTGACAATACTAAAACGTGGAATAACCTACAAACATCTAAAACCTCCTACAACCCCCTTTAGAAATACAAAATACGCTCATAATATTGTTTTTGTCATTTTTAGTGATCTTGAGGCATTTTAGTGACAATTTTAGTGACATATTTTGGCTCGTGCCTCCTTGATCGATTTCCATGTAAACGTACTCCGGAACTGGAAATTGTGTTTTGTTTCGCGGATGCCTCTCAACGACTTTCCGCCTAAGGAGGTATATCTATGACAAAATGCAATCCTCTGTAATTGATATAGTTATTTCCAAATGAGGAATGCATCTAGCCGAAGTTGAATGGCAGACACCTGTTTCATGTATCATGCAGATAGTCAAAATGCAGAAAGGCATAATGGTAAAAGTCATCACGCAAATAGGCATAACGCGAAAATGCATAACGCAAATAGACATAACGCGAAAAAGCATAACGCGAAAAGGCATAACGCAAATAGGCATAGCGCAAATAGTCATAACACGAAAAGGCATAACGAAAACAGACATAACGCGAAAAGGCACAACGCAAATAGACATAATTGAGTAGATGATAAGTAAGTAGACGATGTATTACGATGAAATACAATGTTTATCTGGTCTTATTGCTTTCTGTGTCGGGTCAACTCCGGCTTTTTCTGTTCTATTTTACAGTAAAATGTCTGTTTTGAGAAGCTGTCGGTGTTCTGTCGGTCGTCTGTCGGTGGCCTGTCGGTTGCCTGTCGGCCGACAGACGGCCGACAGTCGGTTGAGGGGAGCTCTTCTGTGCCCATAATTGTTCAAGTCGAAAGGAAATATAATCACTTTCGAAACCATTTTCCTCCTGGCGTAGTAGTTTAGTAAGAATTCTCCACAAATATTGAGCCAAGACATTCTGAGTGGAAGAAGAAGGTATCGTCCGTTCAAACACCATCTTCTCAAAAAGGATACGAAGGCCCTTGGTTCGATTTTAGTGCATGACCAGGTCCTTCCTATGACCGTTGATTATTTCGTGTTGAGATTATTTGCGTGATGTCCATTTGCGTTTTGCCTTTTCCCGTTACGTCTATTTGCGTTATGCCTTTTCGCGTTATGATGTACATAATACCCTAAAAGGGTGTTTGCCATTCAGCTTTGGCTCGATGCATTCACGATTTGGCAATAACTATTTAAGTTACAGAGGATTGCATTTTGTCATAGATATACCTCGATGCCCGCCATACTTAAATACGCCAACTAAATTCATGTAATATTCCTATCGATTCAGAGTTCTTTGCGCTGTAACTACGATAACTACACTGGATCGATGAAATCCATATCTCTCTTACCGAGTGTTTACTTTGTTTACAGGAAAAAAGAAAAACGTGAAACACAACACTTCCGATGTGTACGCAGGATAATTGAAATCGACCACACAGTCGCAAACATTGACACTAAAATACCTCAAAATTATAAAAGCAGTATTATGTGTGAATTTGTAAAATTTCTGAAGGTTATTGCCGGGGTTATTGTTGGTGATTTTGGATGGTTTTGGGTCATTCCATGCTTTAGTATTTACCGTGCCCGTGTGCTTTGCACGGCTCCGCATGTGACTGACGACTAACAGGTGCTGACAAACGACGCGACGACATTGAATATGGGAGATTGAATATCAAAAACTCGTGTCCAAAATTAGGGAGGGATTTTGGGAGTTTAGTCTGGGATGTGGTAGCAAAATTCAGTTGAATTAGGTCTAGTATAGGCTATGGGTTCCAGGGTCCCAGCAGCGCACTCCCACCCAAAAATTCCCCTTCCCCAGCTCTTTTCCTACGTAGACATTACGGCGTCCCACTGATTAATTTTGTTCTTTGATCAAAATCACAGACGAAGGGGCTGTAAGGAGGCTATGTCCTTTGACCTATTATCAGCTTATTTCTGATTGGCAAGGGAAGCCAATGAAAAACGGTACTTCTCTTTTATGTCTTATTCAGTCTGTGGCAACTCAATTTCATTTAAAAACTCTGAATACTTCCCGTTTGGAAGGGGGGACTTAAGGCAGGTACAAATATATCATGGTACATATGGCGAATTACAGAAATGTAACTGGTTGGCCATACGACGTTTCTAAGTATATCATCATAAAGGAAAGCTATACTTAGTGGAAAAACACTTTATTTGTGAATTTGCTTTCGAGAATGGATGACATCCAAATTAAAGAGAAAAGTAAAAAATAGCCTCGCAATGCATTCATGTGGCTTGTGACCAACTGATTTGTGCAGGGGAATATATTAAGGATGGTTTCAAGTTGTAGATGGTCATCTTTCAAGGAGATTAGAGATAACTGACAAAGAGCTGAACCCGTTGTAGCTTATGCCTATGACAAAGCTGCATCTTGAACAAAAGTGTGAAGTTGATCGTAATCCGTCTGAACTTGGTCTGAACAATTGAAATCCCAATATCCCGATGACATAGTTGCTACCAGTCGTCTGGCTCGTAGCAACGAAAAGAACGGGAGAAAAAAACTGGAACTAAGTATAGTAACCGCGCATGCCTTCAAGCCGCGATTGTTTGAGCGCCATTTTTGATTTGGTGAAGAGAGTTAATCGATCATTGTCTTATGTGTCCACCCTTGTAGTAGAATAAGACCTTGAAGAGAAGCGCTTTTTAATGGAATCTTTTTGTATTGAACATGGAGGGGGAACGAATCCTCAAGTCGCTTCTTAACGGGAATAAAGACCATCTTTTGGACGACACGAAGGTTAGTAAAAATTGCGAACTATTTCTTGTTTTGAGGTAAACGAGGAAAGTCACAAGTTAATAACTTATATAAGTCAATTTTGAAGAGTTTTGCCTTTCAGCTGTCCAACAAAGAAGCCATTTAGTCTATCAATTTTGTTTGTGGAGCATTTGGCAAACCATAATTATGTATGACACACCTTCGATTCTGTCCTCTCTACCACCAATTAATAAGCCGAAGAATGCAAACAACACTTACGCACTTAATTTGAAACAGAAATCTCACTCCCAAAGGTGCTGGATATCCGTGCAACCCCATACTTCATAATTCATACTCTGTAGCTGTATTGTTAAGGAAACTCCACACTCACTCCCTCATCCTCATCTGGCGCATGAGGACTCTTAAAGAAACTGCACACACATGATATTTGGTTATGCTGGTGCAGTGTACGGCTACAACATGGGCATGCATAATGAAGTTTGGGTTAAAACAGATATCTACCCTAGAAAGTCAACAGTATGGATTACAACAACCTTATTTATAGATGTATTGCGTTTCCTTGCAAAATGTTTAAGGGTATGTGCTTGCCTAATTAAACTTGTCGTACTATGGGTTTGCAGAATTACCTTGCTCCTTTTGAAACCACATTTGAGAGTAAGAATGGTTGTAGAGCAGGAGCGGCATTGGCAGATGAGACTGTTTCAAAGTACAGCGTGTTTTGTACCAAGTTCCTGAGATGTGCTGTTGAGACGCTAAAGAAAGTGAAGTCCAAAGGAGATGATCTTGATGAAATTTCAACCTCCTTGAATCTAGGTAAGACCCTGAAAGCACTGAAGTTTGTCTTTTACTCTCTATGAGCTTAGAATACTTTCTTGTTAACTGTGGGGTTGCATTTCAATATACATGGGGCTGCTTCATTTGTCACACTACATAGTCACTTGATGTTGATTGTGACTTGTCAGGTGACTATGTTGTGACAAGTGATGAAGTTTTTATCACCTTTCTACAAACATCTTGCAAAATTTCAGAGTTATATTAGTTAACTGTAACTGAAGTCTGTCAAGAGCACAGTACTATTGCAGGGGATTCAAGAAAATCTAGAGGACATGTAGGCAGCCTCTTCAATATAGGTACAGGTATCACATAAGGCTGTCTATGTCATGGACAATTTGAGCCTGTGTTACTTTAACTTTAAGGGGCTTGGTAATCTGCAGTGGTAAAAGGCAAAAGTGGCAGGGTTTTACAATGGTAGCTGCAGTGTTCCAGATAAGAGAGGGGTCTTGAGTCAATGACACGGTAAAGAAGGCTTCTTGACCTGACAGACACAATATAAAAGTTGAGTTACATACAGATGGTCTGCATTCAGATCCTACAATTACAAAAATTAACTGGAATGCTGTTGCAGGCTTTAATTATTAATGCAAGCCCATGCATGCATGTGAAAATCATTGATTTTATTTGTCCAACCCTGTAACTGTTGCTTACAGCTTCCTTCTTAACCCATGCTTCGATATAACTTTTTCATTTTATTGCTCTGTACGATTCATTTTGCTTTTTCTTAAGATTCAAATCAATAGACCTCTATCAATAGTTTAGAACTTTCTTTCACTGGCTAAGAGACTGTTCATCACTTTTACAAATCAGACTTCAATGAAATGTTGAATTGCTTTTTTTTTTTTGGTTCTTCTAGTGAGTACACTGCTCAACAAGACACTGACTTCAGACAATGGGAAATACCTAAAATACATTCCCTCTTTGGATCAGTTAGGCAAGACTTTATATCTCCTTGTTGTACAGCTTTTGAGCAAAAGTCTGTTTGACCAAGCATTTTCTCATGCCAGTCATCTGCTAAAATATCTCCAGTTACTGAGAAAGCGCAAGAGTTATGGCACTGACAAAACAGCAAAAGAGTTTACCTCTATTGCTTCACGTATCTCTGAAACATTGCTGCAAGGAAGTGCAAAACTAGAAGCAACCAAGGTCACTGCAGTGGAGCGAGCATCTCACCTATGTCTTGTTCTGGAGTGGCGGAAATTATCATTATTGTTTCAAGCTGAATCTGTGTCTGTCTCCTCTGTTAAATGTTTGGTGGATAGAACATTGAAGTGTGGAACAAAATATCAGCTGGATTGTGGACAAAAAAATGTCAGTCATAAAACTCTGGCAAGTTTCTTTGAAACTGTGTTGAACACGCTTCTTGCTAAGAAAGATTTACTGTTGAAGAAAAACGGTGAAGGCAGCGAAGCTCTTTTTTCTTTTGTTGAGCTTGGATTTCACTTTGGTAGGATTTGTCATAAAGCAAGTAAACAAAAAGATGCTTTGACTTTGTTTGATAAACTTCTTGATATAACAAAGGAGTTGAACCCATCTCCAAATGGACATACCAACATGCCATTGCAAATATGTTTTTGTGTTTGTTCAATTTGTAAGGCAGCCATCTTGGTGAGTTGTACAGGTTTTAAGGATTTGAGAGCTGAAACCCAGGATTCTGTAAATAAGTTGTTACTTCAAAGTGTGGACATCCTTTGCCAGGTCACTAAGAGCCAGTTAATGACTTCATCCATTTTAAAGCTATTATCCGACTCATTGGAGTATTTCAGGATTACTCTTCAGAACTTGTGTAACAAGCACACAGATTCACAGTCTGCAACTGGATACGGGACTTCTTGCTTACGAAGTAGAATTTTCCAAGCAGTAGAACAGTCACTACAACTGTATTTTGCTGTGTTGGATTTACAATGTGAGCAACTCAAGGTGGAATTATTGAAGGCAGGCAGTGATGCCACTGCTTTGCAGTTGAGGCAACAATTTGACAGAGCTGTGGAAAGGCAGTTATCAGTATCAAATTTTATTATTTCCTTGTACCAAGACCAGCTGAAAAGTGAGAAAGATTTAACAGTTTCTGACAAAGATTTCAGGTTTGTTACACCATAGAAATTACCGTTTGCAACACCAAACACTTGATCTGTTTTTCACCACTCATCAACACCAAAAAGAAGACAGAGGGTGCAATGTGTAAGACAATCGTTGCACTAAAGTTCATGGTGGTATCTTACTATTAAAATAACTAAATTGACTTCGTAGAAGGAAATAGAGTTGTAGGAAAAAGGAATATGTTTTCTGACTTTGTATAAAATTCCGTTATCTTCTTTTGGGTGACAATGATAATTTATTACTATTGAGTCTGAGAAAAGTTGCTTGAAAGGTTTCAAGTGCCCTAATACAAAATTATAGTGTATGGCTAATGGTTTTAACTTTATTGACAGAATTTTTTCTCATTCAGGGGACTTTTACCTGTGCTAAGTTTTAATGTTAGGCTTGTGACAGAGATTATAAGGACATTCATTGCTGTTTGGTATGATACTACATGCTTGGACAAAAACCTTTGGGGTATTGTGCTGGTAAATCCATAGAAAAGAGAAAAAATGTCTGTTTTTGTTCAAAGTTAGTTTCTAAAAGCAATAAACCGTGGTTTCTTGGGGTGTACTGGCATTGTAAACTACTTGGGATGTTGGGAGAACATTCCAAGGGCTTGTAAATTACTTGCCTGTGACTTGTGATCTGCAAGCTCTTCTTGTATTCTCCCAACATCTTGCATGGTTTATTAACCAAGTAAACCCATAGAAACTGTGGTTTATATTGCTTAAATAACAAAATACTCCTTATTATAGATTGCAGATTACACATAACTGTTTACCCATTGCACAACAAGCCAGTGAACTCATCCACAATGCCTTGGTTGATTCAGAAATGTTTTCATTGTCTGCCAAGGAGTTGCGATGGCTGGGTTGTAATATCTACAACCTTGGTTGCCTTCTGTATCAGAGTGACAGCTTTTCAGAAGCAGTGCCTTTGTTGGCTCTTGCCTGTGATAATCTCAAGGCATGGTGCTTTGCTGCTGAGGGTGAAGATTTGGGTCGAGTAAGAACTGAAGAGGTGGAGTAGGAATATTGATAGTGTGATTTTGTTTGTCGCTGTAGTGTTTTATGCAGCCTGTGCCGCAAACAGAACTGTTGTGTTATTTGCATTACTTGCTATATGTACATGTGTGTGGTCATAAATTAGATACCAAGGGATTAAAAACTCGTAGTATTGAATCAAATAGCAGTGGTGATTTTATTGCAGATAAAGCTACTGACAAAGTACACACTACTATCAGACTGTCAGAGGCGAGCCAGACAGTTTACTAATGCACTTGCAACAGCTACCACACAAGTCCTTGTAGGTCTGCAGATGAGCAGTGACAGAGAGATCATAAGACAACAAGTAAAACAGTGGACTGCTGCCAAACATGAACTGGTTAAAAGCCTTCAAGATGAAGAAAAGCATTTTGAAAGAGAGAGGTTTGTCAAAATATCAGATATAGCCTAGTCTCGTTCTTTCAAGAGTTGTATACTATTGTTACTGAACCTGTTTTGGACAAGTTGGTCAATGGAAATAGGTTTTAAAAGCTTACTGACCCTTAGAAAACATTGATAGTCAAAGTAGGTGCAAAGAGCCTAGGGATAGGCATCCCTTATATAGGTTACTATTCACCAACTGAGCTAAAGTTCATATGGTCTCCTAAATTGATTGTTGGTGGTTTTTTTGTTCTGCCAAGAACTCTGTGTACTGCTCTAGCAGAGCAGAATGATGCTTTAGACATTGTTGGGAGTCAGTTGTCATTGGTTCTTGAAGAGGAGCTTGCATGCTACAGGGCCAAGAGGTACAGTATATTTATCATGCTCACATAAGCGTCTTGTCTGAAAAATGCAGCATAGTGTAATTCAAAATGGAATCTCTTTAGCAAATGGGCAATTTTTTGAACAGTCAAGAGAATGTCTACTGCATGAAAACAAACCTGTACTAGAAAAAACAATTTTTGAGCAAAGTGAAAAATTCCCCTGGAAAAGTACTTAGCATTGTTAATTATTACAGTTAACTTGATTTAATTAATGACTGTATTTATTTTATTTATTACACTTAATTGTGTTAATTATCAAATACTGTAATTATCTCTGTAAGACCTTCATTAAATATTGATAATTAACCACTTGAGGCATTTGTTCAGCCCTTGGTCTTTTTTGTTCCAGCTATGATAGTACCATAGAAGAAACTGCTGTGATAAGGCAGTTGATGGAGTTGTACAGTGTTGAAGATGATACTTTTCATGTTGGATCATCAACTCTGGAGTTTGCAATTGTTTTGCACTCTATGGACGATGATGATAGTGCTGAGTATAAGTGAGCTCAACCTTACATTACCAATTTGCTTTTTAATCTAGGGCAAATCCAAAGGCATATATATACATATTTAGTATAAATCTACTAGCGTTCTATCGCAAATGCTGTGCTCTGATTGGCTACGCTACCCACTATCTATTCTGTGATAGATAGTGAGTAGCAGTGTGCCCTTGCTAACAAAATGTTGGCCGCTTCTTCACGTTTTCAAAGTGTCCTTGTAGAAGATTTAGACAGTTTACTGGTCAAGGCTGTTCCAGAAAAGACAAAGTTTCGAACGACTAGTAGATTTATACTAAAACAATTAGAGTATTCGCTCTCGATTTCTATGCGTGATAGTTGACTTGAGCCCTCGTGAACTATCACACGATAGAAATCTCAAGCTCATAATCTAATTGTTTAATATAGATAGATAGATATTATTACATTTGCAGTAATCTTTCATTTTCTTTGATGTTGTTACATGTTAGACAGTCGCTTGAGTACTGCCAGGAAGCAGTTGAGATTCTCAAGCAGTTATCTGATGAATCAGAGAATCAAGAGGCAATTAATGGGTGTCATTTGTCAGCTGTTCAAGACAGGCTTGCTGCTGCTTATATGTGGAGAGCAGTGTTAGAACATGAGCTGTCAATTAAACAAGCAAAGATATCTGACGATTATGACTGTGACGAGGTAGGTAGATTTCAGCTGTATGAGTTACTGTATAACCAAGGCACCTTCCATCACCTTGAATGAGGATGGAATGAGTTATATGTCACTGTATTGTAAGTATCACTGTATGTTCTAATAGGTGAAGTTGTTAGAGCCTTCATAAAGTGTTATAACTTAAAACATAATGCCATAATTAAGAACTTGAATTGTGGCACTCCCGCAACCTTATTTTCAATACCAAAATTAGATGGTGAGTAATACATTTGGTGTCACTTATTTTACGTGGGGATATTGCCCTCATTTTACTAGTTGGATCTTTCCCCTTCAGATTTAAATATATTCAAAATTGTACAATGTCTTTCTATTTTGATTAGGTGAAGGCAGTTTCTCTGGAACAACCATTCATGCTGTCCCTTCACTCAGCACTTAACAAGTGGACCAATCTGGCAAAAAATGCTATGCTTGAGTCAAAGAATGGGAAGGTTTGTTCATCCTTGAATTCACTCACTGTAAAAACAGAAAAGTCTCTTGCTCAATATTGGAAATAAGAAGGATTTAACAGAGCAAAAAATTTCTTTGTTGTCAGTGGGAATCACACCCATGACCTCCACAGCAGATGTATTGTTGTTTTCCGGACAGAACTATGAGACCAGATAGGAGAAAATGAAACTTTACTGTAGGATTGTGCAATGCATTTTGTTAGTCTGGTCAGAACCAACTTATTGCACAACATAATTGTTTGCACAGTAACTTTGAGAAATACATTTTGTTGGTCTGGTCAGAATCAACATACTGTCCATAGAAAAATTCCATTGTAACATAGCTACTTCCAGTGCTAGCTGTGTTAAGTTTCCAGTTTTGAATATTTCAGATTGTTCTGACACACTTCTACAATGCAGAAGAAACATCTCATTATCAACTAATCACTGCTGCATTTTATGGACTTCTTAATCAGGTATATACCATAGTCAAAATGATACTATCCTACTTGATGTTATACAGTTTGACCTCCCTCAGTTGAAGCTTGCTGTTTCTCTCTTAAGGAAAATCAAGAGTTGTTCAAGTTAAGAGAGAGTTTAAAGATCCCCACCTGTAAATATAAGAAAAAGCAAGGGCAAGAGAAAAGAGTTGTGCTAATCTACTTGCTGTTGTAAGATGTAAAATTTAAAAATGAAAATGAATAAATAAATGATTAAATTAAGAAACAATGTTTTAATTTAAGTTAATATCATTTATTAACCCAAGGTTTCCATAGTGACATCACATCACTGACTGCCTTATATGAACTATTTGTTACGGAGGTTTGCTGGTACATTTATCACTTTTTGAACTGAATTAAGTTACATTAACTGTCATTCTTGCCTCCTGTTATTCTTTGCATAGCTGTATCCAATTCTTTTCATAGCCTTTCAACAGAGTACAAGCATTAAACCTTGCTGCAACCATATACAAGGCAATTGGCACCCAAGATGCTCTTGACAGAGCATTATCTGCCTACAGCGATGCTGTTCATTCCCTGTGTGATATACTGAATGTTACTCATGCCTGTGTTATGCTGGAGAATGCCACTGATTTGCTGGGAACATTTGAACCAGATGGTGCAACAAAGGTTCAGTTCTTACTTTGTAAGAGTCATCATTGTCTGGTTTCTGGGAAGGTATGTATTCACTGAATAAGGCAAATGTTTACAGTGGAAGTGTGGATACTTACAGATCATACAGTTGTGAGAAATAGTAGTGTAGTGAAAGGTTATTTATTATTTATTTATTTATTATTATTTTGCCATATACACAAAATATACATGTAAAATTTAAAAAAATGACCAGGCAAGGAAGCCCAAGAAAGCCAATAAGGCTTATGAATAGAGCCACCTTTTAAGATTATGTTATTTAATTAATAATTACAATGCTGACATCGGCAATTTAACTCTAAGTACGCATATTTGTTTTGAACATAGAAAATGATCATTAAAATAGGATAAAAATAGAAAAGGCTGAATGTGTAAGTGTAAAAAAAAAAATAAATAATAATAATAATGAAATAAAAAAAAAGGGCGAGAAAGAAAAGGTGAAAAAAAAAATGCAAGAATAAACGAGAAAAAAAAAGCGAAGAGGAGAAAAACTACACACAAGCATTAGGAGAACTAAATTGTGCTTATACCAAGAAAAAATGACTTAAGTTTAGAATTGAACAAAGCAGTACTAGAGGCATTCTGAATTTCAGAGCTAAGGGAATTAAATATTTTGGGCCCTTGAAAACGAAGTGAAAATTTCCTTACATTTGTCCTACAGTAGGGCAAACGGAAGGAATTCTTACTTCTAGTATTATATGAATGTATGTCACAGTTAAGCAAAAACATGTCATTAAAACTATCAGGAAGGAGGTCGTTTTTATAAAGGTACATAACTTTACCTATTTGGAGTTTGATAATATCTTCAAATTTTAGAATTCTTAAGCTTATAAAGATAGAATTGGCATGCGCATCAAAAGAACTCCTTGAAACTATTCTAATAACCCGTTTCTGAAGATTAATCAGACGCTTTAAATTTGACTGATAAGTTGAGCCCCACACAATCGCACAGTAATGTAAATAAGGATAAACTAAACTATAATAGAGAGTACATAACGAGATCTTATTAAGGCAAAAACTTGATTTGTAAATAATGCCCACTGATTTTGAGACTTTTCTTGCTATGTTTTGTATTTGAGATTTCCAAGATAAGTGTTCATCAAGTATAACTCCCAAAAACAGAACTTCATTTACACGACCAATTTCAATATCATTAATTGAAAAATGTAAGTCAAGTTTTTGCTTGTTTTGCTTTGTTTTAAATAGAATAAAATTTGACTTTTTTATGTTGATAGAAAGCTTATTAGCCTGAAACCAGCTTGATAGTTTCTTCAATTCATTATTCACAATTTCCATCATTTGATTTGAGTCGTTATGAGAAAAAAAAATGTTGGTATCATCGGCAAAAAGTATGAAATCCAAGGCCTCTGACACATTACACAAGTCATTAATGTATAACAAAAACAATAATGGTCCTAAAATCGATCCTTGAGGCACTCCACATTTGATGTGTTTAGAGGAAGAATTATAGCCATTGTACTGTACAAATTGAGTTCTACAAGAAAGATAACTTTTGAACCACTGTAATGCACAAAAGGTCAACATCTATAGCAAGCAAGGCTTTGAGTTTGATTGTGAGAGCAATTATATTGTTTCACACAGGGTTAAGTAATTCAGTTAAGAGGAGTGATTGCATATGAAATCTCTGCCAAGGTGACTGTAAGCCAACAAATAAATATTAAGTGAACTTAAATAATAATAACAATAATAATAATAATAATAATAATAGTAATAATAATAATGAACTTTATTTGAGTGTCAACTGTATGTACTGTAGCAAGGATGTACTAATTAAGGATGCTGTAAAGCACAAATTAAATTAATTGAAACATTGGCTTTCGTGCAAAAGGAAAAACCTCTTGGAGCAGAGTAGAGAACCAACACACACAGCCCGCACGTGACTCCTGGGCCGGCAATCGAGCCGGGGACACATTGGTGGAAGGCGAGCACTTTCACCACTGCACCAACCCTGCTCCTTAATGAAAATCATCTAATGATAGCTGTATCTATTTACATCATTAAATTGTTTTTATTGACTGTTCTGTGTCTTGAAATGGAAACCGGATCTTGTAGAGTTGTGTAATACAATCACTGCAAAACTTACGTAGTGCTTTCTGGTATGGTATTGCTGTAAGTTCACCTCATTTTATCACTTGCAGTATACTGAAGGAGAGGAATGTCTCAAAGAGGTTCTCAACAGTGACATAATGTCACAGAAGAACTACAAGTCTCACATGCTGACGGCCAGACTCAGCTCTATTGCAATGAAATATCTATTGCTTCCGTCAGATATTTATGAACTGAGGGCAATAATAGGTGGGTTTATGTAATAATTAACAATTATTTGCCAAAGGTGAATAATTGTTTCAGTATAAATTCAAAAAAAGAAAGTAAAAAACATTGTACAACACGAAAAAATTTTGTTTCATCAAAAGCACACGAACAACTGGCAGCCATTTTGTTCATTGAGGTGATTATCAGCTGATAATCCAAAATAGCGAACCAATCAGAGCAGGCAATTTTGTATAATCACCTGAGTATTTATACTAAATATAATTTAATCACTATATTTAATTGCCATTGTATTTAGCACTACTCTGCCAATTGGGAGCACTATAAACTGAATATAAACCTTACAAACCTTCCAAAGTTGCTAAGAAACTTAAGAGGCAAACCAGTCAGCCATTAGTAAGACAGGTTTGCAAAGGAATTGAAACCCAGACTGACTGACTCAAATCAGGTGGTGGCCAGAGCGGGAGTCAAACCTAGCCACATTGCCACGTGCAATGTGCATCGATGCAAGCAAGGAAATTTTATGACCTATATTCCAACAAGCTGCATATGATGCGTTGTTTGTACCAGTTACATGTTTAACTAGATATACAGTATCAGAAACAGGTGTAATAAGAATTATTCTATTGTCCTTTTTTTAAATGGCAATTCTGTTGAAACTGTATTTATAATGCCAGTATCTCCAACCTGATGAAAACCAAACAATATCAACCTACAGTGGAACCCTGCTATAACGAAGACCCCGTTATAACGAACAAAATCTGAAAGCCCGGCTGAATTACAGTGAAATATGTGGATACGAACCCCGCTCTAACGAACCCTGCAATAACGAAATTCCCGCTATAACGAACAGATTTTGACGATCCCAACGCACAATTTACCCCGCTATAACGAATATTTTGTCCGATCGCTCGCAGCAGTCAGTAAAGACGACAGATTTTTTGTATAGAGGCAAATAGGGAATCGATTTCTCACAGGTGTTACTGTTACTTTTGAATTTTAAAGTTTATTGAAATTGCTTTTGAATTTGATGCCTTGATGGTCAGCGTGTTACACTCACAGTTTACAGTATCAAATATTCCACTACCCTTGTCTCTGCTGAAGATCCTTTGCTTGGTCCTCTTACTGCTGTGGAGGTGGCTCTGGATGGTTTCCGAAAGTTGAGTCACATGGGAGAAGAGATCTTTGGGGAACAGGTCTTCCATTGTGGCAAGACAACAGGCAAGGAGAAAGAGCACAAGTGTGAAGAAAGAAGCTGCACAGGGAAAGGTGCTTGTTCGAAGTTAAACCTGGACCTAACTACCAACCAGTATAGAATTATATTCCAGAAGTTTGCTTTAAGAATTAGGGGATTGTTGTGTGCCAGAACAGCAGCAACCTGTTTTTAATTTAATTTTGTTTCAATGATGTGAGAACTTATGCGATACAGTAAATTTTAGAAGGCACTGTGGTAAGAGATGTACAGGTAATTGGAGATTTGACCCTCACAGTTCTAAGAACTTGCTCAGATGTTGGCATAAGAGGCAGTGGCCTCGCAAATACTGACCCCCAAGCTGCAATGCTCTACCAGCTGAGCTAAACAAGCGGCTATGTTGGAAGCAGGTCGATAGTGGGTTCATATAATTATCCCCTTTTAAGGAAGGATATCAATGATTTGGGTATATATGAAATGAATAATATATTACACTTCAGTTGGACATCTAATAGAAATTTTGATCCTACTTATTTTGTTGTTGTTTTTTCAGGGGAAGGAATGCTGATTTCATCCGATGGTAACCAGTCTGCTTTCCAGCTGTCAGTTCTACTGGACTTATTGACTTCACTGTTACAAGTTGGGCAGCTGTATACCCATCAAGGTGCTGTACGAGAGGCTTACAGGCAGTTCATTGATGGTCTTACTCTGGCAAGGCACTTTCGGTTACCTCACAGGTAAAAAGCATGCGATATCTGAACATTACAGTGAACCCATCTCAAGCATACCCTCTTTATTTTTTTTTTATTAAGCATTTCTAGATTAAACCCTTTTACCTGCAAGGTCTGAGTAGTACACTGTAATTCTCCATAGAGAGTCCTATTTTTGCTTGTTGGATTTAGTTGATAATTTTCCTTGTGCTGGTAATTTGTTTACTTGATAATACGTTGATGTTAAATATTTATCACTTCATATCGGCAGTTATCGCTCTTGAGAAAACTGATCTTGCACTTGTAAAATATGGTTGTTCACTATGCACTGTAAATGCAAGAATCAATGCATTAATTTGTTAGGCAATGATATAATTTACATTCATCTTTAACTGTCAAAACAGTTCCGAGTTGCATTTTGCAATTTTTCTGTTTTATTTTGTTTTGTTTGTTTGTTTTTTTAATTTGGCGTCAGCCTAAATAATTATCTGTAAATTGTAGGATTGCAGAATTTCTTGTCAGTATTGCCCAGCTGGACGTAAAGCAAGGGAAAATGGACAAAGGCAAGGTGTCTTTGGATGAGCTGAAAGCAATTCTACAGCCACTTCTTAAGCTATCCAGCAAGAAGAAACATCTTAAAGAGGGGATGGAAGTTACCACATTTCTAGAACATCCAAAAGAATGCGACTGCAATAGATGTGCTGATGTTGCACTTCATTTCATTGTTATTGACTACTTCCTAATCCAGTCAAGCTACCTTGCTTGCAGTTCAAGACCTGAGCTGTCAATCTCCACCTTGGAAGAAGCTGATGTGGTCTGTGAAGCAACTGAGCAAAAGATAATTGCCAGTCTTGAAAAACTCAATGAGAACATAGGCCAGGAACAGAAGATTGATGTTTACAGGAATTCAAAAAGAACTAAAAAGAAGGGGAAAAGCTGCAATACAGTACAGGCAGCAAAAGCTTTGAAGCAAGGGTTAGCTTTGCAGAGTTCTTCTATTTCACAACTGATGCTCAGTAAACACTGCGCATCTTTGTATTTCATTAATGCCAAGTTACTCCTTCATAATGGGAAAACTGAAAAAGCCAAAGAGGTACTCTCAGGTGCTTTAGAATTCCTAGCAGTTACGGAAAAAGTCAGTTCACTGCAAGTTGCCACTTTGTTCATCAAGGCCTCTCTGATACACCTGTCTGGCTTAGCTGACCTTTTATGTGTTATTGAGAGTCATAGTTATGGTGTTTTTCACTCCAGATGGTTTCTAGGAAATGGAGAAGACAAATTTCTGACCACTAACACTGCATCAAGAACAAAACAAACTGTTCTTCCTCTTCCTGCTCAAAATAGAGAAGAGAAGGTGTCCAAGCCTAGGAAAGGTTCTAGTAGTACCAATACTAAAAATCCTAAAAGTGCAAAGACAAGAAGTACAAAAGGGAATTCCAGGAAAAAGCAATCTGTAGCAAGTAGTACTGGGAAGAAGAAAATGCAAGAAGATTCAAGTGAATGCAATCATTGTCATGATGAAGCCAAAGGAAATGAGCAAGTTAATGGAGAAGAAACAGACAGTAAAGGTATGGAATGTTCAGCTGTAAAAGATACATGTACCAACTTTTGTCCTGCTCATTCTTACTACTAAGGGGTACCAGTGATAATAAGTTTTGTGGTCAACCAGGCAACCAATTTGTGTTAAACTATCAAAATCAATTCATAATTTAAAGTTGTGTAATGTTATTTTGGTAAATTAGATACATTCTTGGCAGAAATCTTCTGGACAGTAGAGACAATTTTACATGTTCATAAATAAACCTCCCTGTTCCCCTCTCTGAGGCCCTGTTAGGGGGGTTCTTTATGTCGCCCGTCTGAGTTTAAAACCTTTTCACTTTGCAATTTTGGAAGGTTCACAGGTCCCTGTCGTAATTTCACGCAAGCGAATTGTCGTTCGTTGTCATTTCAGCTCCTTCGTGTCGCCATTTCAAGACCATGTCGCTTGTCGGAATTTACCCCTAACAGGGCCTCCCCTCTGCAATGTTGATTTTATGTTGGCAACCTTTCAACCATATTCTTTAGCATTTTAACAATGTTGCAGAGGAGAGAAATCAGGGGCTGAGACAAACCTTTCCATCTTTTGTTAGGTTTTTTATAGTAGTTGTTCAATTAGACATATTTTAGTGGTGTTCCAAGGGTTTCTGTCCAGGATTATACAGGACCTGAGTGCTTAGTACTTGTCCTTTGTTTAAGGTTCCAGATACCTCCACCAGGCCATTCAATCTCTCAATCAAGCATTAGCTCTGTATCACAGCTGTCCACCTCCAGAGCTCTTCTCCAACGTCTGTCAGGCCCTAGCTTTTTGTCATGGTAGGTCATTTCCAAGGCTTGCCATGCACTACCTGAATTTATCCTCGTCTGTCTCCTTGAGACATAAAGCTGTGTCCAGTCTAGGAAAGAGATTAAGGTGAGATAACCACAGAACATGATTACTTGATCAATGTGTCATTTGAAACATAGTTATATAAATTGCATTGTAATTATCCAGAAGGCTAGTTTGCATCAGGCCATCTTAATTCAGCTAAATTCTTGCTGAGAGGTTACAAAATAAATAAGAATTGGCTATGTTATTTACATTCAAGTTACTTATTCTTTTGCATTATGATTGTATTCTTGACATTGTCCTTATCTATGGAAGGGGTGTTGTACATGTTGTAAACTTTAACCCTTTCACTCCCAAGGGGTCTCCATTTGGCGAGTAAAATCGTCTGGCGTTAGACAGAGTAAAATCTGTAAAGTCACTCTTGGGAGTGAGAGGGTTAAGGGAGATAGTTTTTAACCCTTTCACTCCCAAGGGGTCTCCATTTGGCGAGTAAAATCGTCTGGCGTTAGACAGAGTAAAATCTGTAAAGTCACTCTTGGGAGTGAAAGGGTTAAAGGAACTTTGACTTGGCATTACAGCAAGACTACTTGAACCAAGTCCACCCAAACACATTTTAATACAAATTATTATATCTCTCAGTAAGTACGCGCGCTGTGATTGGTCAATTTAGCGGGCCGTACTTCACTGTACGGCCCGCTAATGTTGTTTTGGTCGCCAAAATGACTCCAGAGATATAATAAATATCTTATTAACCTCGTTTTCTCGGTCCATACTGTAAAAGACGGATCCTCGTTTTTTCCCGTCGATTTATGGCCCACACGCTTCGCGCTTGGGCCATAAATCGACGGGAAAAAACTCGGTCCGTATTTTACAGTACGGACCTTGAACTCGATTAATAAGAAGTATTTATCCGGTACCTAAACAATAGAATCTCTACAAATGCGTTATGTTTCACTTAAAATGCATATAATTTGTTCTATGAATGTACAAAACATGTCAAGATTGAAAAGGAATCATTTTAGTCAGTACAAAATTGCCACAGAACTGTTGCTCAGCATAAAAAACACAAAAGACGAGTCAGTGCTATATAGTATTATATTTACTGAGATTGAGCATTGGCTGCAATTTTGATCTTGTGCGTGAGTTTTCTAATTTAACTGTATTTATCTAGTATCATGTATATTTTGATCTAATTTACATTGTAAATTTATTTATTGTTTTATATTGTATTTATTGATGTCAGGGGCAACAGGGAGAACAGTTATCTGATGGTGTTCCCTGGTTAAATAAAGCTTTTATTATTATTATTATTATTCATTATTTGTATGAAAATTTATTTGGGTGCCAGTGGTTCATGTATTTACACTGTAGGTTTTAGATAAGGCAGTAAGGCTGTATCAATGTATTTTGGCTTGCCACTTCTTACCATTTTCCTAGCTGGTGTATTTCTTATGAAAACTTGGCGTTAAATTGTTGTTTGATATGTTTGGTCATATTTATTAGGAGGTTAGCAAAGGATGCATTATTTTCGTCATCACTGGTAGGTGGTGTTTGTACTCAAAGTTTGTTAGTGTTTAAAATAAAAATCACCGTTTTGATCTCACTGTTGATGTGTCTTGTTTCTTATATCAACTTCTGTACTACACTGTTCATTAGTGGTACTTTATTTCTTAACTTGGGCTTTCCAAGGGAAATTCCAAGTTTTTTTTTTTTTCATAATTTCAGTGGCAAATCACAGTGAAATTGGTAACATGCATACATTAATTGCGTGGCAAATTGCAGTCAAGTCCTAAAAATTGATGCAAATGCAGGCACAAAAAAACAAAGTTTCTTCCTAACATAAAGCCTAAGTAAAAGCAAAAAAGTGTCTAGTTATTTTAGTTTTATATTTATGCCACAGCTAGAATATCTGTTAGTTTTTTTTTTATCTCTTACTGATGTTCTTTTAAGGAAAGTGATTGGCTGTAGCAATACTGTTCTGTATTCACAACCATAGCTTAGATGTACTTTTTCCTTTGCAGTTTTCCCCTGCTTTTGTGCTTTTTCCTTCTTTTAAATTTCTGCCTTAGCCTTTGTGCTCTGTCCCACACTTTTCTGATTTGAATTACATTTGTTTTTCACATTGATTCCAGGGTGACAACAAATGCATGACCAGACTTGTACACCAACTGTCCTCTTTATCATTGCAAGAAAATCCTTCTTCAGGCATGTCAAGTGATATGTGTGAGAGACTGAAACACTTGATCGTGGAAAGAAATGTGATGATGTTCAAGTCAAATTGTCTAAAGGAAGATGATTTCCACATTGTTGATGAAGAAATTAGTTTTGTCCAAAGTATTCCTAAAGGTAGTATTTGTTTTGACTGTTGTGGTTCAAATTTATCCTGGATTTAAATTTTCTTTGTTTGACACTCATTATCATACTTTACCCCCCAAAAAAGTTGAAATTTAAACCAAGGATGAAAGTAAACCAAAGCATAAAAAGTAACTTGGTTTAGCAAAAATTATTTTGTAAAGGGAATATCCCAAAGAAAGTTTTCCTTATTAACTCTTACGGTGTTACAGAATTTTCAATGTTAAGTGTGTGCTTGGAGACCCATGTTGCAACTTTATCATGGTGAATAAGATTGAGGGAGCATTACACAACCTCTGTGAATCTAAGATGTACTAAAAGACACAGAATTAAATTTGATTTATTTGAATTATTTTATGATGAACTTGCTTTCTCAGGGGTGGTGCTACAGAAGACAATGTTTCATGTTATACATCTGTCTACCTTGTAAAGCACCAACAGTCAAAATTGAATAGAGAAATTATCTTACCTCAAACATCATTCATTGCCCCTAATCCCACAGAATGGACTGTTTGTATGCTGGAACTATTCCAACTGCCAGGACGACAGGACAAAGAGTTGATGATCTGCAGATTGCGAGCAGGCAGTGAACCTGTGTTTGTCAAGATCAACACTTTAGCAGGAGAGGAAAAAGCCAGAGACTCGGCTGTAAGATTTAGTATAAGCTCATATGATTGCATTACTCTGTTGCCACTGTTTGTATACTATTAACTCAGGTTTTGGTCCAGCCTGTGTGGGCAGTATTCACTGGGGGGAAGTTCATGTGGCCTGGAACATGAGGGTGAGGGGAAGAAAAAGCCTGCAATGATGCGTTTGTTCATTTCATTCCAGGTTTTGGGATCCTAAATGCTAATCATAGAAGTAAAAAAAAAACACTCATTGTACAAACCTTTTCATTTAACATGTTTCTAAAGGAGGAAGTCTTCTGTTGAAACTTTTGAGAAATAACATGCCTGAATATTAGTGGACATTGCAAGACCTGTCAGAATGTGATACTGATTAGTGATAAACACCATAATTATTTTTATTCATAACTGCCTTTGTCTGCTTCCCAAAGGCAAATTCCAGTGTCGATCATGTTGTGATGGACCTTACAAAGCTGTTTCAATGCAGTGTGGAGGAGGAGTTTAATGATATTATGAGTGACAGTATCAAAAGTATGAGTGTTGATGATACGTCAGAATGGTGGACACAAAGAACAAGACTTGATAATAGAATGAAGGTCAGAAATCACAATTTTTGCGCCGCTTAGTAATTAGCATTTTGAATTTAAGTTAAAAATTAATTTTAGCTCATTTTCCTGCAAGAGCAAGCACTGTTTAAAGGTTTTTTTGAGCTGAAAATGTACAACATCCAGAATAAGCATGTGCTGTTATAAGGCAACATGAACTAATCCTTTGAGATTGTTTGTAAAACATGTCAAAGTAAGTATTGTGGGGATAGTTTCTAAAGAAACTGGTGCTGTGTCGGTGGGGAATTGAAACACAAGAAATTGGGTAAATCAAACGAATTGATAAAGTAAGTTATACCACCGTATACTTTATCTCAACGAAAGGCTAACGCTCAAAACGTCAGCATCTCCCTTTTTCTCGCATGTCAAATTAAGTTTGTTAAGTGACAAACATTTATCAACTTTAAAGATTTACACAACAGAATAATGCCATTTATTTTTTTCTGAAGCATCTCAGCAGGCCGGAATCCCAAATCCTCGAATCTGATTGGCTAATCGCGCGCTCGTAACCGGTCCAGCTTTTTACGATATGGACCACGGTCCGGATTTTTATCCGTGCTATTCGCGGCAAATTGAAATTGTTGCGAAAGTTTGCAAACAAAGGCAACAGTTACACGTAAACAACTTGCCGTGGAAATATGTAAGGAAAATATAAATTCAGAAGAAAATGGATTCAGACGAGAGTGTACACAGCGAAAGTGAATTTTACTACCCAGAAGAAGAAACCCCCAACGAAACAACGCGGAAAAAAAGCAAACAAACAGAAAAAGTAAATAATTTATTTACCGGTCTATTTCGGTCTGTATGGGAAAAAACTGTGCCCTTGGTCTTGAGTACTCAAGACCTCGGGCACAGTTTTTTCCCATACGGACCTCCCGCCCGGTAAATAACATAATTATATATATATGAGTTTCAGGTACCTGTACCTCTGTAAATGTCCTTTACAAGGTGGGTTCTAACAGCCAATTTAGGTCTGAAACAGGGCATTTGAATGAAATGTAGATATAAATGACATTTATCACTGTAGCTCCTTCTTTTCTGTCATTACAACAGAATCTGCTGGAGAGGATAGAGACTTCTTGGCTTGGTAGATGGAAAGGTATTCTTCTTGGCAAGCCAGTGAACAAGGATTGCCATGACTCAGTGAAAGATGCCGCCAAACATTTGCAAGAGAGAATTGAACAAATGCTTGGAAATACTCCAGATCTACAACTTCTGGAGGTACACATTTTGTTTCTAAAACCTAAATTGGACCATGTCTCTCTTATACAAGCCATATGAAACTTGTATTGCAGGTGCTTTTCCAATGTTCTGTAGAATAAAGCAACTAGAGTTGCTGACCATGTGGCTTTTGAATGAGTGGTGATATTGATTTTGCTTTGCAGGTGATTATTGATTCTTCAAGTCACATGTCCAAGATGGAAATCAAAGAAGCATTCCTTGAGATCCTAGGATTGAATGAAGTATCCCCTTTATTCAAAGATGTAAATATGTCATAGATATATATTGCTTTATTCCTTAATGCAGAAGAACTTGACTAAGGTGAATGAGTTAATAACTAAATTGATAATAATGTTATTATTAATGCTAATAATAATATTATTTTTTTATAATTAGTTATTACTTATCTGAAATCTAGTCTATACTTGGTAATTTTATTTCTAACATGGTAGTTCCATTCTGAATGCATTTATCATGGTTTGACTGTTCTGCTTCAAGTTATTTTTTTTTTCAATACCTGAACAGATAATGTTGGTGTTTGAAGAAATAACAGCTAGCTTGCTTTCACCTGGAAACAAGAAAGCAAAAGGAAAGAAGTATGTTTTGCTTAACTTGTTTAAAGGTGAACTTGTTGAACAATTTTATTGATCAATACTTCATTGCTAATCCAAATGATCCCTCTTCTAATTTGCAGAACAAAAAGTAACATTCACCCAGTTCCTCGAAATCCTGTAATTCTTATTCTTGGCAAGGTAAAGAATGCATGGTCAGTTGTCTGTCATGGTTTCCAAAGGCCTTTAAGGATTAAACTATGTTTGAATTTTTTTTTGTCCTTTGTAGGGAATTCAACAGCTTCCATGGGAAAGCATTCCAATCCTTTATAACCAACCTGTCACAAGAGTTCCTTCACTACAGTTTCTTCTTTCTAAGGTAAACATTATTCATAACAGATAGCTTTCATAATGATGTATGTATGTAAATATCTTACTCAATTTTAGACTTTGATGAATGATTTTGATGTGGATTGTGAATAATTGTACAGAGTATGAGGGTGAGATTCAATATTTCATGAAACTTTTATAGAACTGCATCCACTCTGAGGTTACCAGTGTATCAGTTCTTTTCAATGAAACATTAGAATTACACAGAAGTACCAATCTTTGTTCCCTGCAAAGGGACTGAGTGTCTATTTTATTTACTTAGTTACTAAATTGAATGCACATTTTAAATACCTTGGTGACTTTTTGCACAGGTATCTTGTCAGAAGCAGCTGTCGCTAGTGAATCCCATGAAAACATTCTACATGCTCAACCCACAAAACAACCTCCCAAACACACAGAAAATGTTCCAGAAGTGGTTTGAAAGGTACGAAGAAGACCATTTTAATTGTCATGTCAGTGTTTGTGTTCTTGCTTGAATACCAATATTTATATATGTACCATCATCAATGAACACTTTTTTTTTGTTTCATTTTGCAGTGAAAATGGCTGGCAAGGAATCTCAGGCAGTGCGCCATCACAGAAAGAATTCAGCAGTGCATTGACAGACCATGAACTGTTTATGTAAGTAAATAAAAATAATATTTATATCAAGGAAGTGAAAATTGTTAGGGGAGTGTTTCATATGGGTATGATTGACACAAACGTCCATAACAGTGCTGATCAAGTAGCATCACTAGTTCATTCCTTACCCGGTCAACAATTTTGTTGTCCCTAGGTGAACCTCATTTAATGGCCCTGCTCAAATGAGTCTCCTAGAGCTCAATGGTAAAGCATCCAAACTTGTAATCTGAAGGTCATGGGTTAGACTCTTATTGGGGGAACTTGTGCTGAAAAATACATCTCTCGCTTGATTGAAACCATTTTTACCATCACTGTAAAATTATTACATTGCTCCACCTGCATGAGTCAACAGAATCCATGGATTTTTTTTCTCATGAATGAGAAGCATGTGATTTTACATTAGCACTGTATGCCTACTGAGTGACCCAATTTCCATATACTGATTTGAATTAAGGCATGGTTACAGTATGTGCCCTTGTGTTGTTTCTATGTTTGTGGTTGTGGCTGTGGTTCACTGAAGCTCTTGACCATGCATACCTGTCTACCCCAGAAGTGGTCTTGCTAGCACACATGACTGGACCTAATTACCTAAAATACATCTTACCTTTTTCAGTTACTTTGGTCATGGTACTGGCCGTGAGTTTCTTATTGGAGATGACATTCAAAGACTGGACTGTCAAGCAGTAACTCTTTTGATGGGCTGTAGCTCTGGGAAGTTAATGGTTTGTATACATCTTCCCTGTCAGGTGATTGTTAAAGTTCTGCAGAGGAGGGTTGTCGTCAAAGAGTGTTTGGTACATGCCATTCTGGGAACTAGAGTGAAAGCAGCTAACAGCTGAAGGAGTTGGTAGTTCCACTGCAGCAAAGTTACAGGCTCATGATTAAACATCATAACAACATTATTTGAATAAGCTCTGACTTCTTGTCTATCAGTGTAGTTTTAAATCAATAAAGAAAAGTCCTCAGTTTACAAAGAATTTTAACTCATTGTAGTGTCTACTAGTTTATTTGGTAAATAATTTCTGTTTCAGGTGGAAGGCGAATGTGAACCAAGAGGAATGGTGTTAAACTATCTTATAGCAGGCTGGTATGTTGTTTATAGTATGCATATTACATTCTTCATGCTTGTAGTTGTAGCTCATTGTAGATCTGTCAGCTATATAGCAAGACTTGCGTGGAGTAACCATATAGATTGTTAAACTGAGGCTGAGTGAACTCTTAGCCCAACCTGTACTGTCCCTCTCCTGCTGTTACCATTTAGTTCCACATGGTAGACTGGTTTGAATCCTGAGTAACTAATTATACTCTTCAATTCCAGTCCAGCAATCGTTGCAAACCTATGGGACGTCACAGACAAAGACATTGATCGTTTTAGTGAGTCGCTCTTGAAACTATGGCTCCAACAAAGAGAATACCTCTCTCTACCAGAGGCTCTTAGCCAGTCACGACAGGCATGCAGACTGAAGTACTTGATAGGAGCTTCTCCTGTAGTGTATGGACTACCTGTTTACACCAAGGACTAAAGGGATTACATATGCCTGTTCCTTATTACATAATAAATGACCCAGCTGTACCAGGGACAGAAGGCTTTAGTATCCTTCTGTGGTTCACAAACTTTCTACTAACATCAGAGGTACAAAAATCTCAAACCTTAGATGATTGCTGGTTTTAATTGCAATCATTGCAAACACAAGCAAAACTGGCAGCAGCTTGTAAAATCACAAGGCAACAAGACACATTGGTACAGGAATGAGAGAAATGGTGCTAATTTCAGCCCATTGCCTTATTTTTACCTCAGTCTTTATGTGATTATTTTTTCCCCTCTCCATTTCAAAAACTACCGAGTTTGTTCATTGAAGACAGCAGTGGTGTCTGTTGAAGAGGACTAATGAGGTTGCTTTCTAGCTTGAGTTTCTTTCTGCTATAAGTTTTTTTAGCAACCATTTTAGACCTTTCTAATATTGTAGATAAGAATCTCTGTTGTAGTGACATGTTATAACTAATGGAAAAGTGATGTAGCTTTTAGGAAATCTGCACTTTTTTAGTATTCTTGTACAAAACACAAATCAATTGTTACAATATATAGCACTGCCAATTCATCTTTCAATAAAATCATGCAGAGTAACCTTTAGGAACTCCCTAGAGTTTAGCGGAACATGCAAGCCTAACCAACCATACCATTGTGGGGGAGAATTCTCTATTTATAACCACGAACCGCCACTATCATCAAGGACATTGCTTAGAAGCTTGGCATATCAGTGGTGCCCATGCCCGGGGGTGGTACTGCCATATATGGGCTATATAGGTATGTGCTGCCGTGAAGGGTATGGTTTTCAAGCAGTTTACTCCAGCATAGGGTATGTAAATCAGAGCGTTTGGGTCTAGAACAGGGTATCATTTTTCACGAAACTGACCATTTGGTTGAAGATTTTATCTATACCAAGGAAACCAGAAATTGACTATCAAACTGTCAAAAATCTGGATGCAAATGAAATCGGTGGTTAAAAAACTGGTTCATACTCTAGGATAGGAGTGATTTGGGGGGGGGGGTTACTCTAGTATAGGGTAGCAAAATTCAGCTGAACCAGCTCTAGTATAGGCCAAGGGTTTCAGAGTTCCAGTGGCACATCCCCACCCACAAATTCCTAAAGTACCCCCCCCCCCCGGCACCCATGTTCCATTGAACTGCAACGAGGGCAGGTTACAACCCTAGGCTTATTTACACCTTGTATTAAAGCAACACCCTTCATCGTGCATATAAAAGGAGCTTCACAGCATTGCCCAATCACCTCTGAAGAAGACAATAGACAAGAGTGTCTAAATGTTAGTTCGATGAATTGTACACTTTTAAGTTACATTCATATTTCCAGTGTAGCATCAAACTATGTCCGTAGAATTTCATAGGATATAACAGTTACTATTAGCCCAACTCCAGAGTGATGGGGCCTTTAAAAAGGGAAAGTGTTAAAAGTAAATTGAGTGGTTCCTTTTGAGCCATATAGTAAAACATTGTAACAAGACAAACAACCAGACATCAAAAATTCTGTTTTATGGCTTTTGATGTTTTAGTACCACCTGTATAACAATGTATCTTGACATCCCCACATGTGCTGTACAGTATTTTAAATGCATTGTTACTTGCTGTGGATGATAAGTTTGTCCATGATAATTGTGAGAAAAGCTTTAATGGTAGCAGTTCCTACAGTTGCCCCTCATTCACATGTAACCAAAGTGTAGATACATATTGGTGACCACTGGCAGTTACAAGGGTAAACATTTATATGCTGACTTTCGATCTCACCTAGTAGAAGTGTAAAGCGCCTTTAAACATTTTCATATGAAAAAGGTGTGCCATATAAATTCAATTATCATTAAACTTGCCACAAATATCCGGTGTTTTATATACATTGACCTTTTATTAGAGAGCACTGTTAAAAGCAACCTGATTCACTTTGTCATTGAATTATTCATTATTGTTCTTCCTTGAGAAACTGGAACACAGATGAAAAGTCCTGGTTAGAATAGCCTTTGCTGCACATTAATCTATATATCTGGTGAGCTAGAGAACCCATGGGTGTTGCTGTTTTAGTTGCAGTGGCTGCATTTTGGGCAAGTCCTAAATCCTGCAAAAGGAACACAACAACAGAAACTATTAGCCAAAATTACTCTGTACCTATACCACGGCATGTTTGATTGCCAGAAATTACAGAATGCAAAGTTTTTTTTAGATTTTAGTTCTCAGTTGAATGCTGTTTCAAATTTGTTATTTCAATTCTATTTTACTCCTTATACTTTACAAGTCCATTTTTATAGCTCTTAATTAATCTTTAATCTCAGTAATAATTAGCATTCAATTTCTCCTATAGGGTATCAATATATAGTAGTGAAGACAGGTAATAAAAATATAAAAAGATGATCAGAAATTACTGGCTACTGGTACCAGCGAGTAAGGCAATTCTAGACAAACACTGTTTTTGTTATAAATATTGTATGCAAAAAATTAAATCTGAGGTACAGCATCTTACAATCTTACCTTTGCCATTAGCTGATTCATAAACCCTCCTTGATAGTTATTACTTGATGGGATACCTTCTATGACACCAGGGCACGGGTTGTATGTGTCACTTGACCAACAGCGCCCAGTGCTTGAGTTTATTACTTTGGCAATCATTTCTGGTTCCAGCCCTAGTCGTATCCCAAGATTCATGGCTTCTGATGTCCCGATCATGCTCACAGCCAGGAGTAAATTGTTACAAATCTTGGCAGCCTACAACGTGTTGAACTTATAAGCTTCCAGTATCATAGGCAGCAAGAGCTAAAACTATCGAGGGTACACTGGGGAAACATTATCTCTAACTCAGTAATGGCAGTTAAAGCTTGTCACTGACAATCATTGGTTGAGAGCTACAAAAATAGAAACTTGATTATTTCTTGCTGGTTAACAAACAAAGGACGGATGTGCTGTATTCCACTCCCAGTAGAACCCAGGGTTGCAAAAAAGATTTTCCATAGTGGCAGTGATATTTTAATTCCTATTGGTTTCTTTTTCGTTTTGGACAAGGGACAATCCTAATGAACTGCAGCAACAACATCCTCTTTATTACCCTATTTCATTGATTAATACAGAAATATATAAAGTCTTGCTATAAATTAAGGGTTCTAGCAACCTGAAATAACCACTAGGTTAACTGTGAACATGGAAGAAGTCAATGATATCACTGGTTGCCAGCCCTTTCGTGACAACCCTAAGAACAGTTTTAGAGTTTATATCAATCAATCAATCAATTGATGTATTTATTGTTAGTATAAATACACAGGTGATTATACAAAATCGCGCGCTCTGATTGGTTCGCTATCTTGGATTATCAGCCGATAATCACCTCAACAAACAAAATGGCTGCCAGTTGTTCATGCACTTTTGATGAAATAAAATGTTTTCGTGTTGTACAATGCTTTTTCTTTTCTTTTTTGAAATAATCACCTGTGTATTTATACTAAAACAATTATTCGCCTCAGGCTCAGTGATCATCGGTGAATATCCACAGATAATCACTTCGCCTTCGGTGAATAATTGTTAATTAATAACATGGGGAGCGGTTGCCCAATCTCCCAAGCCAGAGGCTCATGTAAGAAACACTTGACATATATAAATTTCAAGGGCCTAACCACAACACCAGGTATCTACATCCCCTACTTTTCACGAACAGTGTGTGGGTTCTTTAACATCCCACAAAGTTATTATCAACAAGGGTTGAGATGAGACCTATGGTTTATCGTTCTCATCCGAGAAGACTAGAATGTCTAACCATTTACAGATGTCATTGCAAAAGCAGCACTTTCTCCTCAGTAATTTAAAGACCCTGAGTAATGGTCCAGTTGAGGGTTGAACCCACAACCTCCTGCACAATAGTCCGGTGCTCTACCAACTGAGCTAACTGGTTGATGTAGTGATCACAAACCTGCCCTGTGCCAGTAGGCCCAGTGTGTATTACATTATTGCCCATGAGCTGTAGTATTTCTTTCGCTTTCGCGTATGCCTCTTCCTTGCCACCAACCATGAAAGTCAGTGTTCCTGCTTTGGCAGCTGTGACTCCTGGATGTTGAAGAAAAACAATTGTCATATAGCTGGTGTTTTTCAATGTATCCCTCGACTTGGTCTTGGGAAACACCAAGATTCTCAAGAAACAAAATTCACTGTTCCCCTCAGATAATTATTACATAAAAATATAAAGATGAGAGGGGGGGTCTGGCAAAAACAAATCTCTTAACTGGTTGATGGCAGTAATTAACATGCAGTAGTAAAAACTTGCTAAATGTACCATTACACAGGAAATCATGTCTCGGAGATAAAACTTTCTCAGCATAATTATAATACATTGAGATTGTTGTTTGTGTCAGAGGTACATGGCTAGTTTAACTACTTCATTCAATATGAGTTAAACCCCAATACCATATCCATTCATTATGTTGGAACTGAAACTCAACAAGGGTGAATTGTATAATGTGTGTCTGAACATTTATTAAATTGTTAAGGAATGGGTTGTTGTTCATTGTGGAAATTGTGATGATAATGTAAATTCTTCTTTTGTCAAACAACAGTCACTGGATCATTATGTTGATCGCAATGTTTCAACTGCTTACTGCTAGTCTTCGTCAGGCGATAGATTCGACTGATTTCGGCTCACAATTACTGGTATATAGCTGTGTGCTCTGCTCTGATTGGTTCGTTTCAATCCTTTATCATAATGGTGAGCCAGAATCAGTCAACCCTGTTGCCTGACGAAGACTAGCAGTAAGCAGTCAAAACGTCACAATCAACATCCAGTGACTATGCCGTGTGACAAAAGAATTTACATTATTTGTCATCACTAAATATAACATTTGCAGTGCCATTGGATTCCACAACATTTTAGTAAGTCCATAGTTTGGTAACATTTCTGCAAAACCTTTCTTTGTTCATGTGCTCAGTACTAATCTCTGACATTCAATTTGGGCAAATTATTATGCATGCCAGACTTAAATGGCCAAATTACAAGTTCCATGAAATTATGATTTTAACTCAGTGCACAGTGTAACTGGATGGAGTTCTACTACCAATGTAAGGCAAAAGATAAGGTAAAGTCATACGTGGGCCTTAAGGTCCACACAGCTGGAGATTATCCTGATTTCTGTAGCATTAAGCACCTGGGAGTAATATTACTCCCCCCTGGATAGGATGCCAGTCCAATGCAGAATTACCTCCATCATTACATCGCGTACCCATTTATACATCTGGGTGGAGAGAGACAGCGTGGAGTTACGTTTCTTGTCTAGAGAAACAACACAGTGCCATCACCAAGGCTTGAACTCTGGACCTCCTGCTCAGAAGTCCAGCACACTAACCACTACACTACTGTGCCTCCACTAATACCAATATGGTGGCCCTTTTAAACTTTTTGAGACAATTTAATCTTTAAGTGGCATTACCTCCTGATACTGGGGCATCAAGGAATGTTGCTCCCTTGCTTCCGACAAGCTCTCCCATCTCTTTAGCAATAGCAGGTTCTATTGTACTGGTGTCAATTAGAAGTGACCCAGGTTTCATAGAGCTGAAACATGAGCATTAAAACAACATTATTAATCTAATTCACCGCTGGTATAATGCGTGTTTTGGTTGGTTGTTAGGGATTCAGTAACTTCCAGTATAGACCACGTACTACTGTGCATGGAATTGTCTGACAGGTCTTTCAGATATTAACCTGAAAATCTTAATGTGGGGAATGTTGGCTCTTGGTTTTTTATGTATAGAACTTAGGCACGTTAATTTAATTTTCTAGAATGGGCCTGATCTTGTTCAGTTAGTAAAATTTTAAAATAAACCATTTCACGAATGTCTGAAAACATCTACATTAATTTCTGTCCAATTTTAATAATCACTCACCTCATGATTCCATTTTCACCGCAGTAAACGTCTTGAACGTTTGGGCTATAGAAGTCAATGAGAAATCATTTTAGGACTGAAATGTGCAACATCCTAAGTAGCATTTTCCAATTCTGGAAAAATTAGGGTTAGTTATGTCCAATTTGAGTAACAAACTTAGTTTCCGTAGACCCTGGAGTAAGTTAATGCAAGGAACAAGAAAGACAGATCAGACTCACAATGTCGTAACTGAGAGCACCAAAGGATACTGTACTACCACCAAAATGAGAGAAATAAGTGGTACCTTGATGGCAACATGGTGACAATTTTTGATGTTTTTGATGCCACCTCAGCTGGTGAAGAAGCTGTACCAGCACCCAGTTCTCTTAGATCCACAACAGCTTCTGGGTACAAATCATTTACTAAGATTTGATGACCTGCATTCAGCAGATTTTTGGCCATAGGGGCACCCATGTTACCAAGTCCAATAAAACCAATAGGTTCCTCCTGTATGGGTAATAAAACTGTCATTTACTGACAACAAATAAATATTGATGATGTAAGGGAAAACTGGCCCTCTTTTAGCTTGCAGGCAACACTAAGAAAATTCAACATGGCTTGACCAGTAATCATCTCTCCCCTTCCCTCCCCTCCCCCCTTTATCTGCACCTGACTAATCATGAACCAGGCATACACCATTGTTTAAGGGTGTACAAGAATTAAAATAAAAATTAGCAGGTGATGTTATATAATGATATTAAGGTCAACATAAATTTATTTTTCAGTTTGGTAGTTGTTTAAGATCATACATTTTACTTGAGCCTCGGGACTAGCTCTTAGTCCAAGGAAACTGAAATCCATCAAGAAAGTTGACTCAGATGTAGAAAATGCTTTTTGGAATGATTTCCGCACAGGTCCCTGCTTCATTATGCATGTTGTAGTTGAATTGTCTTGGGAAGTGCGCGTGCAAACATTTCTGAGAACGAAACCGTACGGCTACAGCATGCAAAATGAAGTAGGGACCTGTGCGGAAATCATTCCTGCTTTTTTTCTCAGCATAGTTACTCCATTAACTATGTTTTCAGCGACTGTCCAGCGAACCCGACAATAAAATGATTCTATAACTTGGGAAGTAAATTGGAAACAAAAGAAAAAAACCTGAAAATAGAAGAGAAGCTCTTTTTTAGAACATAAGGTAACTATGTTGTATTTGTCACACAACGAAGTTTCACCTGGAAGTTCCAGAACGCATGCTAAATGTACTCACGTGAGACGACGAAGACAGCCCGTCTGAAAGGAACAAAGAACACGTAATCAGAAAGAAAAAAAGTGTAAAGATATCTTCAGATACCATACTAACTGGAGCAAAGGCGACATGGCAAAGCTCTCCGAGTAAAGAATCGCAGAATAGGGCTCCCTCGACAAATTATTGTCATTGTTTGAGATAATTTTTTTTCCCCGCGCTACTCCCGCGAACAAATTAAGACTACTGACTGCGCATCTCTTTTATGAATACTACCGCTGTTGGTACCGTTCCAGCAAATTTGGAAAATTTCTAAAATGGGTCCAACTTGGCGAAAGATTGCAGATTTTAGTCAGAGAGCAATTGCCCTGACTTGTGCATTAGGAACGGTGTACTTAATAGGACTTTCTTTGAGGAATTATTACATTATGCGCCGAAACAGATTAGCAAGACTGGCTTTAGCTGAGAATCAGGGCGAACAGGGGGTTACTGAGCAACAAATGCAGGAAACTACATCAGCTCAGATTCCCGAGGTGAGAATGCAAATTTTAATTTCGATATTTTAATAGATCTTAGAACCTACTGAACGTGTGAGAGGCAATATGAAAGCCATTGAGTGTCTCAGGACATTAATTTTCTGGGTTTTTATGGGGATATTGTGTGTGGTCCATCATTTGTAACCTCATTTTGTAGAATAGCGTGACGCGTGTTCTGTTACATGTGTGCGAGAACGGTCGTGAATCGTGCCCAAACGCACCTGAAAACGAGAAATCTAGCAGAGGCTGATAATTTTTCAAATTGAACTGAAACATAGAGTCTTGTGTTGAAAATTAACCTGAGTAACGACGGCTTCCTTATTGAAGGGTCAGCAGAACTGTCTTGAAAAATTTAACATTGTACGAGTACCACAAGATTTTAATTTCCTTTTCAGGGAAAAGCAGGGAACTAATAAAAAAGATCAAGAAGAAAGAAAGCAATTCAGTGGATGCACAAGACACTCAGAGAAGGAAGGTGTCGTGTTTTGTCAAAGAAGTTGTCCAAAAATGATGTTAAACATGGCTGTGTACTTTGTCATGGCAGCGTAAAAGCATCAATCTTCACTGTTATCACTTTAAACAACTTGAAAGCTCTGAAAAGACGCTATTCCTTACTAAGTGAACTTGTTCTGAAAGGATGAACTAAGAAAACAATTTGGTAAGATTTCCGCTCAGGTCCCTACTTCATTATGCATTCTGTAACTATACTATTTAGTTCTTCGAACACAAGAAATATATGCACGTGTATTGCACCAGACAAGACAGCTTCAGCATGCATAATGAAGTAGGGACCCGTGCGGAAATCTTACCAATAATTTCTGTGTTGTAAAAAATCACAGTTAAAAAATGTGACCAGTTCAAGTAAAACCTACTCAACACACTATTTCCACAGATTTAGTGTTTGTAAATAAGAACAAAATGAAGTGAACTTTATGAATTGATCACTTGTGAACAGTTCCCTTGATACAACATCAAATTCTTTCCATTAATTTAAGACAACTATGCAGCTATGGACTACCCAATCATCCTTCCAGTATAATTATTCAAAATGGCAGCTGAAGGCAGTGTGGAACAGCGCACGCCATTTTGAATAATTGTACTGAATCAATGAAGTTTGGGTTATACATTGGGTAGTCAGTCCATTGGAGTAGTCCATGGACTGGGGGTCAGTGTTTTGTCCATGACCCAAATATGGCAGTCTATAAAGAGATTTGAAATTCGTGAGAAAGGGTTTGCAATTTTTCCAGCCCAAGGGTGATTCAAACCTGCTATTAATTAACTAATCTCATTTCATCACATTTTGCAGTCAATGGCACCTCCAAATTTCACAAAGTAAACGTTAAGCTCTTTCACTTGTGAACAACTTGCTGTTGTAAGAAAAGTGATCTTCACTAAACAAGCCGTACAATTCACATGATTTTAGCTGCAGCCAATACTCTAAGCATTGCTCTATATAACTATCTAACTTGGAATTTTGTTCTGACAATAGTAACAAGTTGTAACACTAATAATACTTACCGGTATGCTGATTGGTATGCTTGTCAATTAATCAGAAAGTTGAAATTGAGTGCCAAAATTTGAAACTTTAATTTTTGAATGAATCTTTTGACAAGATATCAAATAATTTTGAGTGCAGTTTTGTAAAAATAAGCACTTGCAAATTTTTCAGACAACAAATTGCACAAACCCTACAGGCTAGCTCGTGCATTTTTTTTCAGATTATAAAAAGTTCACTTGTGTTCAATTATTCCAAATTGCAGTCAAAACCATTTAATTACCTATACAAATTGTGTAGTGTAACTGTTACATTATTCAGGGAGATGCAGAATTAACTTCTGTTTCAACCCTTTAAGCCCCAATATCAATATTCATTTTCTCCTAACCGTTATTATATATTTGTTCAGTGCTAAAAATTGGTGGTCACACGGTCGCCAGTGGTGAGTTAAAATTGACCAGGGCTACCAAAAGTTAAGGTTTGAACGTCCGATGTGCGACTGTGCTACAGAATTTCGAAAAGTTGCAATGTAAATTATGCAAATCATAAAGTTAAAAATAACACTAAACATGTAGTTTACTACTGAATTTTTAGTTCTGAAGTGGAAATTCCGAGCCGTTTTAATAGTGATTTCACGAGCGATCCACAGTCACAATGTATAGACGCCATTTTGATTTTGTGATTGCCACGTGACTCTGAAAAAAAATCGAGGGCTACTTCATTTTGGGATGGGCCAATGAGAATTCAAGGAAACTGGTCCAACTGGCCACCAAGCACTGGAGTTAATTTTTGGCCCTGTTTGTTATGGTACTAGTGAGGAGAATTTGTTTAAATAACAATACAAATCTTGGTGATCATTTTCAAAAATCTTGTAACTTGAATGGTTGGTGAACAGTGAATACTGTAATGAGAAATTGGATGGTGGTCACTGCTGGGACTTAAAGGGTTAAGCCATGCTTTGCATTAGCTTTTTGCTCTTTGGTTTTCCCAAGTGATAATGTTAATCTTTGTTAGAGTTGTGTGCCATCCTTCATTTTGCTTTGTTTGTAGCCATATTTAAAAATATGCCATGCAATATTGGAAAGCGGATAACAGCCCTGAGATGGGGAGTACATATTCTTATTACAGGACATGCAGGAAAACCAGTTTTGTACTTACACTTCTCAGATTTCAGGTGCAAATAAAGCAATTTGCAGCAATTCAAGAACTATGTTTGAAGAGCTGCATGGTATGGGACTCTTAATCAGTACTCAAAAGAGGTCTAAAACAATTCTTTTTATTTGGACTTGATTGCACATCAGAAAAAGTCACAAAGCCAAGCTCATTCCCAGGGTGTTTTAAATTCCCTACAAATCCGCATCCCCAGGTAAGTCTCACGCAAGTGTGGTGGGAAAGGGAGAAACCTTGGGAACAAGGGTGGTTGGTTTCAAACAGCATTTTGCAAGATGGATAAAAAGCACAGGAAAAAACAAGAAAACTTGAGGAGCGAGAACAAGTTGGCAGAAACACAACAAGGATGATTTTTGGGTGGTGTGCAGAGAAAGGAAATTACTAAAAACATTTCACTAAAATTGCGACCCAAGTCATAAAGAGAAAATGCAAAGAGCTGCTAAAAGTATGATCCAATCCCCCAAAATGAAACTGATTAGACTTGGAAGTCACAATGCATAGCTTCCCCACAGAGCTCTGCTCCAAGTACAGGAACTGCACAACATGTTTTGCTGCACCTGTCCTCCATTACCTTGGAGCTTGGTAACCAGCCAGCCAGCTAGCCAGGGCAGATGCCACAGCGATGTCTTCACTGCACAGCCATTTTCATCTGCAGTTTTATTGTCAATTTGTTTTGTCTTCAGCGAAACTCATTGGGTTGCACTGTTAACCAGGTCTAAGATTCTCCTCTTCATGGTGCTTTTTTACCTATTGAAAACATAAAAATGACCTCAATATTAAGAGCAAACAGAGGCACAGTAAAATTAACGATGTTTGGTGGACAGTTATTAAATTGCACTTTGTCGGAATATAATGTGATAGGGTAAAACATCAATAAATCATGGGGTCGTTAGTGCCACATACGAGCTAAAAAGGTATATACTGCTGTGAAGCAATTTCACTTGGAATAAGGTGTAGAAACCAGAGAGGTTCAGTTTAGATAAGGGTATCATTTGCAAGGAAACTGGTTAAGTGAATGAAGATTTTCCTCTAGACAAGGGAAACTGGGAATTGCCACTTAAAACAATAAAACTGACAAGGTTAAATTTACCTATAACTCAATTTGAATACAAAGAAAGTGTTGATAGATGGCTATAATTTGAAACATCTCTAGACACAGGGAGGGATTTGGGAAATTTAATCTAGTATAGGGTAGCAAAATTTGGGTGAAGCAGGTCTAGTAAGGGGTTTTAGGGACCTAGCAGCACACACCAACCCAAAATTGGTAAACTTTCCCTGCCCTTCCCCACCCCCTCACCCCCGGGGTCAATCATTATTTAAGTGGTACTTACAATTTTGCGAATGTGTTCTAAGGACTTCTCATTCCCACGACAAGATGACTCTTTGTAAGGAGGATCAATGAAAACATCTTCCATAACAACTATGCTCTGTCCATTCCACTTGACAACATTGAATCTGTTGATTCAAGATACTTACAGTGTATTAAGTTCAAACCAAAGAAGGGCCATCTATTTAGCCCAATGAATTTACTCTCTGACTGAACAGCATTCATGATTATACTTTTAACACTAGTCAAATTTGGCAATAGAGGGATAAAATTCTTTTCCTCATGGCAAATGTAATTAGTCAATTTTTCTTGATTAAGGTTACAAAGAAACCCTTTACACTGTACCCACCTTAGAAGCTCACTAAAAACTCCAAGGGAAAGGAAGGAAGGGGTATAAGACAAATAGGAAATGGGATGAGGTCTGTAGCAACATCCTGACTGGCACATGTAACCTGTATATCTGTAGATTAACCCTTTAAGCCCTAAGGGGTCTTCCTGTGACGAGTAAAATTGTATGGCATTAGCCAGAGTAAAATCTGTAATGTCACTCTTAGGGTGTACAGGGTTAAGAGTGTTCAAGCTAAAAACCCAAAAGAATGTAATCAAATTTGTCTTACGTTTTATTGATTTTGTCAAAAAGTCTTTGTCCTTCTGGAGTAACATTTCTCCCAATTTTATCTGCAGCTTGTCTTCTCTGTTCAATGGCTGTTTTTATTTTTCTCTCAATCTTGTCGATATCCAGGCTTGGTAGAGATGAGGGAGGGTTGGATGCAATCTCTGTCACTTCCAGTGTTTTCAAGAAATCTGTATTTACCATCCTGATTTCTGTTGTCATTTTTTTAGCTGTTTTGCGCTGAGGGGTTTCTGAACGTTGTGTTAAAGGCAAACATTTTTCAGCAATCACAATGACTGCAGTTCTAGCAAAGGCACATATATTCTGTTAGCAGAAATTAACTTGCATTGATTTACCTACTTACAATTAATTCATTATAAATAAGTAACAAGTTATAACTTATTAACTATTTAATTTAAAAAGATAGATCACATTCTAATTGTTTGTTAACCAAATTGTTAAATTAACATTTTAGTGATATCAATTTTGGCATTTTTTTATGGTAGTTAACTTTAAAAATAGAAATAACAATTTTTGATAAGATTTCACAGGCAATGAAGGTTGCAGACAAGCATCAAAACTTACAATATGAAGAAAAATAATTGACACAAAATAGCTAACATGATTTGCATATAGAGAAACTCTAAATTTAGATGTACATATCATACCAGAGAAATTATATTTCACATTTCTGAGGAATAGTTTTTGTTTCACTGCCAAGTAAACATACTAGATATGATTATCTTTACAATAAAATACAGTCATTTAAAAGACTCAAGAAAATTTTTTACACAATTTTTTTTTCATCTTAAGAAATCGATGACTACTGCTTGAGGGCAAACAATTTCAACAGATTTTAAATTGAATACCACAATAAATCAAAACATACAGTAAAACTTTTTCGGACAAATTTTCATAGGACTTTGAAGATGACTTAATGTGCCTGTAAAAATTGAGATAATACATTCACCTTCAGCTGACTAAATTTATCTCAAGTTTATGCCAAGCTTTAGCCATTAAAATTTCTGAAAACGCCACTCTCTGCAACTTTACCAAATTAAAGTGATCTGTTCTAGATTTTTGAAACAAGTTTACTTTAAGTCCAACTGACCCAAAACAAGGACTGAAACTCGACAAACAGGAGAGCACTAGGGAAAAGCTTAGTTGTCTGTCTCTCATTTACCTGAATTTTCTGCAAGGAACAAAAGCTGAAAAGCAAAAGTCAAATTTCCTTGACAGGAAATTTCGTCACCACGCTACAACAGCAACCTGTGACATCGTCATCACAAAACAAGTCATCGACTGACAAAAGGATACTAATTATTACAACTTTAGCTCCGTAGTCAAATGCCACAACTTCTCCTGCAATAGTTTCATCATAGCACGTTGTACAAGAGACTTTAGTTCCCGGTGGAATGTCGTTCGCTTCCTTAGCTTCGCCGGTCGCCATGTTTCCACCGGTTCCTTTCTACTCATGCGTACGCAATCCTCCACCAATCATCTCCTGTAGGGTATAGAGAATCTTGAGTTTCATCACAGAACGAAGCGAGAGTTTTCGCAAACTATACCTTTGATTTTCAAAACAGCTTACTTTATACAGTAAAACAAAACAACAGTTGTTTTTTCGGTTATCTCTTTTGGTTTTAGAGAAGCACTTGTTTCTTGTTTTTATAAAATTTGTTCAATTTCTGACCGCTCAGACGTTAGCGCGAGTTTTGTAAATTGGTCATCCGCTGATCAGTAGTCATTGAAAAACAAAAATGGCGGACGGAATGGTACGTACGTATCTTATTGTGAAAGTCGTTTCTTGTCCAGTTATTGCGTTCATCAATAGTGCTTTCCTATGTAGGGATGGGCGAGGAAAACTTGAGTTTTTTGTGCACTACTCTAGATAAAGGATTGTGTAAATTATGATGCATTCTCTATGAACCAGTCAAAGCTAAATACGGATGAATAGTTCATGTATGACCCAAAGACCCCATGAAATGTCCTGAGCTACTACAATTACTACACTTTATACAGCTTCTTCACTTACTACAGCTACTCTAGGCATAGAAGTAACTGTAGTGAATTTAACAAAGTGAAGTAGCTGTATAAAGTGTAGTAATTGTAGTAGCTCAGGACATTTCATGGGGTCTTTGGGTCATACATGAACTACTGCATTATTTAGGTCAATTCAATGGTAGTCGCCTTGAAATGGGTTAATGGAATAAATCAGTTATTAGCAATTCTTTCATTTTTTTTTTTCATAATACACCTCTCACTCTAAAATCTCGTTCACTTCAGTCCATGTTATAGAGGTGTCTATATTAAAGTGTTAACAGTAGTACTTTCAGTATTAATAATTGTTATGATATTATTAATAATATTGGGTATTTATTAATTTTAGAATGTAGATGAGCTGCTTGTTGGTTTAGCTTCCCTGGGGTTTGAGCTTGAAGACTGCCAGTTAGCAGTAGAAGCTGGAAATAGCACAATAGAATCTGCTGTGGAATGGTAAACTGATCAACGTGAAATCTCTCCCTCAAACATTGATACATTTTTAAGCAGACATATTTAGACAAAATTTGACAAACTGATGAAGAGAAATGAAAGACACGCAATGAGAAAATCTATTCAGATTGAAAGGTGAAACAGTTAGGATCATACCATAAAACTAAGGGTTGAATAAGGGTGTGAAAAGGTTTGATATGAGAACCACACAGTTTTATGACAATATGAAAGTAGATTTGACTTTCAAAATACCGGTAAAGGATTACATTCATAAAAACATCCTTGTTTAGCACCTACACAAAAGAATTTATGTTATTACAGTAATAAGTTTGGTTTTTCTCTAGGCTGATTACAAAAAGAACCACATGTACTCCATATCAGGATGTTGCTGAACAAAAAACAACAGTGGAATCATCTCAGGTGCAGTATTCATCTAGCTCTAATGAAAAGCACAGTTATTCACAAGATCTCAATATACACCATTTTTTCTAGACAGTGATATAGATCATAGATTGAACTGAAATCACAAAAAATCGAAAACTTTGCTGTGGATCTACTCATCCATGGCTCATGTTTGCACTTGAGTTTTGAACATTTTATATTGTCATTCTGTGGTGAAAAAGTATATAGACATACAAAAGTACTCATGGTGAATTTGTGTCATTGTACATTATATGTGACATATATAATTATTTATTAACCGAGAGTGAGGTCATCACAGGGAAATCTTGGACTGAAGCCTTGGTGGTTAATACCGTCAAGGCCGAGGTCTGAGATTTCCTTGCAATGATCGAACGGACAAGGTTAATAAGTTATTTATTATGTGACCTTTATGGCACTGGAAAAATAAAAAATGGAAGGGAAAAATTTTCATAATGCCCAGTCATTACAATAAAATTTTGCCCACTCAGCAGCCAATCAGAGCGTGCATACTATTATAACCATATAATAGTAGCATGTAACCCATGAGCAAGATAATAGTCTTTCTGAGTAAAAAAATTCACTTGAGTTTGCTGCCAATGCATATTCTGTATTACAGTTAAAAGGTATTTGTTCCCACTTAATCTTAATTTTTCACTTTATACCAGTGGACTGTAAGTACCTAGAACTCACATTTAAACGTTTTATACAAGTGTGCTGCTATTATTATTATTATTATTATTATTATTATTATTATTATTATTATTTTCATCATCTCATTCTCTATGTGATGCTATAAGAATGAAGTTTATGGTATGTTAGTATATTTATGTGGATTATAATTGTGAAAATTTTTTGTAGCATTTTAGCAGGTCATATATTGTAAATTAAAGTCTGTTTCAATAAAATTTGTTATCACTTAAAAATTATTATTATTATTAGTAGTAGTAGTAGTATTAGTTTCTTTGTCATCATCATTTTTATTGTTATCAAAACTTTTGGTCATATTCTTTTTTCTTGTAGTCTGTAGCTCCCAACCAGGTGCCTAGTACATCATATGAAGTCCAACAGGCGTCAGCTGGTTTATTAAGTCGTTATACCATTAGTGAAAAACATCAGAAATCCAAGGAACAGTTTATTGAGAAAGAAAGAGAAACTGCAAGGATGGAAGCAAAGAGGAGAAAATTGATGGATAAAATGGTGAGTTAAACATGTGTGAAAGCAATGGTGTCCAATGATTTTTTGAGTATAAAATACATAATGTACCTTAAGGCTTATGAACATGATGATCAAAAATATTATGTGTGCCCTTCCTTATCTTTGGTCTTATCAATATCCATGTTGTGGTTCAATTTTGTCATTGGTTTAAATTTTATTTTCCTTTGTTTCAAACTCATTATCATACATAACCATACCAAAAGACAAAGAAAAATAAGATTTAAACCAAGGAAAAAATTGAACCACAACACCCACCATTTTTTCCACAGGCCAGACGAGAAATACTGCAGCAGATTGCAGAGGATAGGGAACTTAGACACAGAAGAAACCAAGAAAGGTTTGTCACGCATGCAGCATGTACTGAATGGTCCACCTCCAACATGGAGTCTGTTTCAAAGAGCACGGAGAGACAGTGTATACTTCAGGTAAGCTGTGGAACAATTTCGTGATGGATATGTTGTAGGTTAAACTGAATTTCAGATCAAAATGGTTCCAAACTAGTTTGACTTGTTTTTTCCTTTGTTTCAGATTAATTTCCATAATCCTCCAATGATCTGAAGCAAAGGAAAAACAAATCAAACTTGTTTGGAATCATTTTGACCCTAAATTCACTTTAATCTGCAACGGGGGTGTATGGGGGTTTGGTTGAAGGTGGGGGTGGGGTAGGGGTGAGGGTGAGGATGGGAGTTAGGGTGGGGGTGAGATTGGGGTGAAGGTGGGTGTGGTGTGAGGGTGGGGATGTGGGTGAATGTGGGAGTGGGGTGGGGGTGAGGGTGAAGATAGGGGTGAGGGTGGAGGTGTGGGTGAAGGTTGGGGTGAGGGCAGAGGTAAGGGTGACAGTAAGGGTGAGGGTGAGTGGTAAGGGTTGAGGTTGAGGGTGAAAAGCTTAAACATAGAATTTAATGTTTTCAACAATATTTAGAAGAAGAGGTTTGACATCAATGGAAGTAAATTAACAAATAAGTAATATGAAAAATATCTAGTCTATGTAAAACAGTAAATAATGCAAATTGTCTGGACATATAGCTTTAATCTGTTTTGCTCAAATGTTTTTATCATTGCTTTAATACAATGGTTATACTAAAGCCATCATTGATAACTTTGATCTATTATCATATCAGTCTGGTCCTTTTTTGCCAAACAAACCATATAATGCCAACCTTAATCGTGAAATGGCACTTTCAAGTTTGTTCAAAGGCATAAATTGTAGCCCAAGTGAACAATCCCTAGAGCGTTTAGCTCAGAGATATTTACTCTGTTTTAACATTTGGCTAGATTGCAGAATACCAGGCCCGCTCATTTACATAGCCATGAATAACAATAAACTCCATTGTTACATGCCTCGTTCGTCAAAAGCTTCCTATGCATGTAAATGAGTAGGCTGGGTATTCTGCAATCGCTCCAAACATTTTTTAAAAAGAAATATATTTGATTACTGCTGATCAGCAACTCTGTCAATTGACTTGGAATCACTTGGCCAGAGTAATTTTTGACTCAGCCTCGCATTTGACTCAGTCAACCGATAAAGTTGAACTCATTATATTACAATCCTTGTACAATTCTAGTTTAACTGAATGCAAATGACATAAATTTGAATGGTTTGATAAAACAGTTTCAAAAATTGAACTGTTTGCATATCAAGGCTTCAAACAGGCGGCCTGGTGTAGGCTTCTAGAACCTCTTGTTTTATGTTAATGTTAGATTAGAGGTCCTTCTGGAACTGTGAGAAGAAAGACGTTTTCTCCAGATGCTAAACTTCAAGATGTGGTAACATTTGCTTGTAATCAGTATCATCTGAAGTCAAATCACATTCAGCTTCTTCAGGTAAGTGAAATGTGTTTTTATCAGTATCATTATTGTTGTCATTGTCATTGTCATTGTCATCATCATTATCATTGTCATTGTTGTTATCAGTATTGTTAGTTACCATTGTTATTACCATTGTCATCATCATTATCATTATCATTATTGTGTCACTATCATTTTCATTGTCATTATCATTACCATTACTTTTACCATTATCATTGTAATTGTTATTGTTGTCACCATTGTTGTTACTGCCAATTTTATTATGTAATGTTCAACATACTTCAGACAAACATGACTTTAAAATGTCTCACTGTTTTTTTTCTGTGCAGCCCTTTCCTCGCAGAGTATTCACTGTTGCTGAAATGGCATCCAGTTTAGCTGAGCTAGGACTAAGCCCTGGTGGGTCAGTGGTAGTAAGGAAGATAGACTCGCAAACCTCGACCTCTCCTGGTGAGGAGCAAATTTAAATTCACCCTTTGCTCTCTTTAACAGCAAAGAAAGTGTTGACAGATGGGTGTTACTGAATACATTTCTGGAAATAAGGAGGGATTTTGGAAGTTAAATCTAGTATAGGGTAGCAACATTCTGCTGAACTAGGTCTGAATTAGGTCTGGCCCCAGAAGCACATCTCTGCCTAAACAAATCCTTAAGGACCTACCCCTGGGGGATTGGTCTTACAAGGTAGTGATTAGGGTAAATATTAAAGCAACAACTGATGTTTAGATTCACTCTGTGATAACCTGGCAATGTGAATAATTTGTGAATGGTAATTAATCTTGATTATATTGTGCCTTTTTTCAGATCCAAGGCCACCAACCGACCATCACACAGACTCTGTGTCAACATCAGAAGCATTCACTGCTGAAACCACTGATGTGTCATCTAGTGCTCCACCAGTCAGTAACAGAAACCTTCCACACATTGTTCAAAATAGCGATAATGATGTTGGTAATGCCAGTGATCCTCATGGAGAGCAACAGCATGAAGCAGAAGGTCCTTCCATTTTCGACAGGGATCCCCCTCCAGAAGTTCAGGACCACCTTGGAGCTCCCTTTCAAAGGCTTGATCCCCATATATTTGGTGCTCAGATGTTTGTCGATAGGCAGCAGGGTCATATGTGGGGTGAGGGAATGAGACTGGGAGCAGTTGAACACAACCCTCATGCTGAGACATCGGTATTAAGTGCACAAAATCCCCGAGAGTCTGCTCTAAGAAGGCTGGAGATGCAACAGCATCAGCGGCTTGAACCTGAAGCAGGTATCAATAAGCAAATATTCAACAGTGTTTATAACTATCTGTTGTTGTCGAAGAATGTAGAATACTCTTTTTCGAAGAAAGGCAGATGAGGGACATGTTTCCTCTATCACCTTTTCACACACACATTACTTATTTTCTAAATTTATTGATGTATGAGGTCTGTACTTTTGTCCAAGAAGTGACGAAAAGGACATGCTTTCAATGTTAAATTTTTCAGACAAACTGCTAGCCATTCCTTGCCAATTCACTAACCTTTATGCAACCCCTGCCTATTTGCATTAAGATGCAGCCATCCAATGCCTGACCTCTGCAAGAAATGTTCATGTCACATGGAAAAAAGTTATTATGCTATCTGGTATTGCTATCATCATTTTTAGCATTGGGTATTAAATCTAAAGCAGTGTCTATGTCATCTTATAGTTTTAATTATCTTTTAACAATTTTGGATAATTTTATAATAATTTTTCAAAGGGTCCAGCCAGGGTAACCAAGTGGAACATGCAGTCCTTCACAGAGAAGTTCCTTGTCTAACAGATCTCTGCATAAATCACGTTACCAATCGTCTTCCTGGACACCAACACCCAATCAGTAGCCTTGGTGTATTGCCACATGACTTGTGTGACAAGATTTTAAGCCATCTAATGAAAAACAAGACTCTTAATCCAAAGTCTATGCAGACATTTGTTTCCTGGTATGGCTGGACAATGTCATTCTCACCGATATAATAATTTAACTTTAAATTAAGTGACATTTTGTTAAGGAGCTTTAGCAGAGCAGGATGAAAACTGCACCTAGAAAGGCACTAAAAATAGCATTAATTAATAAAACAGTGAAAGTATACATGTGTACAAAATACAGTTTGGTAGGTTTTTTACTGTCCTTTGCAAGATAACGATGTAAAATAATCAAATCCATTACTTCTCAAAGGTGAGAAATTTCTTAAGAATCAGGGATAAAAATGTGAGTAAGAAATGTTCCAGTTAAAAAATGAAACATAATGAAAGAAGCCTGCCATCAACAGTACAGAAGGAAAAGTTAGAAAAAGTATTTATTCCCTGCACTGCATTGGTTTTGCCATTGTGTTTGCTTATCTCTAAGCTGAAAAAAAATTGTAATACTATTTTTTGTTTTTCTATTTTGTTAGTGGTCTAAGATATGTGAAGTTAGACTGCTACCCTCTTGTTACAAATGAACTGTTAATAGCTCTCAGGTAAGTAGAAAGATTAAGTTTTTTCAAGTAGAAATTCTTTTGTTACATAAATTAACATAAATGTAGCACATTTTTTTGCCAACATATTATTCATGGCGTCAAAATTTGCAGGTTACACAGGCATCTAACCCATCTGAGCTTGAGAGCATGTCCTCTAATAACAGACAAAGCTCTAGAAGCTGTCAAAGGTATGTCATGTAATGTTTATCACAATTGAGTGTGCATCTTTTGCACTGAATGTTAAACCAAGGCCTAGACTGAGTTTAATTGACAGAGCTGTGTTGTGAAATTGTGTCAAGGGTGGGGGTTAAACTTGGAATCATGTGAAATTTGAAGGCATCTGGTTTAATGGTTGCAGAGCTATATTTCATTTCATTGTAAGGAATTTGCAAAGGAAAATAAAAACTGGCCTTACTAGCCTCACTTTCATGTCTGGTACACACAACCCTGAAGTGTTCATCGTTTTTGTTTAAACTAAAGTATAACCTCAGTACAATAATTAATTAATTAGTTGGGCAACCGACTATAGGTTTACACTCGGGTTTCATTGCAAATCGCAGTCACGTGCAATGGGGAATACCGCAGACACGTAATGCAGCACAATCTTCTTTCTACGATGTCGAAGTCAATGGTGGATATGTTGAAAACAAATGGTGTCATCTTTTCTATGCTGAAACATACAGACCCACAAACCGTTCGCGGTAGACCCACTCTAAAAGATGGCGTGTGTAATGAGCTTATATTTCGAAACGTGTCGTTCTGCGAACTAATAATAGCAAAAGAATGAAATGATTTAGCGAATGTCTCACTAGAATCAAACCAGAAATCAAACGAGTCACTAGTGAACAGAAAATGTGGACAGAGTGACAGAAGAGCGTTTGCTGATAAAGACAAGGTGCCTCGCGATGAAACTCGAGGAAACGACAACAAAGATGCCACGTTGGAAACCAGGACCTTGGTACCCTTAGCATTTCTTTTTTGGACCACTCTGCGCCATAAGTGGTCAACACTCATAACAGCACATCTACCTGTTTTCCAACTTATGATCTTAGATCGTCTTGTTGATTAATAATTAATACCCAAAATTATTGTTATTTCTAATTTGTTCTAAGTTCTATGCATGCTTCTTATTAACTATGTGCAGAAACCCACAGAGTTGATTGCTACATATCTAATCTCGTCCTATTATTTTTGGCAGTTCTGAAGAAGTTGAAGTCTCTCAATTTAAGTCGGTGTCAACAGCTAACAGACAAGTGTTTTGTTTACATAAAAGGTGAGGCAGCAATAGTAATACTGATAATAATAATAATAATAATAATAATAATAGCTTATTGTAATATATTGAGTAATCTACAAAAAATGTTGTTCTTACTGATTTTATTTTCATTTTAGAACTACCTTCCCTTACTACTCTGTGCATGGATATGACAAAGGTGACATGAATTTTATGTCCTAATAGTTATATTTACTCTGATCTCTTCTTCTCTGGCTTTTTAAGTCAACAAAACGTTTCTCAAAGCTATTTTCTTTGTCCAAGGAAAACCAGCAGTGAGCAGTCGAAACGTCGCCATCTACACCTAAGTGACTATGTTGTAGGTTAAAATAAATTTCAGGTCAAAATGGTTCCAAACTAGTTTGATTTGTTTTCTCCTTTGTTTCAGTTTCATTTCCATAATGCTCCAATAATCAAAAACAAAGGAAAAACAAATCAAACTAGTTAGGAACCATTTGACCTGAAATTCATTTTAACTACAACATCACCTGTGCTGAACAATAACATATTCCATACCATCATTTAATTGTCTTTGTACTTTTAGATCTGGGTAGTAATTCCTGCCAGTTGCTGGTACTACACGTTTTCCCAGACACAACTTATACAGAATCTCCTACACCTCGGCAAATCAGCTTAACAAACAAAATTTATATAAGTTGTCAAACAGCTAAAAACATCATGGCTTAAATGACCAATCACAGTGTTGAACAGAGATATATTTAACATCACCTTATGGCAGGTAAAATCACTTGACTCTGATGTAGACTTCTACTCAGGTTGTCGAAACATCAGTCAGTGTTATCAGTAACAGTTCATTTTAGAACTTCATACACCTAGATTGTTGAACTTGAAAAATAACTGCTGAGAGTCCTGGGTTCAAACCATGTACAGTTTCACAAACCCCATGTCTTCGTCAAGTTTGACTGAGCTGTCTTTTCCTCATACTGTAGGTTACTGATGAAGGGGTTTGTTACTTCTTTCGCAATTCCTCCTGTTGTCCCAGTTTGGTACAATTAAGCTTGCACGGGACAAGCATCACTGATCAGAGCTTAGACACCATGTCTGGTAAGTACTGTCCACTATAATGCAAGGTAAATGCGCATACGAGCCACAGGAGGCCCACACGGCTGGAGCCTATCCCGGTTTCTGTAGCATGAAGTGCCTGGGAGTATTGTTACTCCCCCCCCCCCCCCCCCTGGATGGGATGCTAGTCCATCGCAGGGTTACCCCCCACATTTTTCCGCCAGTACCCATTTATACACTTGGGTAGAGAGAGAAACAGTGTGGAGTTAAGTTTCTTATCAAAGGAAAAAACACAGTGCCATCACCAGTGCTCAAACTCTGGACCTACTTGCAAGTTTAACATGCCAACCATGTCTCCACACATAATACAAGGTTAGCAGTTCATTATATATTGGAGCATTAGTGGAGGAGCACGCAGTGGTTACAACTTTCAGTATTATTGGTCAACAAAACAGTAGTCAATAAGATTAGAGGTTGAAATAGAAGTTTTCAAGAGCTGCATGGGAACATGAACAAATCCTCACACAGTAGGAAAATGCATATTAAGAAAAGACTAATAATAATGGCATCAAATCTTCATGTTTCTGCTTTGGTAGTATTGGTTTTTCCTTGAATGGGTTTTAATTTATTGATAGAATTCATTGACTTTGCAGTGCTCAAAGCTCTCAAGATCCTAGACATAGGAAGTTCGAAGGTAAAATGTCCAAGTGAAAAATGTTTGTGGCTCGAGTCATTTTTTGTAGCCCTTTAACTTGCCAAGTCTTAGTACAGTATATGTCCTAATCATCTTTAGAGCTGATGAGTTTGATAATGTTCTGGGTATTTGTGGCAGATCAGTGTGCTTTCACCTTAATATTTGGATTACTTTGAAAACTGATTCTCTGGTTCACTGTTTCCCTGATTAAATCATTTCATATTCTCAGATTACCAGTTTGGAAATTGCTAGACAACTACACCAACTTGAAAGTCTCAATGTGGCACACACGGCAATCCAAAACAGCAGTTTGTTACCACTGGTGGACCATCCTTCACTTGTGTCCTTAAGTCTTCTATCCACTAGCATATCTGATGAAGGACTAAATTACCTTAAAGGTAAGTAAAAAAGCATAATCATAATAGCTTGTGTAGAACCATGCTCCCCCTCCTGCTTACCTTATTATTCCTTAAGGTGAATGGGGGTGGCTATGCTATCCACAAGCATATCTAATGAAGGACTGCATTACCTTCAGGGTGAGTAGAAAGCATGGTCATAGTAGCCTGGGAGCAGGGATGTTCCCTGCCCTCCCCCCTTCCCACTTAGCTTATCATTCCTTTAGATGGGCTGGAGTGGCTATGTTGTAGGATAAATTGAATTTCAGGTCAAAATGGCTCCAAACTAGTTTTCTTTGTTTTTCCTTTGTTTCAGGTTAATTTCCATGATCCTCCAACAATCTGAAACAAAGAAAAGAACAAATTAAACTGGCTTGGAACTATTTTGACCTGAAATTCATTTTAACCTACAACAGCTCTACATATTTACCGGCATATCTGAAGAATTCCCAGACAAAGAAGGGGGTGGTAATTCATTCATTTATTCATTTCCTTTGTTTCAGTTAGTTTATTAATAGCTTTGTATTTATTTTCAAACTGGTACTTGATTACTCTATTACTCTTTATAATTATTTTGAAAGAAGGTTTTCTTGTTCAATCTACAGGTTTACAACTCATGCATTTAAAACTCCCAGACAGACTCAAAATAACAGACAGAGGAGTGATTGGCATTCAGGGTGAGAGTTTTCCTAATATTTGTGTGTAATGAGGGAAGGAAAGTTACTCAAAAGTTTACATAAAAGATAATGCTTTTTTTCTCTGGAACAGTGACTTTTGTTTTGTGTTTTATCTCTTAGTGTAAACTAAGGCTGTAAAAAAGTGACTTACTGGTAGATATAAATGTGTGAGTATGTGCCCCTTACAGTATTCAGCATTTCCTTATCACTTTACCAGGTCTGCCACTGGTTGCTCTCGACCTGTCTGATTACATCCATGTCACTGATACAGGTGTTCAGTCAATAGCGCACATGACCAGGTGGACAAATGTTTTTTTTTTTATTTTTTTTTTATTTTATACATACTCTTCTTCTGCTACTGCAACTTTCTTTTTTTTTTCAGGCCTATACACATTTGTAATAAATAGACCAACAATCTTAATTATCCTTGTTTCATTCAATTTTTTTGTACAGATTAACACAGTTGTCTCTGAACAACACCAAGCTGACAGATGAAGGAATACAAACCTTATCAGGCAAGAAAGTATTTTAAATATACTCTGTGCTAGACTCTTATGACAACTCAATTCTGATGTATCATCTCAAGCTGAACATAAATTCCACTAATCCCAACCAGATGTTTATAAATAACCACATGTCAATTCTGTAGCTTTATAGAAACTCCATATCAAACCATACTGCTTGAAAAATCCTTATTATTAATAATAATATTATAATTATTGTTATTATTTTACATGATTTTTGTTTAAACAGCTCTAACTGAACTTGAAGAATTGAATGTGGACAGAACAGTTGTGACAGATGAAGGCTGCACTGTTCTTTCAAGTGAGTATTCACAAATCCTTAAGCTCCAGTGTCAAGATTCAAATTCTCAATAGTGGTTCCTATACATTTTATACAGTACCAGTAGGGAGAATCTGTTAAAATATCAACACAGTTCATTATTGGTGATCATTCCCTATATTCTCATTAATGGCTTCATTACTATGTATTAATATCACAAGTAGAAATTGTTTGCTGATCACCAGTGGAAATGAAAGGGTTTAGAACTGCAGACACTCACCAGGGGTGTAGCCAGGTATTTTCCTTTTAAACCCAGGAATTTAAAGGACCAATATTAGTAATAAATAATAATTTATAAATTATTTATTATGTATAGCAATTTATAAATTATTTATTATTCATTTTTATTTGTTAATTACTAATAACAACAACTTATTCTTGTCTTCAATTGCTTCTAAGTGCAGGCCAAGATGGGCTCCTGGTCCGGGCTTAATGGCTTGAAGGCAGCTATGTTCCCACTTACCCACTGTAGCAGTACCCCTCAAATTTCACCAACAACAAACTTCTCAAGTGGCTTAGTGGCTTAGTGGCTTTTGCCCTTGTTTTACCAAATTATCAACTCTGATATTTCTTTTCACTTCACTCAGGTCTTAACAAACTCAGGATTCTTGGCTTGTCTTCCACAAGAATAAGCAACAAGCTTCTCGTCAATGGAATTTTAAATTCTTGTAAAAATCTTACCAGGTTAAACCTCAGTAGAACCAGAATTTCCGACAAAGGGTTACTCCACATGGTGTTACCAATGTTGACTCAGCTTAACCTGGATTGGACAAGAGTGACTGTGGACTGCCTTGGTCTTTTAAAAGGTACAGGATGCAATAGAATGCACTCAGTATTCCCACCAAGACGCCCAGGATTGTAGGCAAATATCATACTGTCCAGACATATAGCACTAGATATTATTGGGTCGAGTTTAGTAAGATTTCAGGGCCACATATTTCACTCCACCTTGAGGTAGGGCAAGGATTATTGTCATTATGGTGATTTGCGCTATTCATTAATACTCTATACCTGCCAACTTTTACTGAGTCAAATGCGTGCGACTTTCCTCTCGTCAAGACCAGGATTTCCGACAACGTCCTAGCGACTTCCGAAAATTTTCGACAATTTTCCGAAGACTTCCAAACGTTGCCCAAAGTGTCCGAAGATGTTTCGATGTTTTAGCATGTTGTGATACAGATGGGACAGAAAGTCAACATTAAGCGCATTTTCTGATGTATTTTCGGGGAAATTGAATTGATTTTTTGTTATCAATGTGTTCAAGAATGATTCATGCGAACTGGTGAGTTAGGCGTGAAAAATTGTCCTCGATGCGTTACATTGGTCTTTGGTCTGCAGGCGTGAGATACACGCACAACGCGTGAGAGTTGGCAACTAGACCACTATACCTCTTTTGATCTTACTATCCATTGGCCATTCTATAAATTCTATACCTCTTTCTTTAGTGGTTTTTTACCTTGGAAATGTTAGTCTCCTCCGCGGCCGTTATTAGGATCGTCACGTAACGCTTCTCCCCCACTAACTGTTAGTGGGGGACAAGCGTTGCGTGACGATCCTAATAACGGCTGCGGAGGAGACTATGGAAATGTTGGAGGATGGCCAGTTAATTTGTGTTTAGAATGACCCTTTCCCCTTCCCGACCCCACCCCTGAAGTACACACTCACTGTTTGTTTTGTTATCTTCTTTGCCAGGCTGTCCTGCCTTAAAAGCCCTGAGAGCAAGTAACTGCAATCCACCATCTCAAGACTCGGATGATTCTGATGAGGAACAACTTCAACAGCAAAACTAGAAAGAATGGATTCTAGCCTCAAAACGCTAAACGCTTTCACTACCGAGATAGTGTTTCACTCGTGTGAAGAATTTTAAGCTTTGAGTATTTTTAGGACGTTTCAAATCAGTTAACTGTGTTTTCTTTGAAGTATTATGAAAGATTATGTCAAGGTGACAAATACCAACAATAAAAGTCCACATTCAAAACACCTATAGTCTTTCGGATAGTTCAGACTCTTTTTATTGATCAATTTTCCGGGCCGTACTTAGCGTTACAACCCACTAAATCAAAGCTCGTCAAAATGCTCCATGTGAACAATTTGAGAGCTCACTTATATGGCCTTACGCGAATGATGGTGTGAACTAATGTTTTTGGAGACTAAAATACGCGATTGATAGAGGCTAAGAAAGTTTCTTCGTTAACACCACCGAATTTCATGCGTCCCCTATCAATGGCCGCACCTTTCGTTTCGAATTCCTTCCTCCAGAGATATATTATATAATACGACAAAACTGCTTGTTTCTGAAGTTACGGACCTTATTTTATTCAGTTTGGATTATAGCTCGCGCGTTTCGAGCTTGTGCCATAAACCGGAGTGAAAGTAGAACCTGGTCCGAAACGAAGGGTTGGAATTTGGTGTCTCGCGTAAGGGCGTCCTCGGAACACCTCATTTCATAACTCTCCTTTCCCTCTCTCTCTTGAACGCTAGTCACGTTGACTAGGTTATAATAATCTAGCGTCTTGTGTACATTTTCAGTATTTTATCCGCTCTCCTAGTACTGCTTTAATGGCGTCCCGGCCTTCCTAAACAGCAATCAACATCTTATAAAGATGGCCATACTGTATTGGAAGAAATGAGAAAAAGTACATGAGCACTCACAGTTGAGAGTAGGGGTGGGGTAGGGTGACGTTGGATGGGGTGGGGTGTGGTGGTCAAGGAAGAACTTTCTGTTCGCCTTTATAAGGACTGTAGTTCACTTAAAAGTTGACTAGATGCATTTTACGTGTGTATTATGCAAGGATGTACATAAAAGTGATGTATTTCTTCCTTAAAAGGATGTAGACATCGTAGACTAGGGCGGGACAAATTTATTGGTGTCATTCTAACTTTTCTGTCCGTTTCCGAGACATTTCCTTTATGGACGTAAATGGTCAGAACAAGGGGAAGACAATATTCCTTTCACTCGTTCTTCCGGATTTGTTCCGTTCCTGATAAAAACATTCATAGCTGAAACCGGAAGTTAATTAGGTCGTCATTTTCTAGCCCCAGCCCCCAGGCAGGAGCCCTCTTCCCCTAAAGAACCTCTTATTTCCAATTGACCCAAATCTTCTTTTGGATATGAAACAATTTAGATCTTCAAAACTGCTGTGCATTTGCCTTGTGTAGAGAAAAAATAGGCTGGATTATATGATTTTTTGTTAACTTTTCAACTTTCATTACAACCTCGTGTTTGCCTCATGACCTTGAGCCTGTGATTCATTGTCCTGTGGCTTCAGCTATTGGCTCATGTGGAGTATAAAAACCGCATCGTTTGATTGGCTGATGCGTGTTTGAAAGAAGTGGAGGGAAAAAACGAACAAAGATGGTGTCGCATTGAAGACGGTTTTCCAAGGCAGCTTGCACCATTTGGATAAAAACGCGCAATTTATATCCAGCATAATCTCAGAAAGAATCAACCATGTCTATCACAGCTCTTGTTGGATCTTTTGACGATATTGTCCGCTCAACATCTGTTCTTGCTGAAGGAATCGAAGGAGGTTTGTGAACTTCGTTGTTGTTGAGTCGTTTACTATTCGATTCTTTGCAGCTTAATTCCTGTATTTCACTTTAAAGCAACCTCAGTTGGGAAGATTATTCTATAAAATCCACCTTTCTACTACCATTCAGTTATTTTGCTGTCCTTGTGATCTTTTCTTTGACGTTCCGCTGTAATATGGCAAAATTCATGCGGACGAAATGAATTTGAGCGCCTCCACCGTCGACATTCCCAAACAGTCATTCAGTTTGAAGTCGTTAATTAAGATTCATTTCCTCTCTTGTCGCAGAATTTATCAAATTTGTAACGCACCAAGAAGACTGCCGGAAAAAATGGCTCGCTGCCGAAAACGAAGTTGTCAAATTGAAGCAAAGTATCGCTAAAATCACGGTAATATTCATATTGTTTTAATTCAGTTTTGGCTTGAAACTGGTAAACGGTTGCAATTGTGTGAACCATTATTTCTTGAGTTTTCTATTTTGAGAATGTAATTTTGCCTTAAATTTTGCAGGCTGAAAATGAATCTCTTGAAGTCAAGTTGAAGCATGCAAGGTAAAAATTTTGATGGGATTGTTACTTTTGATGTCTTATTTTCGTGTTCTTTTAACTTGTAAGATTGTAACGTCAAAAACTTTAACACTTATCTCCTTGCTGCTCATGTCACGTTTCTAGAAGTCAAATTGAGATAGAAATCAAGAAAAGGATGAAGGCAGAGGCACAGCAAGACCACTTGGTATGTTGTTTTGTATTACAGTAAGTACTTAAGATTTCAATACAGTGCCTGTTTGGCCATGTTTAGGTATAAAAAAGAACACTTTATTTAACCAATTTGTTTCTTCACTAGGAAAGACAAGTTGCTCTGATTCGCGAACTTCTAAACGACAAAGACACAATGAGTAGGCTAAATGATAATGAGAAACAAACTCTGATGCAGCTAAGTCAGTGCCACCCTGAAGAACAGCCAAGTCCTAGGAAAAGGTAAGCTGTAGTAAGCCAGGACCGGGGGGAGGGTGGGACAGAACTGTATGGCCATATTTAACACTGGTGTCAGAAAGTGAGAGATCTATAATTATTATTTTCCCTTGGAAGTGAATTCAGGAACCATTTCAAAATTCTTTTACAAGGAAGCTGCAAAATCAGCCTTTTTGTATTTTTAGATTTGTAGATTTGGACACTTGAAAGTTTCCTTGTGCTGCTTTGATTTTTTTCCACTTAACTTTTCTCTTGTTATCCACCATACAATAGAGGGATGTCTTTGTCAAACTGCTCCTAGATGTTTTTATGTATCTATCCATCACAGGTGGCAACTGACTACAGAATAAATAAATAACAGCCAAACTTCCTTTGAGTTGTTTATGGTAAAAGTGCAGATTACATAATGGTAACTGTGGTAGACCATTTTCAGAGCATTTCAGGGTTGTCTGTACTGTTTATTTTTTCCTTTTTGCATAGTAAGAGAGCATATGTTTTTACATCTTTCAGGCATTATGGAGATGAATCATCTGGTTCAATCTTATCACCATCAGATATCAGCTATGACAATACAGAAGATGACCTGGTATGACCATGCTGTTATCTTTTAAGCTTATATTCCATTAACTTTCTGCTTCTGGTTGGAATAACATTGTTATTTTGAGGTTCATATCTTTAGTTTTGTAGTTTTTGTGGCTTCATGCAAATAACCTACTTGGTTAATCAGATAAGTACAACATTGACTTCAATGAAAACATCAATATTGGTACTGATGTGATAAGAATTTTATGAAAATACTAACTTACTATACAATTAAATGAAAGTGTATGATGATTAAGTGTCTTGTGTAAACAATTTTGATGGTATTTTTGACATTAATGTGTAGGATGTTACTTGCCAAAGAAGACCGCAAAGACGCATGAAGGTAAGTGTTGCAGTACTCTCTCAAATAGGATTTGACAAAGTGTAAAACATTCACAAATGAAAATTGTGACAAGGATCTTGTGATTGGAAGGTTTTATAACATAATCTAAAAACTTCATTGTTTTATTTTAGATGGAACCTACTGCCCCTCAACTTGATGTGAGTTGTTCTTTTTCAACTTTTTAACTGCATTCAAATCCAATTCATGTTGTCATTGTGTTCAAACTAGTCTTAAAAGCCTACAACATACCGTAGTTGATCATTCTTGCTTTTCTTCTCTTCCAGGTTTCTCCCCCAAAGAGAGCTAGGACAGACGAGGTAATTTTCCTGCTTGTGGTTCGTCCTTTCTTTCCCTTTATCTGACCATTGAATTGATATTATTCCAGGTATAGTACTGAAAGGGAATGAAGAGGCCTTCTTGCAATTTCCTTTACTTGTACTCTAAATGTATGGGGAACAGAATGGAGAATAATTTGGCATTTGGGCATAAAAATGTTTACAACACCCATCTTTGAATTCTTTTGTTGTAGGAGGATGGATGTGTGATTTCACATGTGCAATCAGTTTCTGTTATTCCAGATAGTCCTTACACGCAATCAACATACACACATGCACCAGTACAGCAACATGCTCCAGGTAATCAAGTTTCATTTGCTATGTAACAAGCACTATAAACAAGTATGTTGCATAACAAACATCTTAGCAAGTACTATGAGTATACTTTTAAAAATAACTTGGGTATTAACATGTAATCAAACACTTCAGTTCAATTGATGAGTATAGTAATTGCTATTGACCAATCTTTTGCCACTGTTCTTAGCAACCCTTATGCTACAGTTGTAATAGAAAAATGATTAAATCTTCCTGAAAATTTTGTCTATTAAATAGATTTAGGCAAACCTAAAAGCGGAGCTCCTCACACAGTCCCTCCAAAAATGCTTGAAAACTTGTAGGAAGAAAATTTTTCCTCCAAAACCGCTATGAATAATCCGTTTCTTCAACAAAACATTGTAGACTGCTGTAGACTACTGGCTGTAGGTTGTGTAGCCGCAGCAAGCCGCGAAAAGCGCGCAAAAAACAAAGCCTCGTTTCGGTTTAAGACCTTCTAAATATCGCGGATGACTATGGCCGCCATGTTGGGGCAACATCGTCGTCGTCGTCGCTAGGCGCACGCACCCGCGAGCCATGCCGCTAGCCACGATGACCATAAAAACTCAAACGCATGGTTTTCTCAATTTCTATCCTCGCACGGTAGTTATGGGGCTCCACTCTGCGGCTCTTCGAGCCGCTGTGGAGCTCCGCTATTATTAGTGACAACTGAGCCCACTTTACTGATCTTCATTGAACTTCATTTTAGTTTTTATAATTTCTGATGAAAGGACTTATTAACTTTTCCTGTGACAATTAGTTCTTGTTCACATGGATTTCTTCCAGGATAATATAGTTTATAGTGAGTTGGTGGTTTGTCAACTTATTGAATACTTTTATTGAATACTTTTTCCCATGGATCATGTGGCATGTTGGGAGAACGTGGGTTGAGCTAGTAAATGGGTTGTTTTCAGTTTGTGATTTACAGAGCTCATCTTGTGTCATAGTCTGCATAGAATTGTTTTATTTTTACACAGAATTAAACTATCGTGACCCATACCGCCAAGCAATAAGAGATTTAGAGGACTACACTAGTCCAAGAAAGGAAACTCCAAAGATTCAGAGGTAAAATATATGAATAATATACAAATGATAATAATGGTAAATTGTAATAAAACTTGTCAGCTGGTGGAGTAGACACAAATTTGTTTAATAAAATCTCCATCTTTGAATGTCAGATTTCCATCCCAGAGTGAGAAGAGAGAAGCCCAACGAAACTCAAAGGTATTGCTTTACCTTCTTCCTCTTCAAAAAGAAAAATATATACATACACACAAACTTTATTTTTATTTTTTTCTCAATTCAAATACGTAGGCCATTGTAGCTTGCAGTTAGCATAGATATTCAATGCAGGCTACACAAATTATACAAAGCTCCAAAGAGAAAAAGAAACTTGCAAATCAAACAAAGAAGCGAACAATAACTTTAAATAATACATTTATATTAACTAATTATATATATTATCACGCATTGCTTCAAAATTTGATAGTATTTTGCATGATGTTTTAAAAGGACAATCAAAATATTTTGTTGTTTTTCAGATACATGCGTTCTGCTCAAAGACTGTTATCAAGCCAGAGACATGTCAACCGGTGAGTTGGTCACCCCTCCCTGACCTGAGTTTTCTATTGCATTTACCTTTCAAAATGTTGTTGCTGTTTTGAAAGGCAGCAGAGTCAGTTACATTGTTTCATTGGTGTTAATTCGTTCCTTAATTCTCTCTTTAGTGTAACAAGAGGATCAAGTTTGGAAAGCTGGCCTTGAAATGCAGAGGTATCCACTGTTTGATTTCTGTTGAGTGTGCCTGATTGACACATAATGTTGTCATTTAAAGTTGGGCACTTCGTTTTTGAAATGATTTAGTTAAATAATAATAGTAATAAAAACTTTAGTTGAGTATAAATTTGCTTTCCTTGCAAAGCTCCTTGTGTGAAGACGTAGTTGAATTGGCGTGACGCACATGTCGCGTGACCCGAGTTTGTGTCAAGACGTGGCTTAAATTGTGGCACTTCTGTAGCTAGTCATTAGCAATCACGGAAAGAATTTAACACAGAATGAGAATGTATTGGCTGTTGACAAGCGCGTAGAATGATAATCCGCGGTCGACCAATTCATCTATCTTTGCCGTCTGTTTGCAGATTGCCGCACTGTGTGCCATCCCGACTGCAAAGATCGTCTTCCCCTTCCCTGCATCCCTTGCAATGACACCCCAGGATCCGGTAAAAGGCGTCCGGTGAGGAAATGTCTCATTACATACTGTACATGGACAACAAAACACGTATTCTAAAGAAATGTTCTTAATAAGTGCTCTCTTGTTTTCAGGAGGAGAATATCGAATTTTACGCGCCATCCACTAGTCCTATGGTGCCAGAGATTGTGGTATGCTAACCTTAAATCTTTGCTGTGGTTTGTTGTTATTTTGATCTCCTATTTTATTCTGAACCTGTACGCCGCTTCTCCACTTTGCACGTGACTTTTTTCTTTTCTCCGCTATCCGCCTCACCCTACCCCACCCCACCCCACCAGCTCTGACATTGTGCAGTCCAAGACCCTCCTCCATTGCTGTTGACCGTACACTGCAAGTTCCATATGCTTGGTATCGCACTTCTCCTCCATTCCTTTGACATCATGTCGGTAACGCCCCACATTGCTCCGTAAGGGTTCGCCTAATCTTCGGAAGTGCCTCTCAAAGTTCGGATCTTTAAAGTAATGTAATCGTGTTGAATTACTTTTTGTTCTACCACTGTGATAACTTTAATTGTGTATTTGGTCTTATTTTTCGGTTGACTACGTACTTGTATGATATCCCAACTTTAATTCGGTTTTGCCCTGTTCTCCAGGTCAAATGCATAGAGGAAATTGAGCGTCGAGGTCTATCAGAGGTTGGAATTTATCGGGTTCCTGGGTGAGTTGATAGACCTGCTACCATTGATAACAATGCTAAAACACGACGCTGTCAGTCGCGCACCGAAGTAGATCTTTGGCTATTTGTAAGGTTTTAGGTTTGTACTAGAATGGTTTGATTCCAGGCGTCTTTGTAGTTGTTGGGTAGTTCGAGTTTCTGGGTGTACGTATAGTGTTCTGAGAAGAACTGTTGTTGAAGTTGAAACACAAGAAACTGGATAAATCAAACGAGTTGATTAAGTAAGTTATACCACCGTAAGGTAAAAGGGAGGTGCTGACGTTTCGAGCGTTAGTCCTCCGACGAAGGGCTAACGCTCGAAACGTCAGCACCTCCCTTTTACCTTACCGTAGTATAACTTACTTAATCAACTCGTTTGATTTACCCCGTTTCTTGTTGTTGAAGTTGACTGACGTTTTTAACACCCATACATCAAAGTATTTTAAAAGACGTTTGGGTTAAGGCAAGAGTCAATTTAGTCCACGGTGCAAAACTCTTCCCCCCCCCCCCCTCCCCTGTCCTTCAGGCTTCTCGGGAGTTTCTTTAGCAGACGGCTAAAATATAAAACAGGCGAGTTTCTAAGGGGGAGGGGGCATTAGCCTCGGAAAATTTTGAAGTTTTATGTCGCGAGAGATGCGACTTCCTGCATTTTGGAGCCAACATAATTGTTCATTTTCATTTCACACACCCAAAATGACTTGTTTATTAAGGGTAAGATTTAATTTCGACACCGATCTAGAAGCGAATAAGCGGGATATTTCTTCTCGAAATGTCATGTAGAGCAAATTTTATTTTTTGCAACTCGTAACTACAAGGGAATTTTCTCAGCCTCAAGAGGCGCCTACCTTAGTGCTGACAGCCGGCTGCATTCCGCTGGTTGCCGGCTTATTGACAATAATGCTCCTGGTGTGACAACAAATCTCCCACCCATGCAGCACCAGTTTCTTTACTAGCTAACTCCCTTAAACTTGTTTGAACCTTGAGCGCGATAGTTGTAACGAGACTTTGAAGCTTGTGAGCTAGAGTAACTTTGAATTTTAACTTGATTCATGGCGTTTCCTACTGGAAAAAAATGTTAAATTTGTCAGAATCCGTTAATAAGTGTAAGTGTCTAAAACCAAGGTCTCCTATTGTTGTATTCATTTCACAGAGCCGAGAGAAGTGTGAAGGAACTTAAGGAGAAGTATTTGCAAGGAAAAATCCCTGATTTGGTAATGTCGTGGATTTGCCTAGTGATGTAATGATAGACTCCTTATGGCGGCTTGTTTCTTTGGTTTCTGATGATCACTTTTTTTTTTTACAGCGTAAAGTTGAGGACATCCACGTCGTTTGCGGGCTTCTGAAAGATTTCTTCCGTAAACTGGCTGAACCCCTGATCACCTATGAGCTTTGGCCGAGCTTCGTGGATGCAGCGAGTAAGTGTATCTCTCGCGCGAGCAAACGCTCACCATGAGATATTGATTATGCCAAAGTATGATGTTTTATTGCAAATGGCCATTGAAGAACATGGCAGAAAACAAGTGGCCAGCTAAGAAAACCTGGAAATATCTTTAACTCAAGTTAGGGGATGTCCAACTAATGAAAGGAATCCGGCCTGTCCACAAATGGAAAAGTTAAATCCATGTTATGTTGCCAGTCAGCTAGTACCACACTACATAACTTGATCCACAAATGTAAAAGTTGGACCGATACTGTGCAGTAAAACAAACAGTACCACAGAACAGTATTGTTCAATAGCTTTTCAAAGAATGGTCACACTGCATGGTGTGATCCACAGATGAAAAAGTTAGAACCACACTTTATAGTAAAACAAACGTAGTACAGTACAGTACTGTTCAGTAGCTTTCCATAGAATGGCCACCTCATGAAGTAACCTGAGAAAAGTTTGTATCTTCAACTCCGCTTCAGAAATATTGAGGGTGAACTACACAACATAGGAAAAAAGATTATTCGGTATCATGATAAAAACTGAGCTTTGTTTATTTTACAGACAAACCAGATGAGGATGACAGTGCCAGCGCCACGTACCAAGCAGTCAGCGAACTTCCCCATCCCAACAGAGACACAATGGCATATCTTATAGTTCATTTGCAAAAGTAAGTGAGGGAGGGGAGGGTTGGGGTTTACGCAAAATTACATTGCATAAAATCGCCTCATGGCTCGGGTCACACCTTATATTTTACAGTGGTGTATTATCAAATTTTTAACGCGTGGATCTCGTGGATTCATGATCACGAGGTACTGGGATGGTGGGCCAGAAATGTCACGGATAACAAAAGAATCATCGGAGCCAATAGTAACCTTGGATTTCTCATGTAATTAACGCTAGTCATTCGCGCTCGAGAAATATTCAAACCGTGTTGCATGAAACACCTGCAAGACACTTGTTAACTTCTAAGTTAACATTTTATCCATCAGCTCACCATTGGGTATCTTTGATTTGCGTGTTTAAATTTTTCACCAACGCCGAACCAGTTTATTTAGAAAAACTAAATCCTGTCGCGTCAGGCTGTTAATAAAAGAATTAGAAAATGCAACTGCAATACCGAGGCGCGCTTCAGCTTATGTATCTAAAACGCAATATTTATTATTTTCCAACTAACGTTTGGTTGCCAGGGTATCTCACTGCACCGAGTGCAAGATGTCTGCCAGTAATCTGGCCAAAGTGTTTGGTCCCACCATTGTTGGAAACTCGTCTGCGAATGTTGAACCCATGGAGATA